>BSBM01000597.1:11952500-12450000 GCA_027924585.1 Larix kaempferi | reverse complement strand
GTTATGTTTTAAGTGTGTTTCTAGATAGGGGATGAGGCACTGGGTGAGTCATTAGTGTGCTGATTCATTTGGATGAGTCATGTAACCAAGTACTTGAATAGTGGAAGCATTTGTTGAAGCATTCGATGGATGCTTGATGAGTCATAGAGATAGGATAAGGGTGTTGCTAATCTTAGATTATAGTTGCAGCAAAATTAGGAATTGCTGAGTGTATTATGGATTTGAACCAGAATTGGTTTCAGAGTTTTGTTTGTATAAATGTGTAAGCCTACGAGGCATGGAGGGGTGTCCAAATAGTGTGAAATATGGCCAATGATAGTTGGTCATGTTCAGCACACAGTTTATGTAATGTCCCTTCTTAGGAAAATTATTAAAATTGCAATTTTCCACTTTTTCCCTAGTTCGACCTTTGACTAGTTTTGATCTCTAGGTCCCAAATTTGCCCCAAATGATCCCAAATCTTCTGAGAAGGTGTATGAATGATATTAGAACATAAATATGTGTTTCAGGGATGCCTTTGGACCTTTAAAATACTTCTGCAAATCCTCTTTCAATTCTGATCAATGTAGGTAACTTTACTAGTGATTTTCCTTTGACTAGTATTGGTCTCTAGGTCTCAAATTGACTCCAAATGCCTTCAAATATTCAAGGAAGGTGTATGAATGATATTAGAACTTGAATATGATTCTTATGGATGAAATATGTCCACCAAAATACCTCTGCAAACTCTCTTAATATTCTGGACCAATTATGCAATTTTACTAGTAATTTGGGGTTCAAATCCCCCTGGGGTAAGTACTGACAATGGCTTCCCAAATGCCTCCAAACCCACTCAAATTTATGAACATAGGTATGTAATGTGTTAAGTATGTTATTAAGGTCTCATATTCACCATTAATGGTTTATTACAACTGTTCTCACCCTCTCCCATTCAACTGCAAAAATCCCCAATTCGACCCTTGGGGAAATGGCACTATTTCTTCTCCCAATGCAATTAAACTGAGTAAAAATGATTCAAATGCTCAAGTACAGTACATGAAACTTGTATAATACATCCATGGCAGTATATTTATCACAAATATATCAGAGAATCATCCATTCATTCGAAATCATCATCAATACATTGGCTCACAACAAGGTAGTGGGGAAATGGCATTGTTCTTCCATTAAAAATGAGATTTATACATTTCTACTTGGAATTTCGACCTGAAACTTTTTGGAGATGAAGAACAGAGTATTTACTTCATATTAAAAAAGAAATGGGGCATTAGAAGCTCCCCCAAAGAGTACAATAGCTCACCAAAAACGCCCTCCCTCAAGGATCAAGAATATGCCATCAAAACTGGAAATGGTTGAAGGAGCGAGCTGCAATAGAAGAAACCATGAGCTGCCCTGTAGCTTACACCTGCAAATAAAGACTCCATTAAAGCTCCAAATTAAAGGTCTGAATGGCCTTTCCAATTGCCAACTTGGATGGGAATCTTTCACCCTCGAAATTGGCTAAGGCAAGAAACTAGTCATCCACTAGCTCTCCCTCTTCACAAATGCAATTGCAAATTCTACAAATGATAAAAAGCTGGTTTCATTCTTTGTTATTGACATTTATAAATTTCTAATGGCCTCCATGGGTCGAATTCCTTCCAAGAGACTCATGCCAACTCAAGTTGGGAAGAGATTCCAAAGAACGCCACTTGTACAACAATTCCTAGTCTCCCACTTCCACCAAATCACATGTGGAAGCATCTTAGCTGCCCTAACACCCTTGAGCGCCCTCTTGGAGTCTATTTTTAGCCCTGACATGTCATATATGTCATATGTCAGCCTTCAGGTCTGATTTGTGTCATAGGTGTCATAGCATCTTCATCATTGTTGTCATAGAGCTAGGGAATCTAGCCCAAGTGTCTCACTAGCTCCAAATTGCCTCTTCCTCTTCCATGGGAGTTACTCTTCCTCTATATTTCGACCTTGGATGAGTTATGCCATGAATAATACCTTTTGGACTTCCTCAAGTATGTTACCATTCACCTTGAATTCGAATTGGTGAGAGAATGATGCCAAATGTAGTGGGGAAATCTAGCCATATGTGGGTCCCACTTCCTCCATGTGTCTTCATGATGAAATGCCACTTTGATTTTCACTTGTATATATTTATTTAGATCCTTTATTAAATATTTATGCCATTCTAATGTTCAAACATCATTTATTATCCCCATTATTCCAAATCCCAAAGCTTCCACCCCAAACCTAGGAAACTAGTAATTTTCCTCCTTGGCAATTATTTGACCCTTAACATCAACTTTGCAAACTCTAATGAATATGGATAATGTGATTAGGCCATTGTGACCCAATTCCAAATTTGGGACATGACAAATCCTCCCTTCCCAATATTGCTTGTCCTCAAGCAATTTCAAACATGGGTGTTGAAGAACTTGCTTTCTGTATAATTCTTTGAAGTTGCCATTGAATTGCCAAACCTTGAGTCTTTGAGTTTCCATGAATATTTTAGAGAGGAACCAACATGCTTGATGCTGCACTACTCTGATAAAAATCACTTTATTAAGTGGGGAAATCCATCTCCCATACTGCTTGTTTCCCCAAAAAATTTGAAACCAATGAGATAAAAATTATTCCAGGGTCCCATTGCTTGTATTGCACCCGAACAATTAAGAGTGCTCTCCAACCCATACCATCATATAAGAGGATTCCTGGATCCCATTTTCTTGTATGCATTCTTCCAAACATCATGAGTACAAAATATATATCATCAAAGTACATAACTACATAATGAAAATTAATATCAAGGAGGTGCTTCATCAAAGAATCATGAAAGTGCTTATACCTCCAAGCAAGTAGACCACCGTTTTCCAAGTGCATACAAGCTTCAAGTGACCAATCAAATCTGCTCCAATGACATAGGTGAGGATCCCATGTCCTATAAAGCTGCTCCAAAAGGATGTGATATGCATCAAAATATTCAGCCATGTATTCTTTCATCCAAGAAGTGAATGAAGAATCTCCACTAAAATCTGAACCAAATAATGAGCAGAAAAAACAAGGAGACTTCAAATGACTCAAAGAAGTCTCACCCATACATCCCTGAATGTGATTATCATAAAGATATAACAAAGTATGTGGCTTCCAACAAAAATGTTCTCCAATCATAAATCTATTCACCCAAGTGTTGGATGAAGTTCCTCCAACATCAAATGAATCAAGTGTTGAGCAAGAAAAACCATGAGTCTTCAAGTGACTCAAATGCATATCATAGGTGCATCCATGTAGATGTGCATCATCATAAAGTAATAAAGTATGCTGCTGCAAATGTGAATAAGAATGTGCTCCAACCATATCATACTCCTCATGTGGCACCATCAAAAAGAACCCTTTCACCCATACTTCATTGAGACTAATGTTGCAAAACATGGAATTGTAGGATGTAGGAGAATGAACCAAATCACCCAAATGATCAAAAAGTACAGAAGTTTCATCATGGGGAGGATCCATATGGGTAGTATCATGCAGCTCCTTCAAAAGTGTGAACGCTTTGTCATAGTTTGGTTCCAATGTAGATGAATCATGCTCTTCTTTAAAAATTGCACAACCTTCATCAAGAGGCAATTCAAATTCTTCTTCCACCACATCAAGTGTTTGGATCTCTTCAAGTTCATCTCCAAACACATCAAGAACATTCAAATTTTCACATTTCTCATGATCCACCATGTCATGAGAATCCTCCAAACAATCTACCATTTGACAATCTGAAACATAGGAGGAAAAACAAGTATCTTGCAACTTTTCAAGAAGTTGTTCATTTTGAATTGTGAGCTTATGAATATCCTCATTATTCTTCAAGTATGCATCATGTAACAATTCATTAAGCTCAAACAAATGGTTTCTATCAAAAAGCAAAGACATGAAATTACCTTTGATGTGGCACATTGCTCTTTGAATCTTCTCCATATCTTCAAGGAAGGATGTTTCCTCCAATGAAGTAGCTCTCCAACAAGAATTTGACACCAATGCTTGAGTCTCATGGAGAATGCTGAGGGACTCTTGGATCTTCTTTTCATTCATCTTTAAGGACCCTTCAAGAAAATGAGGCTCTTGCAAATGAACCTCCTCATCTTCTTCATTTTTGCTTGGACCAACTTCATGAAGCTCAAGTGGTGATGGGGAAGTTGATCTTGGTTCTTCTTCAACTGCTACAAGGTCTTCATTATCATGCTTAATGGAACTTGGGCTTGCAGCAAAACTTTCAAAAGTGATCTCTATGTCACCAACATAGAGGTGTGAGCACCCATCAGTAGGTACTCCTTCATAGTTTAAGCATCCATCAGTAGATGCTCTTTGGTTCATGTCTAAGATAGAAGGTGTCTCGAAATGATCTTCCATATTTTCAATAGAATCTTCTTCATGCTCTTGTGATGTCTCTTCATTTTTCTCCTTCAAGCAAGCTGATTCATTTTTCCCCTTGTTTTCCTTAGGATCGGTATATTTGGAATCCCTTCTTGAATAAATCTCAAAAGCTCTCATCAAAGAGGACATCATTTCATGCACACATATATGATACTCGCTCCAAGGGTTCTTACAAGAAGGGCATAAACCTTTCTTCACTAACTCCACATCTTCATTTTTGGGCCTATTTTCAAAAACATGTTCAGCATAGTACTCAAAAGACATGGCATTTTGTGTATTTTTGCTCGAAGCAAGATATTCTTGATATTTTTGATATTGTTGGGGCAAGGTTTTATAATTTGCTCTCCATCTTTGGAACTCACTCATAGAATTATCCTTGGTTGGTGTGACACATTCATATTCATCAGATTTAAAGTCATAAGAATAATCTTCATTTCTCTTGAAATTGTAAGAAGTGTTGCATGATGGCACCTTTTCCTCATACCATTCACATTCTGCTTCATATTGCTCATAAGCCTCTGCATATTCATCATAAGAATTGTACTCATAGGATTCATCATAATAGTAAGACATGGATGCCAATTATTCTTGAATGTATGTACCTAATACACAGGTGCAAGGACCATGCTCTGATACCACTGTAATGTCCCTTCTTAGGAAAATTATTAAAATTGCAATTTTCCACTTTTTCCCTAGTTCGACCTTTGACTAGTTTTGATCTCTAGGTCCCAAATTTGCCCCAAATGATCCCAAATCTTCTGAGAAGGTGTATGAATGATATTAGAACACAAATATGTGTTTCAGGGATGCCTTTGGACCTTTAGAATACTTCTGCAAATCCTCTTTCAATTCTGATCAATGTAGGTAACTTTACTAGTGATTTTCCTTTGACTAGTATTGGTCTCTAGGTCTCAAATTGACTCCAAATGCCTTCAAATATTCAAGGAAGGTGTATGAATGATATTAGAACTTGAATATGATTCTTATGGATGAAATATGTCCACCAAAATACCTCTTCAAACTCTCTTAATATTCTGGACCAATTATGCAATTTTACTAGTAATTTGGGGTTCAAATCCCCCTGGGGTAAGTACTGACAATGGCTTCCCAAATGCCTCCAAACCCACTCAAATTTATGAACAGAGGTATGTAATGTGTTAAGTATGTTATTAAGGTCTCATATGCACCATTAATGGTTTATTACAACTGTTCTCACCCTCTCCCATTCAACTGCAAAAATCCCCAATTCGACCCTTGGGGAAATGGCACTATTTCTTCTCCCAATGCAATTAAACTGAGTAAAAATGCTTCAAATGCTCAAGTACAGTACATGAAACTTGTATAATACATCCATGGCAGTATATTTATCACAAATATATCAGAGAATCATCCATTCATTCGAAATCATCATCAATACATTGGCTCACAACAAGGTAGTGGCGAAATGGCATTGTTCTTCCATTAAAAATGAGATTTATACATTTCTACTTGGAATTTCGACCTGAAACTTTTTGGAGATGAAGAACAGAGTATTTAATTCATATTAAAAAAGAAATGGGGCATTAGAAGCTCCCCCAAAGAGTACAATAGCTCACCAAAAACGCCCTCCCTCAAGGATCAAGAATATGCCATCAAAACTGGAAATGGTTGAAGGAGCGAGCTGCAATAGAAGAAACCATGAGCTGCCCTGTAGCTTAAAACTGCAAATAAAGACTCCATTAAAGCTCCAAATGAAAGGTCTGAATGGCCTTTCCAATTTCCAACTTGTATGGGAATCTTTCACCCTCGAAATTGGCTAAGGCAAGAAACTAGTCATCCACTAGCTCTCCCTCTTCACAAATGCAATTGCAAATTCTACAAATGATCAAAAGCTGGTTTCATTCTTTGTTATTGACATTTATAAAGTTCTAATGGCCTCCATGGGTCGAATTCCTTCCAAGAGACTCATGCCAACTCAAGTTGGGAAGAGATTCCAAAGAACGCCACTTGTACAACAATTCCTAGTCTCCCACTTCCACCAAATCACATGTGGAAGCATCTTAGCTGCCCTAACACCCTTGAGCGCCCTCTTGGAGTCTATTTTTAGCCCTGACATGTCATATATGTCATATGTCAGCCTTCAGGTCTGATTTGTGTCATAGGTGTCATAGCATCTTCATCATTGTTGTCATAGAGCTAGGGAATCTAGCCCAAGTGTCTCACTAGCTCCAAATTGCCTCTTCCTCTTCCATGGGAGTTACTCTTCCTCTATATTTCGACCTTGGATGAGTTATGCCATGAATAATACCTTTTGGACTTCCCCAAGTATGTTACCATTCACCTTGAATTCGAATTGGTGAGAGAATGATGCCAAATGTAGTGGGGAAATCTAGCCATATGTGGGTCCCACTTCCTCCTTGTGTCTTCATGATGAAATGCCACTTTGATTTTCACTTGTATATATTTATTTAGTTCCTTTATTAAATATTTATGCCATTCTAATGTTCAAACATCATTTATTATCCCCATTATTCCAAATCCCAAAGCTTCCACCCCAAACCTAGGAAACTAGTAATTTTCCTCCTTGGCAATTATTTGACCCTTAACATCAACTTTGCAAACTCTAATGAATATGGCTAATGTGATTAGGCCATTGTGACCCAATTCCAAATTTGGGACATTACAGTTTATGAATTGATATGAATGTACAAGTTCTTTGTGTTGAATGAAGGAAATCCTATTTCAGCATATCTCTGTGTAAATAAAGTTCATTTTGTGTCTATGATTTTGTGGGTGTTGAATGATTTATGAACCTGATAATTCTTTGATTAATATCTGCGTATATGCGTTAAAGAGTTTGTGTGAGAGTGGAACGGTGCAAAGGGTATACAGATGATATCTGTGTGCATGAAACCATGAAGAGGATGTGCAGATCCAACAAAGGAGCCAAGTCTCGCGAAGAGTGATCGAGCTTGATTGATCGATTCTCTGATCAATTGACGTAGAAACGCACAGTCGTAGCCATTGAACTTTGTAGAGGTTGGGAGGTCCAGATTAAAATCCAAAAGGAAGATCAATGAGGTAAACATGAATGGAAGATAGTGTTCCTCAAAGTCTAAGTTAAGAGTTCCGCATAGTAGCATATCGACGGACGAGATCAAAGTGGCAAGAGATCTGATGGACTAGAGCCATATCTGTAAAAAAAAGGTGTAAGGAAGTTAATGAGTCCGCAAAGTTAAGGTGAGGTCCACATTTGATCTCAAATCGATGGTCAGGAAAGATCCTACAAGAAATTGATGGCTCTGAAGAATTGCGGAAAAGGAAGTTGGGGGAAGAAAGTTGCGAGAGTTCCACTTTGGAAAAGTGGGAAGGTGTATCCAGAATCCACAACCCGAGTGTGGAAATACCATTGCAGCTGCATAATTGCGTAAGTTCATTTTGAATTTGTAAATTGCACACCTGCAATCTGCAATCCGCAAATTGCGGAAAGGAGCTTGTGGAAGAGGGTATTGCGGAAAGGAGCTCATGGAAAGGGATCCTGCTGAAAGAGCCTTGCAGAAGTAGCGTTGCGGAAGGAAGACTTAGCGAACCGCTAAGTATAGAGGTTCTACCAAATTTGGAACCTAACTATTCCTCGGAGGCGATTCGAGCTAGTTTTCTGGTTTGAATATGCATCATTTGGTATCAGAGCGACCAAAATTAGTTTTGTTGATACTTTTGGTATCAGATCAGAAAGAAAAAAGACTATGCGAAGGAGATCCGAGAATCCATTGCATCCAGGTCGAAGAAGAATCTGAGCTGAAAGAGAATTGAAGCTGCCACGAAGGAAACCGAGGTAAATTGAATTCTGATTTTCAATTTATGATAAAGTTGAAGACTAACACTTGTGATGAGAAGGTTGGTCAAATAGAAGTATTCATAATTGAATTAAATCAAGGATTGCAGACAGCGGAGATGTTTCAGCCAACCATAGGAGTGGAAGACATCTTATAAGGTATGGACTGATTGATGTTTTGTTTAAATCTGGTTATAAGAATTTGTTGAAGCAAACAGGAAAGGTTTTATAGCAAGAGTGACAACTAGAGGAGTTGTATAAAGGATGATTTTGTTATTGATGAAGAAGTTGTGAACTCTTAGAAAAGAGGAAACAGTGGCAAAACCTAAGAATCCAATAGAGGTTGGACCAGAAGTGGACAAGTTTCATGTTATCAAAGAAGAAGTGGATCTGTAGAAGCCAAGAGGAGCAAAGGAGTTGCTCAAGAGTTTCTAGAGGAAAGAACGAAGAGTACCAAAAGGACAAGTTCAAGGAGAGATAGCTTGTTGAAGTATTGTGGCAGGTATGATGACTTGCTGAGAGAAGGATTGGGAGAAGTCCATAGGTGAACAAGATGAAGTTCACAGATAAAGAGAAAGAGGAGAGAGAGACAATGACTACTGAAGGTCATTGTGGAGGTTCATAGGAAAGCCACAACAGAAGAAAATATGCCAAAGCTGAAGGTATCAAAAGGATGAATCAAAGAGAGTATGACAGAGAATTAGTTGGCATAGGATTGCAACTATTTCATTTGGAGAATCTGCTATAGAAGGAAGACCAAAGGTATGGTTGGATAATGAAGAAGCAAAAAGTGAGATGGCCTTCACTACAGGTGAATCTAGAGAAAGAAATGTCTGCTAGATTGAAGAAAGAACTCAGGAAAGCTGAGTCTGAGATGGAAATTTCATATTGTGAACCAAAATAGGGAAGCATCCTTGGAGAGGATGATGAAGCGGAGATTATAGATGATTTTATGAACTCATTGATCAGTTCAGAATCACATAAAGATGTTGTGGATGAAACTCCAGATGTGGAGTATATGGTTTTTGAATCTAATGCTTTTTGTATGACTGTAGGTATTGAAGAAAACTTAAGTGATGTGGTTATGCAGGGAGAAACTGAACAATTATCTTGGATTGTTAGAGATAATGAAGGAGGAGGAGAAATGTTTTTCAAAAGTATGACAACAGAACATAATCCTGTTGTAGAAGAAAATGAAATGGTGATGCATCATGTAGCTCAGATTATAGGAAATATGGATTTTGGTGAAGAAATAAAGCTGATGGAGGAGATGACTGAGATAGGAAAGTTCTTGACTGAATATGTATTCAAGGACAATGAAGATGGGAATGAGAGACTAACTGAAGGTCTCATGAACTATTTGCAGAGTTCATATCAGCAAATGAATGCACTGACAGATGAATCAATGGCGGCTAGAGAGCCTAATGTTTTCAAAACTAATGAATTGTGTGTGTTTACAAGTATAGTAGGTGATGAATATATTGAGGCTGTCATGAAGGTGAAGGAAGATAAATAAATGTATCCTTACCTCCCTGAAAGTGGGAAAAGTTGGAAGATTGCTATGAAGATGGAGGCTGAGACAACATGGTCTTATGAAAACAGACAAGGAGGAACACATACACAATTTGACACTGGAGTTGCTGACAGACAGTTAGAAGAACTTGTTGTTGTAGGGTTAGCTAATGAAAACATAGAGATATTTTTCTATCTCAGAAAGTATGATGAAGAATTGAAGTTGATAGAGAACTGGTTGCTCAATCCAAGGATTGATAATGAGGACATCATAATGGGTGCACGCATATAAATGTTTAGTTGTAGCATCAGAGAGAAGAAGATATAAGGTCAAGGTATTGGATTGTTTTTCCAGATAATGGATAGCAGTGACAGAATTCAACCAAGGGAACAACAACAGTTTTAGAAGATGCAAGTGTACCAACCAAAGGATAGACTGGACAATGAAATTGAAGAAATGAGGATGTTGATGATGAAGATGTCTCAGAGAAGACATGAAGAAAAAATGGAGATTTGCATCAGCAGAGCAAGTAAACAGAGTAACAGTAGGAGACCGATAATAGAAGAAGACTGTAGGAGCAAGGCTAGCAGAGTATTGCAACAGAAAATATGGAATCTGGGAAAATTACAGTTAGCAAGAATATTACAGGACAACCATGAAGCCACTGGACAACTTTAGCATGAAGTTTGGGATCCATGCATACTGAAGATGGAAGGTTATGACCAAGAGGTCATAAGTTCTTTCTTCCTGGAGAGTCCGATGCAGGAGCATCCTACTCTCCATATGAGTCTAATGTTTGATCAGACCTTGGGGTTTTTACATTTTCCTATGTAGAGGTATTATGATGCAATATTGTAAATAATGTTATGTTTTAAGAGTGTTTCTAGATAGGGGATGAGTCACTGGGTGAGTCATTAGTGTGCCGAGTCATTTGGATGAGTCATGTAACCAAGTACTCGAATAGTGGAAGCATTTGTTGAAGCATTCGATGGATGCTTGATGAGTCACAGAGACAGGATAAGGGTGTTGCTAATCTTAGATTACAGTTGTAGCAAAATTAGGAATTATTGAGTGTATTCTGGATCTAAACCAGAATTGGTTTCAGAGTTTTGTTTGTATAAATGTGTAATCCTACGAGGCATGGAGGGGTGTCCAAACAGTGTGAAATCTGGCCAATGATAGTTGGTCGTGTTCAGAACAAAGTTTATGAATCGATATGAATGTACAAGTTCTTTGTGTTGAATGAAGGAAAGCCTATTTCAACATATCTCTTTGTAAATAAATTTCATTATGTGTATATGATTATGTGGGTGTCAGATCATTAATGAACCTGATAATTCTTTGATTAATCTTTGCGTATATGCGTTAAAGAGTTTGTGTGAGAGTGGAATGGTGCAGAGGGTATACGAATGATATCTGTGTGTGTGAAACCATGAAGAGGATGTGCAGATCCAACAAAGGAGCCAAGTCTGGTGAAGAGTGATCGAGCTTGATTGATCGATTCTCTGATCAATCGACGTAGAAATGCACAGTCGCAGCCATTGAACTTTGCAGAGGTTGGGAGGTCCATATTAAAATCCAAAAGGAAGATTGACAATGGGGAAAGGATATCACGAGGTGAACGTGAACTAAAGATAGTGTTCCACAAAGTCCAAGTTAAGAGTTACACATAGTAGCAGATCGACGGATGAGATCAAAGCTGCAAGAGATTTGATGGCCTAGAGAAGATCCACAAAACAAAGGTGTAAGGAAGTTAACGAATCCGAAAAGTTAAGGTGAGGTTCGCTTTTGATCTCAGATAGACATTCAGGAAAGATCCCACAAGAAATCAACGGCTCTGAAGAATTGCAGAAAATGAAGTTGCAGGAGTTCCACTTTGGAAAAGTGGGAAGGTGTATCCGCAATCTGCAATCCGCAACCCGAGTGCGGAAAGACTGTTGCGGCCATATAATTGTGGAAGTTCATTTTGAATTTGTAAATTGCACACCCACAATCCACAATCCGCAAATTGCGAAAAGAAGCTCGCGGAAGAGGGTATTGCGAAAAGATGCTTGTGGAAAGGAGCTTGCGGAAGATCCTATGGAAAGAGCCTTGCAGAAGCAGTGTTGTGGAAGGAAGACTTAGAGAACCGCTAAGTATAGAGGTTCTACCAAATTTGGAACCTAACTATTCCCGAGAGGCGATTCGAGCTAGTTTTCTGGTTCGAATATGCATCAACGCCAATGCGCGTGCATGCATCTACGCATGCACGCATTTGCACACACGCGTGTTTGGATTCAAATTATTTTTGGTGCCCTTGCAGGTTTGGTATTATCTTCGGATTGGAAAACCTTAAGGCTCGGTCTAATTTATGGAAGAACACATCAAATGTTGTAACTTCATGTTTTTCTTGCTTAGTTCCGCATATGCTCCACTAGTGCACTATTGATGAAATTGCACACACTTGTCGAGCTCTATGTATAGATTCTAACTATATATTTTTTGAATAGATATGTTATTGTTTTCTATTTTTAATTCATTTTTTATTGCACTCATGTCAAATTTGTAAAAAACATAGGTCGTTTATTTGGCCTATAACTTTTGATTGGCTTACATATTTCGAAAACGGAAAAGAACCCGCACAAGAGTACAAGAGTACCTACAAGATAAAAAATAAAATTGATTGATTATGTTCAGACCATGATATGGTGGACCAACACTTGACCATGTCATCTTAATGCCTCATTGACTTTCATAATTTAAAAACAATATAAAATTAACTTGCATAAGACATTTCTTCAAAGTAGGCTAAAATTACAATAATAAATTGCATATAGACTACATCTTAATTAATTACTTTATTTTTATATAAAGAAACATGTGATATTGTGTTAATTGCTGTTATATTGATTTAATTATAATTAAAATAATTATAATGTTAAGGTGTGCATTTTTAATGTAAAGGATCTAATATCATTTTTTATATAGAGAATTCGGTAATGTGAACCATAAATAAATATTAAAAATAAGAGTGGTCCAAAAACTTAGGAATTTGAATTGGATGGTCATTTTTAGTTAGAATCCGATCAGAATTTTTCAAAATGGTTCATCCATTTAGACTTTAATTGTAAAATTTTAGATTTTTAAACCAAGCTTTACAAATTTGTTTTTAAATTCTTCGTCATTCGAATTAATTCCAGGCGCGTAGTTTTCTCTAAATATGGGTTCGTCAAATTTTCCCGATTAAGATTCAGGTCAAATTTTCGCGATTAAGATTCCTATAAATATAATGGTCTCGGGCTGCTGCTAACTCCTCCCTCCCCTTTTACTAATTTGTCCGCCCACATATTTCAAGGTTTCCTCTACACTGTGGTCTTTAAGTTAACCAAGCTATGACGGTAACCACTTTGACATCAGTGATCAAATTTGAAGGGTGGGTCTTAATTTTTATTGGAAGGGCATTTGTTTTTGGAGCCCTTCAAAGATGAATGGTAATTTAAATAATTGTACTTCAATTGGCAAGTATAAATTAATTAAATCCCTCTCTAAAAAAAATGCAAAAAACAAATATTGCCCATCCAAATTTTTACAATCTTAAACAATTGAACACTCCTTGAATATCTACATGATAAAATGATATCTTTTCAATAAAACCGAATTTGAACACATTGATTTGACATATATGTAACATTAATTTTATAGTTCATTAAAATAACAACTATTTTGTTGTATTTATACGGAAAAACTACTTAGACTATGCAATAACCATATTGGGGCATCTGCATGATCTTATGCACACTGCCAGACGTTGTAACTAGATATAGTCTTAAAATAAAACTAAAAGCATGAGAAAATTACTTACTGTTAACTATGTACAAAAAGAAACCACTAAGCAAAATGAGGCTATAATAAACCTACAACCATAATATACATATAAAACCAACCAAAACCTTAATTCAAACCGGAGAGAGGGAAACCATCCTGAAGCTTGAGAGATGTAAGAATGATGGACATTAGGTGCCTAATAAAAATTAATACATAGCTCAAAAAAACATTAAAAAAAATCCTCCATACCAAGCAAGTTAGCAACATAGCATCATAAGGGCCTCAGCATCAAATTTTGTTGTTCAACACTTGTCGCGACAACATACAGGTATGGGATGGAGGGGAAATGGAATCAATCCTAAGTCAACCGGAGCCTTGTGACTCGCTGCATGTTTGAGTCTCGACAATCTACCTTTTAAATTGAACCATAACAACAAAAGAAGTTTGTTAATGGCTCGATTTGCGAAAATTCTAGATAAATGAGTAATTAAGAGCTCAAGGCTCTAAAATTTGATGTGTTTTTTACCAATCCACGATTCAGTGAATTCATAGTCACTGGCATGGAATTTAAGTTATTTAAGGAAAGAATTAATGTATCTACCTCTATGTCAAAACTGTTTTCCATTCTATTGTGGGCCAATGCCCTCATTGTCTTACCAAAAGGCATGAGAATGAGGAAGAAGACTTAAAATTATGGACTTCACCATCAAAGAAGCCTTACAATCACATTGGTAAGGAGTGATAAGAAGATCACAACAATCCAATGTGTCAAATATCAGATGATAGTGCCAATTAAAGACTTATATGGTAAATTTAATATAAGACTTACTTATAGTTGTCTCTTACTCTTTGTGTCTTGACACATTTGATCATTTATGGTTGTCTCTGTGCCTTGAACCAATTGATATTATAAGGTGAGGATTTGCATGCATAATAATCCTTAGTCATGACTATGCAATGAGGATTTAAAGGGAAGAGGATGTAAAGACATGTAATTTTTATACGTATTTTGGTGGCGAGTGTCGAAGAGAAACATGGTGAGAAACCACATATGTTTGGAAGGACAGAGGGAGATTACATAATCATGACCATGCCACCCATTAAATTGAAGACAATTCCTGAGCCAATTTTTTTTTTTAAATTTTTTATTAATAAGCATTGTGGTACTTTGGTCAAAATGTTTTTTCTAACTCATTGTTTCTCCATATTGTGTTCCTAGTGCCACCTCTCTATATCAAATGCATAAATCAACCTCTGCTTGGTTTGTGGTTGTAGGTGCATGCCATTATTTGTAGTTGCATGTCATTGAGTGTTCTTTAAAGTTGTCGTGAGTTTGTGACATTCATGCAATAAATGAAGCCTTGTAGAGGAGGACTCATCAAAGCGGCAATTTAAATTTCATTTTGACGAAAGACGAGTGGACATTGGTAGCCAGGTTCACAGAGGTAGTAGGCACAATGTTTCGGCCTTGTTTTGGGCCTAGTAGTGGTTCTCTATTGTTACAGCCATAGTCATTAACACATTGTCACACCTTAGATCTCAACCCGAAGTGACTTTGGATTCAAATTCAAATCTCAGTGGCTAGTACCTCGTCGTTGCCAGCCATCACTCGTCACCTTGCAAAGCTAAGCAGTGAATGCATGACATGAGTGAGTGAATGATTATAATTTATGATATTTCCAATATTTTGACTGACGAGTCGAATTTTATAGCATAGGTATTTCAACATAGAAATTGAAATTTGTATGGATGGGTAATTTCAAATGTTGCCCTTCTTTTGAAATGTTGATATAAATTATGTCCTTCCAATTGGAAGGGTAAAATTCAGATTTTAAATTTTTTTTGAAGGGCAATTTTAACTTTACACTTCTAGGAAGGGCTAGAACCCTTTGGAAGGGCCAGGAAGGGTTCAAATTTGAACAATTGACATAGAAAATCGAGATGAAAAATAATGAACAGTTCCCCTCAAGTCCAAGGACCGACAATAAATAAATAAAATAACGACTTCGATTATTGCCCCCTCGAGTCCAAGGACCGGCCATAAATAAATTAAACGACGAACAGGTCTTGTTATTGATCTCTTCCCATTCAAAGAGAGACAAGTCTTGCAACACTTTTGGATCCAACTACTGTAAAATTACAGTTGACTGGTTATTTTGGATCCTATTCGTCTTATTTTTCAGCATCATCAGCATGGAGAATTTTAGGGTTTATGGGAAGAATTTGAAGGCATCTGAATGTTCAGAGGACCCGAGTCCGGAACAACAGGTTGGTGTGGGAGATATTGTTTGGGCAAGATCTAACAGTAGAAAGGACATCCCTCATTGGCCTGCTCAAGTTATCGACCCGGAGCAAGATGCCCTAGAATCTGTAAAGGACGTTTGGGTTCGTGGGAGGCTTTGCGTTAGGTTTTTCGGGATGAAAAAGATTCAGTGCCGTGCATACGCATGGGTGAGAAAAGAAACGGTGTCCTTCTTTTGGGAACGAATGGAGGCATTAGCATATGAGGGTCTGGCATTGTTGGAAGGGGTTTCTAACCCCTCTAAGGCTGAGTTTCTTGAGGCAATAGAGGCAGCCATTGGGGCAGATTTTTCTTCTAAATACTTGGTTATGGAAGAAAAAGATAGCCATCAAGCAGGAGAAATAGCATGCAGCAGCTGTAGCGAGAAGTTTCCAGCTTCAAAATTATTACAGTCCACAAATGTGAAACAATTGGCTAATTCATCTCAGAATAACGGGTTGATCTGTGCACACTGCTGCAAGTTGTATCACACAAATCAATATTGTGGCATTTGCAAGAAGGTCTGTAGGAGTTCCATATCAAAGGGAAGTTGGGTTCAATGAAAAAATGCAAGATCTGGGTTCATGCAGATTGCGATAATTTGAACACTGAGAAATTACAAGACCTTGTTGAGTATTCATGTCCTGAATGTACAGTGAAGCAACCGACCTTGGGAATCATTCTAAAGGGGAAAAACAAGAAACCTTTCAGTGTTCCAGAGCGCATTACTGTTGTTTGTAATGGTCGGGTAGGGGATTATGTGACTAACAGCCACTTAATCCTTTGTAAATGAAGGGACTGTGGAAAAGACAAATCCATGAGCTTGTGCAGATGGGATAAGCATGCAGGCGCTAAGGGGAACCGATGGCAGCAAAGTGTTAAAGTTGGGGGTTCCAATCTGCATCTCTGTGATTGGCTCAAGCAGGTTTATGAAGCTGGGGGTCGTGGCCTTCAGATCTTTCCCCCAAAAGGGCCTACACCATCCAGCAGTAGGGAGAGAAGAATAACAGGATGGCTGCTAGAATCATATGAGCCAATCAAAGAAATCTGGACAGCAGAAAGGTGTGCAGTATGTCGTGAATATGAGGATTCGTCTGTTGACAAAATGATCATCTGCAATGGATGTCATATTGCAGTTCATAAAAAATGCTATGGTGTGGGTGAATCACTGGACGACTGGTTTTGCATAGCTTGCCAAAGGGCAGAGATAGAGACTAAGCCACAATGCTGCTGCCTCTGCCCTGTAATGGGTGGGGCCCTAAAACCAACCACCACAGGTAAATTTTGGGTGCATGTTATTTGTGCTTGTTTAACTAATGAAGTAACGTTTGTGAATGAGCATACGAAGGAACCTGTAGATGGCATTTTGGAAATCAATCCCAGGTGTTTTCAGAAGTCGTGCATAATATGTCACAAAATTCAGGGGTCTTGTATTCGATGTGTAAAATGTGAAACTTATTACCACGCCACCTGCGCACTATAAAAAGGGTTTTACATGCAAAGAACAGATTGGGAATGTAGAGGACAGATGCACTACGGCTATGATTCCTATTGTGCCTCTCATAAGGCTCCAGACCCAAATAGAGGCCTAATAGTCCGTCAAACAGAACCAAATCCAAATGGAGCTCAAATAATGAAAGCCCCTACAGCAATGCATTCAGCAGATTTGAGTTCAACTTCACAGTATGATGGTAACATAGAAGAAGTTGTATTCTCGAGCTATGCAGCCAGATGTAGTGAGTACAATCCTTTGAAAGAGAAATCTGGCATCAACGCCATAGTTCATCAACCCGGGGGATATTCTCACCATTCCAGAGAAGTTATAGAAGGCAAATTGAAAAGAAAACCAGAAGCTGATCCACCTCAGCTTTTTTCATACAAAGATCGTCTTTCTTACTTCAAGAAAATTGAAACGAAGCGATTTCGCTTTGGGAAATCTGGAGTCCATGGATATGGTCTTTTTAATGTCAAAGACATTCCAAAAGGGGACATGGTGATAGAGTATTGGGGCGAAATAATAAATAATAGTACTACCAATGAAAGAGAAAAGCTATATCATTATCAGGGAAAACATTCAACCTACTTTTTCAGAATCGACAAAGAAACTGTGATTGATTCTACTAAGAAGGGAAATGTAGCACGTTTGATCAATCATTCCTGTGCACCCAATTGTTTTTCCAGGATAATGGCAGTCGATGGTGTCGAGAATCGAATTGCTCTCTTTGCGATAAGAGACATTGAAGCTGGCGAAGAGATAACATACCATTACAGATTAACCAACAGATTAACCAAGGAGGGCATTAGAGAACCATGCAATTGTGGAGCAGCCACATGTCGTAAAACCATGGAGGAATTTTCGTGATTTCCATTCAAAGGAATTCCATGTGTTTCTATGAATTCACCGATTTTGTTATTGATGAATGTATGTTTTGCCACTTTCAGCTGTAAATCTCTTTGGTTGTTTTGGGTTTCTTCGAAAATTGAATGGATTATCTCTTTTTCTGTCAAGCTTTTATAAAAAATGTAAATCTCTTTGGTTGTTTTGGGTTTCTTCGAAAATTGAATGGATTATCTCTTTTTCTGTCAAGCTTTTATCAAAATTTTCTATCTTTACTGTCAAACTCACGCCAGTTATGATCTGGTAACAGTTAACTTGTAGATGCCCACTTCATATCTGGGTTGCTGTGATTTACAGGACATTCTTTATTTACTGTATTTAGAGATTAATGCTTGAGGACCATGGGAAAATACATGATTGATATGTCTAATTGTTTACTGAATATTTTGATTTTATTTCTATGATTCTTTGGATTTAATCCGAGTCTAACTTTGTCATTGTTTTAAGTCCAAGAAATATGTATTTTACTCAATGTAGTTACATTAAAAATGTATTTTACTAATTATGTTAATTATGTTTTTTAATATTGGTAAATAATTAAAATAGGTTTTTATAAATTTGTAGAATATTTATGTAGTTAAGTATTTTTAAGATATTTATAATAATAATTGTTTTAAATCAAAGAATACATAAATAAGGCCAATACCTGCTTGGAATATATTTATTTTTCCTTTAATTAACATATAAATAAAACCAATTAGTTATTGTGTCAAGCTCTTACCATTTTTGTTTGTTTTATTATTAATTGTTTTAACTCCTCTAAATTGAGTAAACCAATATTGTGAAATGTCTTTAGTTTGATGTTAATATATGACAAAGAAAATTAACAAGAAAAAAAATTGTAATAATAAAGTTGTTTCAATAGTATTTATGTTGATAAGCATTTGTTTTTGCAAGAGTTTGTAGAGAAGATTTTGCAAAATCATCATTTGGTAGTTCAAGAAAACTAGAGAGCCAAGTTCTTATAATGTGTGATCCTTTTCTTTCATTTCTAAACATATTTTTGAAAAGAAGCATTGTTATTTTTCTTGTTTTTATAAGTTGTTGGATCTCAAAATATGTTTGCTTGAAGTGGTGGTTCAAATGCACTTAATACATATCTTTCTTGTGAGCCTTTGGAGGTGAATTTGAGGTTTTCAACAAAGTTGGATTATAGAACACTAACACATCTCTTTCAAAGACATTGTTGGATATCAAAATTCAATTTATAAAATAATCTAGTGTTATGATTAAATTTTTTATAATGAAATAAATATAAAAAAGATTTTATTTTTTTGCAAGTGGAGAAGCATGGTATCTCTTTGTTGTTTGTTTATCTTTATTGTTCACTATTTGCTTCTCTTCTTTCAAAGACATTGTTGGATATCAAAATTCATTTTATAAAATTCATTGTTTTTGTTTTTACAGAAACTAGTAAAATTTTATATTATCAAAAGCCAAATGTGAAGTCATTTGGAAAGTTACAGACTAGTCTTCAAAATAACACACAGTTGTATCGCAAATCAAAACAGAACTTGCAAGTTCCAAACTGTTCTTGAAAAGGAAAACTAGAAGCCTAACTAAAGCTCTAAAAACTAGGGGACTTATTAAACATACAAACTGCCCCAGGAGAAGACTAAAAACCATCTTTTAAAGAACTGTTGATTTTCCAAGGGAAGTCCGTGGACTTTTTCGATCAACTTGCTTCAGGTAGGCTTCGAGTTCCTAGCGGACATGGGCTTCAAAGGTCATGGTACCCAGCTGCTGAATTTCAACATGGAGAAGTCTGTCGGACATAACCTGATTCACCTAGTACTGCTCTTGTCTCTGCGCCTCTATCATCATTGCGTATTCATTCTGGATTACTCGGGTTTCATGAACCAATTCCTCTAATTGCTCCATCCTTTCCTCGATTTGCTCCAACCTTATCTTCATTTTCTCCTTAATCCTTTTTAAACTCTTTTTCTGAGCTTTCGTGGTTTCTTTTAACGCCCGCAGAAATCTCCCCATGGTCGCAACTTCGTGTTTCAAAAAAAATCATGACTCTCATCACTTGAATCCACATCCTTGCTCCCTTTCCCAACCAGTTTCTCTATGCTCAACAGAAAGGCTCCTCGAGAGCATGATCTAGGGATGACCTACCACTAGACAAAGGATGACCAAATGCTACTTGATGCCTTTAGTAATAACCTAGCAAGTTTGGACATGAAATTCATAAAACATTTGGGCTTGGTCTCCCGTTAATACATCCTCTTCCATTGAAGCAGGCCGGTACTCTCTTGGATCCTAGAATTTAACAAAATGTACTTTGCTACGTTGGTTTGTAGCGTCGTACAGAAGGTCGAACGTACCAGAGCACTTGAAGGTCCATTTCATCCGTGTTCTTCTTACGGGTGAAAAGACTTTCCAATCTGGAATTTAAGTCGAGAGACTTCGAGATGACATAACTTCACATGTTCCTTTTAATGTTCCATGCGCAAGAACCTACCACCCAATTCATCCGCCTGCTCTGCCTTTTGATTTCTATCCCCCACATGTCCTTCCAATTCCTCCACTCATGTGGATAAATTCCAAGTGGCAATAGGACAGTGCGGTTCCTTTTAGGGGAGTGGGTCCACCTCCAAGGTATGTTCATTAAGAAGAAGCGAGCTTGGTGCGAGCGCAACTACCCTATTGGAAGCCATGTCAGCCTCCTTGTTGTTCTTACGGAGCACATGGAAGAACTGAAGATTGTGAAAGAGGGAGGCTAAATCTAGAATTCTGGTGACTATTTGTTTCAACTGGATTTCAGTTAGATTTGAGTTCTTGATCATAATAGTTATGAGACTTTAAGAGTCTCCAGTAATTCTTGCTTTCATAATTCCTTTTTTGTTTAGCTCACGAAGACCTTGAAGGAGAGGCAAAGCTTATGCTTGGTTATTGGTTGCAATGCCTAATACCCATGAGTACTGGAATTCTTTTGATCCATCCGGACAAAGGATTATCCCTCCCCCTCATGCCAACCCATATTATTATTCAAAAAAATTATAATAAAATTATATATATATATATATATATATATATATATATATTCAAGATGAGAAGAGAAGCATTGTATCTCTTTGTTGTTTGTTTATTGTTATTGTTCACTATTTGCTTCTCTTCTTTGGGGGAGCCCATTTTACGCAATGTAATTACTTAAGTGAGAATTATTTTTTTGTACTTATAAATAATTTAAATTTGGTTTTTTCTTAATCCGTAAGATATTTGTAATTTGTTTTTTTTTTAATGTGTAATATATTTATAATATTAATTGTGTTTGAAAGATATTTCAATAAAAGTAAACACAAATTTAAAATAGAAAAATATATAAACAAAGTCTATGTCTTAGGATTATATTTATTTTTTGTTTAATTAACTTAAAAATAAAACTAATTAATTATTATGAATACTTACAATTTTTTGAATAGGATTTAAAGATTATAATTGTATTAATAATTGTAAAAGTAAAATTACTCAAATATATTGTAAATAAACTTACTACTCATGGAACCATGTCAAAGCTTTTTTACATAAACAATAACTTTGTCCTTGTACATTGTAATTGTGAATGTTCCATTGATAAAGAATTCCCTTATAAGGAAAGTTGTTCCTTAAATGTTTTCTTCACATATTATGCAAGAAGATATTTGAAGTAGTAGAAATTGAGCAATATAGTATATTATCAAGTGAAAATTCCATTGTTATGATGAGTTGCTTGATATTGTAGAGTAGTTTGAAAGGAGGCCAATTTTTTTTGACTGAAATAACCCAGTAACCTGAAATGTCATTAGTTTGCTGTTAAAACATGATAAATAAAACTAACCCCCCCAAAAAAACAATTGTAATATCAAAGTTGTTTCAATAATAGGCATGGTGATAAACACATACATTTGTTTTTTCAAGAGTTTAAAGATAGTTATCTCTACATAATCATAAAACATGATAAATAAAACTAACCCAAAAAACAATTGTAACAGCAAAGTTGTTTCAATAGTAGGCATGGTGATAAACACATACATTTGTTTTTTCAAGAGTTTAGAGATACTTATCTCTGCATAATCATCATTGAGTGGTTCAAGGAAAATAGAGAACCCTTGTTGGATCTCAAACTATGTTTTGTTTAAAGTGTTCATTCAAATGAACCTATTCCATATCATTATTAGAAAAATGCTTGTGATGAACTAAAAGTGAGATACTAAAGGTGATAATGTAATAAATAAAACCTGAAACAAAAATAATGATTTCACGATGTCAGCTTTTGGCTATCTCTAATGTCGTGTTTTGCAGTGACTGAAATCAATAGAATCGATTGCTGCTTTCGTCGTGGCCAATTACACCTGCGTTCCTTTATCAACCACTGTCATGGTTATCATCTGGCAGAAAAGAAGACACACATTGTTTTCTCATTTGAAGGATTTTCAACATTAGATGGAGAGCGATCCAAGTGTTAGAAGGGCAAACTACTTGTTACAATCTGGGTGTTAGAAAAGCAAACCACGTGTGACTAAGTGTTAGAAAAGCAAACCGCGTGGTTGAAAAAATGGGCAGTAATAAGTGTCAAAAGTTGAGGTGTACATTTCAAGGATTTTCAACATTCGATGGTGAGCAAACCATGTGTTAGAAGACTAAATCACATGTTATAATCTGGGTCTTAGAACAGAAAACCACGTGTTACAAAGATTTTGATGCTTTTAAGTTTTTTAATCTTTTGAAAATCTCCAGAATTCTTATGCACACATACAGATCCAAGTGTAACAGCAGTGATATAATGCAGATGTTATGTTGAGAGTTGTTACAGGTCCTTTATCTTTTTTAACCATGGGAACAGCAACCTCCCAAGGGTATATCCAACAGCCCGCAAGCCAGATATACCAGAAACTTGTGATTCAGCAGGGGCCGAGACGTCCCGAGACCCTTTATCCCAAGGGAGAGCCTCTATCCCAGGGGTCGCCTACCCTTCGAGCCTTGTCACAGCGGGCCAATGAGCAACCCTACCCCCCGCCGGTTTTGAACCTGTGACCTCCTCAGAGATAACACATGTTGCTTTATCACTACAACCTCATGAACATTCAAGCTCATATTTTGCTAATTTTGGATTTCAACATATTGACTAGATACAAGGCTAACACAACTTCGTGTACATGAAGGTAAGTAACTACCACACTTGGATACTTCTACAATTTTTATGTCTTACAAATTTGAAAGCATCTATTGATGAATAGAACAATAATCCAAAGGCTGGCCAAAATACTACAGGAATTGTTGAAATGGTAGTTTTGGGTTGGTGGAATTGTATAATTGGGATGCCCCATGGGTAATCTAGGGTGCTGAATCCATTTTTGCAATCAAAATTGCAATTTGAACAATCAAAATCGCAATTTCAGCAAATAGTCTAGATTCTGGCAAAACTGGCTAGAAAAGTGCAAATCTTTTAGAGATCAACTTACTCCTTTCTTTTCTCCCTTTTAATAGTTTTTCTGGTAGTACTTTTTGGACAGGAAAATTGTTTGTTTTTTAAACTAGACCTATATTCTTGTTTTATAGTTTTTTGGGGTAATACTTTTTGAACACATTTTTTTTTAAAACCAAATCTGTATTATTATTTTAGCAGAAATTATCTCTAATAAATCCTTAACAATGGTTGATAGCTTGTGATGGTATGACTAATAAAAGCATTCCATTTATAATTCCAAATATAAATATTTGAAATTGACCATGGATAAAATTCAATGACAAACTAAGCACATAATTGTATGACAATGGTTGATATGTTGTAGTGTCAATTAATTAAAATAGTTAATGAAGTTAGTGAGGAAAAATAACAATTGAATTGGAAGAAAATAGTTGACATACATAGTGTTCATTTATCAATTGGCAAGTAAGTACTTGAAAGGTGATGAAAAACCTAGAAACAAAGAAACATAACTAACCTCATCATTGTTGTTGTCACCAGTTCCATTGTATGCCTCATAGAATCTCCATTGAACCATGTTTCTATCATTACAATTGCCATTATTCATTGTTAACAACAATTAGTATTTTGCAAAGTAAATGAGAAAAATGGTGTATACCAAATGCAAGTTTCTTTAGTATCCAGTGAAAACAAATGTCATTTGTTAGATTGATGGGGGGACCAAACAGTGGAAGCAATGCCTAAATCTAAGAGAATGGGTGTGGGAGATGGCATAAGGGGATATTGAAGCATCTTGCATAAACTATTGCTAGTTAAAATATTGACAACTTATGATATGTAGGTTAAGAAAACTCAAGGTGTGATGCATGCCATGGTCACGTGGATGTAAGCATGGATGACATTTTCGATTTTTTCCACGTGTAAAAAATATGTATGGGAAGTTAAGTTAAGCATCTTGAGATACAAGAAATTAAAAATTTAGTTGTATTGACAGCCAAAATGCCCAATGACATGTTTACTAACAATTTCCAACATCACATTTGACCTATGTTGGCTTCCATTAACATGTCTAAAGTGTGTGTAGAGTAAAGTCATGTTGCTTTGACCAATCCAAGGATGGCTTAAATAGTTTTCGAAACTTAAAAAATGTAAAACTTGGGGTTCACTTTCAAGTTTTCCTACATCAACCAAAGATTGATCCACAATTAAATCAATTATTAAGTTTACAAACTTATACAAAATATCTACATCACTTGAACTTTTCATAATTCTCAAATTTAGTAAGAGAGTTAGCAACCATTTGCTAAGTCTTGTACTTAACTAATAACACTTTACCGACTTTTATATTTTCCCAGTTGAAATGATATTGAATGTCCATGTGTTTTGACTTGAAGTGATAAGTATAATTCTTTGTCACTGTCACAAGAATAAAGACATATTAACATGAGTCTTCCCATCTACAACCTTATGTAAAGCCAAACAACCTCATTACATGCATATTTCACCACCATGAACATCACCTCCTTTTTTTACAAAGTCACAATCTATCGTCATTGACTGCTTCAATGTTTTATAGCCACCCTACAAAATAACTAAAAAAAACATCACGTGGGACCCTTTATTATCAACATCACTTTCCAAATTTGTGTCATTGTATTTCGAAAAACTTGGTTGTTTGTTGCGACTATCGTAACATATGTTGTAGTATGTCAATATGGTAAGCACAAGCCAACCATGGGAACTTGTGACCAATGGTGGTTGATATGGCCAATAATAGTGAAGGATTATTGATTCACTAGTCTTAGTGGGTTAAGGGATACTAGTGGATTACGTGCTAGTGATCTTGTTGGTATGTCGGTTAATAATTAACCTTCAACAACATAGGAAAATATGGATTAGGGGGTTATGGTTGTGAGGTTTATTTGACCAACCATGGTCAATGATGCTTATCCATGTGTGATTATGGTTTACCATGGTAAACAAAGTCAACATTGGTCAACCATTTCCAATAGTGATCAATATGGTTAATGAGAGTATAAGTTTGATGGGTTAATAAGGTTATTAGATTAGGAGGTTTTTGGGTGATGGAATTATCAAGCTATGTGGTTAATGGATTATTGTATATTGGTATGATGGTGATGGGAAAGCAAGCTAGGATTTTTTGCGTTAATGCAATTAATATGGTAAAGCATGGTGATTATTATCTTTATAGTCAATATTGTACTCAACAAGAGTTAACCATGGGTAATGGTGGTCAATGAATATTGATATGATTTACTATGGTCAAAGGTTAGCGAGTTATATATCTTAGTGGGCTAAGAGGCTAGAGTGTATTAAGTCATTAATGGGCTATTTTTTGGGTTAAGGATAGGTGGCTAGTTGTGATGGTGGATTGATCTTGAATAATCATTGACATAGACAACAAGGTATATATGGGTTAAGGAGTTATGGGTGAGTGGGTTACTATATGAAACATGGTTAATGATTGTCAAGTTGAGTCTCAACCATGTTCGCTAGTGGTCCAACATGGTCAACAAGGTCAATAATGGTTAACCATGGCCAATAGTGTTCAACCATGGTCTTCAATAGTCAATGTACTCAATCAAGGGTGGTCGGTTTATGGGTTAATGGAATTATTGGGGAAGTAGGTTTATAGGTGATGGGATTATGGGGCTATACAATGAATGGGTTAGTGGGTATGTGGAAATGATGGTAGTGGATGAACGAACTAGGTTATTTTGTGTTGATTTGGTTATTTGATGAATTGTGGTGACTATGGTCTATATAATCACTAATGTAAACTATATTCAATGATGATCAATGTCATTTTATATGGTCAATTATGTTCAAGTGTTAGTGAGTTACTAGTCTTAGTGGGTCAGGCTGTTATAGTGGATTGGACGGCTAATATGATATCTAGTTCATCAAGAGAAGGTGGATAATTATGGAATGTTCTGTGAAATTGTTAAATAACCCTCACATTGAATCTAATTGAAAAGAAGAAACAACAACAGTTGCAAGAGAGAGCCAAAATAATGAAGAGAGAACAAAAGACTTATATTCCACACTAAATGAATGGTAAAATTACATGATATATACTCTAATTGGTGAACTAATGTGCCTTAGTTGAGATTTTGGAGCTTACTCAAGCATGCAATGACACAAACACTAGTAATATGCCAACAAGTCTCAGTTAACTGGCCATGCAGACATTAGTTAACTAGACATGCACAAGTGGGTGCGCTATCCTTGTCTCATGCACATGAATGTGCCATCTTGGTTATGATTCCAAGGTATATGCAATCATAGTGATGATTCCAAGGTGGGCATGTTGGAAATCTTATTAATACTAAGAGGGAGGGTGAATCAGTATTAAGCACAATTTAAACAATTTTCACTTCTACCAAATTCAAACAATACTTATATTATGCATTCATCATAAACAATGTCAATCATCAACACATGCATGAGACACAAAACAAAAAGATCTAGCGTGGAAACCCAAACAGGAGAAAACCACATAATGCTTTCTTATATAATAAATATTACATTCATAGGAAGCACCAACTTCCAAGATTATCCAACACCGACTAGAAGAAGACTCCAACCCCTTGATTTACAGGATTCAACCTAAAGGAAGCACCAACTCCCTCATTTACTAGAACCAACTAGAAGGAGGCACCGACCCCCTTGATTTACAGGATCCAACCTGAAGGAATATCCAACTCCCTGTCCTTTCCCGTTCATGCCACCCTGATATAACTATAGAAGTTCTCCTTTTTGTTTGTTGATCTGTGCACGCTTCAGACTTGTTGCATTAATTTCCTTTAAGCACACTTGCTATATGCTCTTCTCTACAGAACTAATGTACTTTATCATCATTTCTTCTCTTATTTCACTTCTCTACTTAAGTATTGCACATTGGCTCTCATATTTCATATGCTTCTGCAATATGTGCGTTGTTCAACATACTATTATTGAAATGAATGGATATTAAGTATTTTGACATCAATGACAACCAAAGTTCAACAATCTCCCCCTTTGGAATTGATGTCAACACCTTATGTAGCGGTGCTCCCCTTGATCATGAATTCCTTTGTTATCCTTACACACAATACAGTTTCCCCCCTTTGTTCTTGCCAGTTTGAACCTTTGCTCTACTGCACAACCTTCAATCAGTACTTCTCTGTTGTTTTTCATTTCTTTGTGCTTCCTATGCAGTTCTCTGTCACTAATACATGCTTCATGGTATCTCTCCCCCTTTGACATCAATGGCAAAGAGGTGCTTCCCATGCATAATTTATTATGCTTCGGCCTTGCACTGGATTTCATGTTGTTTTTTTTTTATTACTCCCATGGATTTGTGATTTATTCCTGTATTAAGCAGTAATATTTTTTACTAACATTCCTGGTTAAAGTGTAGTTGCAAACTTTTGCATATTTTCCTTTGCATCTACAACCTTTTCTTTCGTTTCTCCTTCTTTGGCCAAAATGCTTGTTTCCACCTGCTCATTAGAAGTTGACTTCACATTTTCTAAGCATTCATCAACTGCTTCCCTGATTTCCCCTTGTAACTGTGGAAAAATTTCTATGATGCTAATGGCTTCTTCTTGCAATGGTTCAAGCATCTTAGCTATCATCTGTCGCTCATCCTAGATCCTACCTACTTCTTGCCGTTGTGTGCTATACTCTCCCATTTTGTTCATATTTTCAATAGCTGGTAGGAAATTTAAGTTGTCATGCATCCTTTGTTCTACTTCTTGCTCATCTTGTAGCCTTTCATCTACTTCCTTCAACTGCTCATCTATGACTAGATTTCCCCTTAGTTAAGCACTTTCTTTATGCATCTCTATACACTTTAACTCCAAGGTCCTAATATTTTCTATTGCAATGTTTATTCTTTCTAATATGTTTTGACGTTCTACTCTGACCTCTGGAGGTGTTCCTGATTGTTTTCTTACTAACAGTTCTTCGATTCTAGCATGTAGACCTTGAATCGCCTCCCCTATATTCAACACTTTTATTTTTCGAGAAGTATCTTCATTTATTTGAACTTCTGTAAGTGCATTGTATACTTCCTCTACCGCCATTTGTAGCATTAAGTCCCTCTGTTGTTCTTCTTCCACTTCCTATTTCAGTTGATCACCTTTTGTGACTGCTTCTTTTGCTTTCTTCTCCAACTCTAATGTCTTTTTTGCAGTCTTCTCTTGTTCTATTTTCATCCTAGAACATTATCCGTATAGAATTTCCTTCTCATTCTATATTTTGTACCAGTTAGTTGTAACAGCTTCATATCTCCATCTAATTTCTTGTGCAATGGACATATGTAGTGCTTGTATCTCATTCATAGGTAAGTGCGATAGAATCATTTCTACATGACTTAAAGACCCTTGCATATCTTAAGTGGGAAGCACCAGAGATGAAGATGAAATTTTCAGTCTTTGATGTGACTCTATCGTTTCCTTTATCTGCACGACAGGGTGTGTCTATGAACTACACAAATGCGTATCTGAGTGTGCATCCACATCATTATATATGTTTCCCTTGGTCATCAATATCAGCTGCTCCATTGCCACAAAAATTTCACTACAACAAATTTGACATTTAGGGGCAGTTGTTTTCCACCTCCAAAAGTGACTTTTGGGGGCAGTTTTGGATTTGGAGGCGGTCTTTGCAAAACCACCCCTAATAGCACCAACGCTAAAAGTTTTCACTTTTAGGGGTGGTTCTGGATGAGATCAAAACCGCCCCCAAAAGTGACTTTTGGCGATGGTTGTTAATCGCCCCCAAAAGTCACTTTGGGGGGTGATTCAAACCCCCCCCTAAAGTCACTTTGGGGGGCGGTTCAAAACCGCTGCCAAAAGTCACTTTAGGGGGGGTTTAGAACTGCCCCCAAAAGTGACTTTTAAGGGTGGTTATACCCCCCCTCCCCCCAAATTTTTTTTCTTTTGGACTGTTGGCGGCGGTTGCCTTCCGCCTACAAATGTTACTTTTGGGGGTAGTTTGGAGGTAGTCTTTAGAAAAACGCCCCTAATAACACTGAAGCTAAAAGGTTTGACTTCTAGGGGCGGTTATGGAAGAGATAAAAAATGCCCCTAAAGTAACTGTTGATGGCGGTTCTAAACCCCCACAAAAGTCACTTTTAAGGGTAGATATAAACACCCTTGTAGGTACCTACGAGAGTGGTTTTGAATTGCCCTTAAAAGTCTTTATGAAAAAAATTTGGGGGCAGTTTTAAACCCCCCTCATAAGTACCTTCGGAGGTGGTTCACAACCCCCCTAAAATGATTTACAAACATTTGGTGCGGTTATAAACCCCCTTCGTAGGTGCCTATGGAGGCGGTTCAAACCCCCCCCTAAAACTCTTTACAAACATTTGGGGGTGGTTATAAGCCCCCCTTGTAGGTACCTACGGAGGCGGGTCAGAACCCCCGCTAAAACACTTTACAAACCATTGGGGGCGGTTATGAAACCCTCTCATAGGTACCTACAGAGGAGGTTCAGAACCCCCCCTAAAACTCTTTACAAACCTTTGGGGGCAATTATGAACCCCCTCGTAGGTATCTATGGAGGCGGTTCAGAAACCCCCTAAAACTCTTTACAAACCTTTGGGAGCGGTTATGAACCCCCCTGGTAGTGACATATGAAGTCAGTTTAGAACCCCCCTCGTAGCCATAATAAATCATAATAAAATATATTTTATTTAAAAAATCAATATTGCAATATCATTAGGGCACTAAGGAATCAAACCTTCAACCTCCTGCTTGTAAAGCAGGTGCTCTACCATTGAGCTAGAACCCTTTAAGAATTGGGGAAAGGGGCAATATTAACACCAAGATTGCATCATTTGTAATTCTAAGAAAAGACTAATAATCCAAACATTGTTTCTGACTCGAGATACCTAAGAAAGTAGTTTGAATGGCTTTGACCTTATAAGTTGGCTGAACTTGAAAGGTTTCATATGCAGCATTGATTCAATAAAGAAAACAGTAATACATAAATGTTTTGCAGGACAAAATTGGCATTCAAGTTCATACACATACTCATAAAGTGAACATCTAACTAGAATTTCAAGTATTCATGGATAAAAACGAGCATATTTTCTAATGGTTGCTTGATGGATCCATGTAAGAGTAGCCTTCTCTTAAAATTTATGTCAGCAGATCAATGGATTCTACAATTATAACATATTTAGACCCAACTCAATTGAGTCTGGTGATATAAATAGCATTCAACTGTAGGATGGAGAAATACAAAGATTAAAAATTGCATAGCACGGATAAATCTATAAGCTTTTCTAAGATAAACAACTCATAATAATGCATTTATAGATATAGAATACCTGCAATTGATATAATCACGAATGAACACCACCATCACTCAAAAGGCTAATGAGATGAAGTGTGCCATTTTCAAAAGACTCCTTAATGTATTTAAACCTTGCTCCCTCATATATTTTGCTAGAGGCAAGAGCATAATCCACTAATTTTGCTCTGCTCCCAAAGTCAAAATCAAAGTTAATATGTTTCCCATTCTAAAAGATGTTGCACAAATAAATAGTAGAAATATCCTTTCAGTTACCATTTATACAATTATAAAGTACATCTTATACAAATATCACATGATATCACTCCAATTTGTAAGGTGATCAATAAATTAACTATTACACAGCCATGATTTCAACAAAATGTTAATGCTTACCAAATCTTAATAATGCAGGGAAAAATACCCAATGTATAGGATTCTCATAAGTCACTCTGAATGCAGAAATGATCCACATGCAAGATATTCCTCCTTCACTCTAATCCTTGACAGTTTTCATCAATAATTTTCCAAAAGTAAAAAAACCACTGTAAGCAAAAATAAAATGAGTTGCTTGTTTACCATACTGGAAAATAATAGATATCAAGCACAGTAAGTCATAGAGGATAGTAGAGTTGAATAAGGACTTTGTTCCTTCTTTGAAGGATCTGGAAAATAGAGTAAGAGTTATATTTAATCCAGTTGAGTAATTTAGATGGATAGCTTAGCTTTAGCTTAAAGAGCTTGTTAGCTCGCAAAATCTTTTAGGTAGCTTAGTGGAGCTTAGTTAGCTCGAGGAAGGTTCGATCAAGAGGAACAAGCTCAGACTTTTGACTCTTGGAGCTTACACACACACACACACACACACACACACACACAGAGAGAGAGAGAGAGAGAGAGAGAGAGAGAGAGAGAGAGAGATCTTTGTTTGTAATGATTGATCCATTGTATTTAGGTTCAGATAAAGGACCATTCTGAAATAAGATTGTATCCCTGTATTTTTGGCTTAATTGAGTTTACTGATTGAGTTTGGAAGCAATTTCCCATTTGAATCATATCTTGTGACCACGTTGACTGAAGAAATGTCTTCAGTATTGACATTTACACAAAGTAGTCAATGGGATTTCTAACTACATTACGTAAAATTCTTTAATAGTGGTCAGGGTAGCTTCAGGAGACCTATAGGTGATACTCCGAATGCCTAAAAGGAAACCTATAGGTGATACTCCCAAATAATGTTGAAATTGTATTGATAATAAGGATCTATACCTCTTAATCCCGTTCCAGCTGGCTACGTGTGTGTTCTCAGGGATACAGAAGGGTTAATGGTCAGCTTCAAAATTGGCCATCTGGGGCATGAGACTAATGATGCAACTATGTTGGAAGGTCATCTTTAGGGAATTCAACTAGCTTATACCCATAATTGTACTCCCCTTTTTGTGGAGGGAGATGCTCGAATTATTCTCCACATGGCCAAACGCAGCTCAAAGGTGGCGACGTTGTGGCGGTTGGAGGGCAAGCTGGGGCTGGATATTTCTTTCTCCCATGTTAAGCGCAATGTGAACAAGATGGAGGAACTGCTCACTAACCTTGGGGCGGTGAATCACTTGGACCTAAGCGCCCAAACATGGGAAAACCTTCCCAATTCAGATATTTTTCCCGTGATAAGATGAGTTACCATGCTGATGATAGAGGGCGACGTTAGGCGGAGGATCGTACTACCACGTGATCCATTCCTCCCTCATTCTTTCGCCCTTATTTTAAAGGTTGATCGATGAGACATATTTTCATCCCTTTCCCTTAGAGTTTGTTGTCTTCTCACTAACTCGAAAGGTACTTCTACCATGATTACAGGAGGGAAGGATTTAAGTGAAGCACGATTTGCCATTAATGGACAGTGCGAAATGTCACCACCTTTAGTTGCAGTACGATTTTCCATTAATGGACAATGGGTGGCATAACTCTTTTTAAACCCAAAGAAGGTGGTAGACATGAACGTAGAGTTCATATATTTAGTTGCATGCACTGCCGTTGTTTTCTTGTTAGATAGTATGGGCAATCATGGTAATTGGGATAGACGCAGTGCCATTGCAGGCCGTCGTCATTATCAGGTGGGCGACACTTCTCAGGGTGAATTTGGTGGGAATTTTTCTTGTGCCTAGCAAAAGGCCCGTTGGGAATCCAGTGCATTTGTTCGGGATGTTCTCCCGGATCTCTAGAAAGAGATTTGCATTGTGGAATGACAAATTTGGAACTAACTTGATAAGGAGACTTTGGATGCGGAACGTCATCAAACTGCAAATTGGGTTATGGATCTAGGAAACACCGCGAGTTGTTTCAACCTATATGAGTGCACCATTGCGCTCTATTGGGTAATGAAAAATATTATGGGTTATGCTCTCCGAGATAGGATGGAGACTCTGTTTGTAAATGAGATGCTCAACTATGAAAGAAGAATTTTGGAGGAAACTAGGGCCATCCACTGTAAGCTATATTTTCTCCTTTAGGCTATGCAACTTCAACCTGCTCATGTGCAGCCAACGGCTTCTGCGGTTCCTCCTCCTGGGCGTTGTCCTGATTTCCCCTACATTTTGTTCTAGGATGGCATGGGGTATGTTTAGTGTCTGGTTTATCATCTATTATGTCTATTTTTTAAGCTATCAGCTGCTTATGGTAAAGAAGGTCAATAGTGTGGGGATTTGGTTTTCATTTCTATTTCATGAGGTTTTGTTGTGTAAAGGAGTGATAATGGGAGTCAAAAGGCTTGTGTGCACGTGTTTTGTTTTAGTTTTGCAGTATCTGTATTATTCATCTTTGTAGTATGTATGGTCAGGTGAAGTCCTCTTCGGAGGTGATTTTGTTTAGTGAGGTGACTCAGTGTGATGGTAGGGTTATGACCTTTTTGGGTTTAGTTGTCAATCTTTCTCTTTCAATATAAAGTTCTCTCTTCTTACTTCCAAAAAATAAATAAGGATCTATGCCTCAAAGTTCAACTCTGATGCCAATACCATCAGATGATCTTGGCACCCTCTATGCTTTACACAACTATTTCACACAAATTAGTTGTTACACCATCAATATGGTATACTTATGGTTGTAATAAATGTGTTGTAATTAAATTTGTTGTAATCAAATACTTTCAATATTGTTCATTACTTTACCTGCCCGTTCTCAATAGCTATTCCGAAATCAACTTTTTTCCTTCAACAAATGTGCAAAAAAATCAATTCATAAAAAAGACAAGTACAACTATACTTAAAATGAAGAAATCAACACGTTATAATCAATGAAACGACAATAAGATATCTAATTGACAAATTCGTTATGGTGATAACTTACAAATATGCATTAGAGAAGGATAAAAATTGTCATTATATTGCTTTCCATTGTGAAGGCCTGCATATATCATGACAAAATGGTATTTTCATATAAGTGATTGATAGATATGTAAAATGCATAACATATATGGAATTCTAAAAACACAAAATGAAAATACCTGAATGAGTTTCTCTTGGTTTCAAGAATATATTATTCTCTACTAAACAAGGCCAACCACGTGAAGGTTGAAGCTCATATGGCCCCTACCCCCCCTCACATCACTCTCAATTCCCCACACCCAATCTATCTACTGTAAAAATAAATGAAAGTTACATAACACAATAAAATAGATAAGATCCATGCATAAACAATAGCAAAACAAAAAACATATGCATGAACGGTAAATCCAAGTAATAATCTAAGATATAAATTTTCATAGATACGACTTAAATGAGAACTGATATCCGACTATGTGTTCATCACCATGTGTAATTTCTTGAGGCAAATCATGCATCTCTGTTGTGTGGCATTTCTTGGTCTTGTCAAATATATAGTCCTGAGTAGGAACTCTCTCTCCATGGAAAAACCAAGTTTTATATGAACTTATTATACCATGAATCATCAAGTGGTCTTGTACTTCCTCAAATGTCAATACTGCAACATTGCAACATTTTTTACAGGGACATCTTGTGGTGTTACTATCCTCTGAATGTTTTTTTGCAGACTTTGAATTCTTCAACCCCGACTTGATATTCCTTTGACATCCTACATAGAACCAATTTGCACATCACGTAAGAAAAAACCACTACAAATTACAATGAAGACATATGTTATAAAATATCATATTGAAGAATAAAATTTAAAATGTATACCTCATTTTCAAATCTGTCCAATCCCTTTCTTGGCCATTTGAAAATAAAACAACCCAATTTCTCGAATTGGCTCCTTGAGAGTTGGCCTCTCAACTTCCTTCCAATATATAGTTACGAATATTCCTGTAGTACACGCATATGCTTTCCAAAATAGCCTTTACCAGCACATGACAACCATATATTACACCATACAAGCTTCCACCTTACAATAACCAAATCCAAACATCAATTACATAATATTTTGGCTTTAAATTGGAGCCGAGATAAGAATTTTGGGGAAGCTACAGCCTTGATGCTGATCAAAAGATTAAGTATAAACAAATGCACCTACAGCATTGATTAACACCTATAGAGAGTTTAGATCAAAAGCGGGGGAGATCAACGGTCATGAGACTCCTTCGCGGAAAAAGTTGAAGGTCTTTTAAACATTGGCGGGGTGCTAGCCTGTGGGCAGGTCAAGGAAGATCGACGGCAGAAGGCTTAGATCAATGGTCAGAAAATTGTTCGCGATTTAAACATGCGTGAAAAGGGTTATGATTCAAATCTGTGAACTTTTGATAAAGTTCGGCATCTCCAAACGGTGCAGATCTAGTGAGATGAAGATTGACGACTCAGGATTAGTTCGCGGATATGACTTGCGTGTGAAATCAATAGACCCAAAATTATCCAACTCGGTAAAGCGTGCATCCTGGGACGGTCAAGATCCATGAGGAGAGTGGATTGACGATTGAAAATGTTTTTGCAGATTAAAGGTGCTGTCGAGTTGATATGTTGCGAGGTTGGAAGCCACGGGGGACGATGCAGGTAAAGGTCAAGGAGATCTATGAATGAGAGTTGATCGTATGGATAGATGGCTGATGTGAGTCCATCACTGTCATGGCTGTAAGGGTTATATGGCATGTTTATATTATAAAACGCCCATCTGCACGAAGATTCGCATCCCAGTTGAACTATGTGCATTGGAAAGCGAATGGAGCGGATTGTTCAGAGTTGACTAGCCAACTAGAGACCCAGAAGCTCCACCTAGTTGTCAACCGACTAGGTAGGCCATTCACCTCCACCCTAAACTATTTAAATGGTCGGACTCGTGGTACCCCTAGGCTTTGAGCCTCTAAAGATAATTGACCTATTAGAGGATAAAGACTGTGAGGTTTATGATCCCATGCTAATAAATAACACCATAGAAACTGCCAAAGAAAGATTGGAGGTCATAAGGGCCAGACAAGTGGATGTCCATAATATTTATCAATTTTTTTTGCATTTGTTTACAACTAGTGAAACCCTTAGTTGCCCTAAATTTGTAGATTGGTGTGCCGGCCATTACTCCTTAGACCAAAGAGTAATCATGGATGCCTCAAACTCTAAAATACTGTACTATGTAGACGTCCCCACTATTAGGAAAGCTTTGGCCGTTCCAAAAGAATTTTTCCAAAAATTCCAAAGTTACAGAATGGAAACCCTGATCCAATATTTTCGTCAAGCCCCAAATGACTTCAAACAGGGATTTTATAATGCTTCCCTACTACCAAATACCTCCTCTCAGGGTGCACCTTTTCATGGTGAGGCCAACCTTTTTAGGCAAGAGTCGAAGTGTGTTATCTCCATGTTGGCCCAGTTCCTAGGCTTAGACAATGACCTATACATTAATGAGCCCCTGATAAATTTGATGTTTGTTCTAAGCACTTGTCCTATCGAGCCAACAGGCCCAAATTCGCTTACCCAATGTGCATGCCTAAAGTTTGATGAAGCCTTGGAAGACAACATTCACTCCCAGCTCATAGAATTCCCTAAGACAAGAACTTTCAGGTTCCAATCTTACTTGTTAAAAATGTTCCTGGAAGCTAATGAAGAAAACCTGTAAGCTCCAAAGTTGCAGTTGACTAAGGAGATGTATTCAGACTACAAAACCTTCATGAATGATCTTATGGCAGAGATATATTTCATCTTTTTCCAGAAGATACTGCCTAGGGTACTACCTGAGATGAAAGACCTACTGCAGCCATCCATGGAGAAGAGGGTTGTGGATTGGTTCTTATTGAAGCATGGGACTGTGATTAGAGTTTATGGCTAGTCCCATGCCCCCTATGTGCTACCTACCTTCCTAACCCCCAGAGTACTCACCTTGGAATTTATAAGACAAAAACTGAAGGTGGAGTGTGAACATTTCTTGGATGACAGGAAGTCTTCAGACATCATATTTCCATGGACATTGGGATCCTTCATTGTCAAAAACAAAATATCTCTCCCAGCTATTGAGCGAATGATGGGTTATCTGGGATTCCCAACCAAAGCGGCCATAAACTAGGATCCTCACCAGATTATCTCAGAAAGAAGGAAGGAAAGTAATAGGAAAGGATATGAGCACTTCGAACTGATAGGTCTAGCGGAGATGGCAAACTAGTTAGAATACATTGACAAAGGCCAGTTGGAAGTAGACCCACCAGAATATTCTTCATCTTTAGCATTCATTTTTCAAAGTAGCACATCAGCAATGCCTGGTTCACTTGGAAAAACCCCAGAAATATCATCAGCCATGTCCCTTACCATTCCTCTAGAAAAATCTATAAAGGAAGGGGGTAGTGAGCCCATGGATGTAGAAAGTGATGCTGAGAGAGCCTCGAAGAGGCAAAAGGCAGAGGAGCTTGAGTAGAAATTAGTACAGGTACAAGCAAAGCAACCCAAGAAAAAGCAAGTCAGATCCTCGGTACCATCCTTCGAGGTTAAGAAACATGTGTTCAACATAACACCTACTGGAGCTGCAACATCAAGCCTAAGCAAGGCTAAGTTACTGGAGGGATATGAGGAGAGCCCAAATACAATCTTAGAAGAAGCTAAAATGTATGTTGATGCAAGAAAAATGTCCAAGAAGGATGTAGCCTTGATGGCAAGCAGGAACCTTGCCTAGAATACCTTGAGTCTTTCCTTAGCCACTAAGAGTAAGGCCACAGAACTAAAAGTATATATGGAAGACATCCCAGTACCTGATGTGATCAATATGCACAAGGAGACAGGTGAAGTCATCTATAACAAGTTGTTGAGGGATTCCATAGAGCTATCAAAAGTGCAGGCCAACAAAACCAAAGTGCAAAAGCAGTTGGGATTGGAAAAGGTGGAGAACAAGAGCCTGAAGGCACAAGTGAAAAAGTTTCAGGCTTCACTATTGGCCACTGAAACTCAAGAAGATAAAAGGTCTAGCATTCAGAAGCTATTAGATGAAAAAGATCAATAAATTATGTCACTTAAGAAGAAATTGAAGATTCCAGCTGCCCAACTGGTGAATTCACCAAGAATTACAGAACTAGAAGAGGAAAAAGAAGAGTTGCAGGGTAAGTTGACTGATTGTAAAGCTAGGATAGTAGAGTTTGAAGAAAGAGAGAAAAACTGGCAAGTAGATATGAAATTGATAATGGACAGTGAGGAAGCTTTGAAGGATAAAGTTGAAGGGCTTGAGAAAAAGTTGAAAGACAAAGAACAAGAGATAGAAGCCATGGTCACACCCTCAATGGAGGCTGTAGATTTTTCTATCGTAGGGAAAATAACCAAGGAAAGTCTAGATGATGTAGAAGTGGAAAGATTGAAAAAGCAGAATGCCAACCTCAAGACCATGCAGGATAATGGTGAAAAGGACAAAGAGGCTGCAGAGAAAGACAAGAAAGCTTGGGAAACCAAGTACCAAGCGATGCAGGGTGATTATGACAAGCTGAAGCAGCAAGTTATAGGAGAAAGTGCATTGCAGGAGGAAAAGAAGATCATCTGGGATGATGTTATTGTACAGACAGAGGAATTGAGGCCATATTTGGACTTCATGGTAGATAAGGAAGCTGTAATCAAACTGGCAAGGTCATTTGTCACAGTGGCAAATGAGAAGTTAAACAAGAAGCCTAAGGATTATGCACAAAATGCAATAGAGTTCTTAAATGGTCTATCTGAAGAGCAGGCTCAAGCAACCAATATAAAGGACAGAGTGGCCACAATCATCAGCGCTAAGAAGGTAATACTCAAGCACCAACAAGTGAGCACTATCCAAGCAGGGATAGATGTCCTGGATAACCAAGTGAAGCTATTCAGGGAGGCATTTGATGCATTATTTAAGAAAGGTATTCCTATGTTTTGGGAAGAAGATGGAGCCATGAGGACAAAGGAGGGATATAATGGAAAGCTATGGGAGTGCAGGTTAGACCAGGAGTGCTTTGCAAATATGGAGCAGCCTCTGGCAGGAAAGACGGTGGTGGAAAAACTGACGAAGGATTTTGAGTTGGTCTCTACATTTAAAGAAGCTCTTACACTCCTCGTAGGCTATTCATACAAAGAGCATATCGAAATGAGGGTGTGGCTTAAAGAGCTTTCCGCCTTGGATTGACCATCAACCGAGCAACGGAAACTCATCAAAAAGTATGGGAAGGAAAAACTAAAGCTGAGTGCATGAAGCGTCAAAGATAGTGGAAGGCGCCGAATGGAGGAGTAGTTACTAGAACATTTTGTCTTTTTGCTAGAGTCTGTTGTCCTGTGGTAACTAATTTTGTCAATGTAACTAATTTTGATGCCTTGTTTCGAGATACATCTTGGGGGTAAATTGCACTATAAATGTAACCTCTATGGAGGAGGAAGGGTTCAACTTTCATTTTTGAAGCCTCTGTGCTTGGATTGTAGCTTTGTAAACTTTCTTGGAAGTGTTAATGAAAAGTGTTTTTTTGAGTTTCTGAGATTCATCACAGTGTTCATATTCAGTTTGTGTTTCTTGTTTGCATCATTTTCATATTTGTAAATTCTTCTAATGCTTTCTAGAGAAAACCATGACCTGTCTTGAACCTGCTAAGGGCTGTTGTGACATGTCTTAAGCCTGCTAGGACTGTCGTGACTGGCTGAAAGTGCCTTGAGGACTGTTAAGGGTCCCAATCCTGTGTATGAAGGTACCATGACCTACTGTGGGTTACTAAGGGTGTCATGAGGGTGTGCAAATGTGTTGGGAGCCTAATTGTGTATTGCTTGATTAGGCCATGATCTATTAGTATGGATGGTAGTCTGTGTGAGGTCTAGTACGTGGGTCGCTACCCTTTATTGGACTAGTTGTGCAACTAATGAAACCCTTGAGTTATGCCTCTCACCCATGTGCTTCCTACCAAGCCGGGAGAAAATCTCACAAAGGTCAGAAAGAATGGAACCTACTCCTAGTTGAGGCCTGATGGAAAAACACAAGTAACCATTGAATACAAAAATGATAGTGGTGCATTGTTCCTGTATGCATTCACATAGTTCTCATCTCCACTCAACATGACGAGACAGTGACCAATGAACAAGATTTATCTAAAGGAAGTGAGAGGGTTCGATTTTTATACAAGGGGGATATGCTTTGGATAGTAAACTGTAATGACCCCCATTAGATCCTGCTTATTTTTTTGGCTTATTTGCTTATGTAATTTGGTTAAGGTATTTCATAAAAACACTTGTCAAAAATACCACTGAGCTATGCCAAATAATCTTAGTTGGTTTTTGTATTCAATGTACTGTTGATACGTTGATGCAGGAGCATAGGCTCAAGAGGGCGAAGTCATTCATGAATTCACAAGGTCAAGGTAACTCTTAAGAGACCTAGGGTCTCGTACATTTGTAATTTGCTTTATTTTGTAAATGTTGAATAAAATGGATAAGGAATCTAGATCCTTTTCCACATGTAATAGTCAGGATTGAGTTAGTTGTGAGTCATAGGGTTAGCAGAGATCAATAAGGATTGTACTCCTTTGTTATAGGATCTGGAAACAGAATCCTCTTGTATTTAAATCAGTTCGGGTTATTTTCTTAGCAGCTTAGTTAGCTTACAGAGCTTGTTGGCTCGCAGAAGCTTAGGTTATTTCATAGAGCTTAGGATAGCTTATAGAGGTTTGAGGATAGCTCAAAGAAGCTTTGATTAGCTCATCGAGCTTGAGAGGGAGAGAAATTCCACATAGCATGAATGGAGGAATGAGAGGTGTGCACAGAAGAGTGAGTGAGAAGTGAACAAGTAGAATTCTCTATGTGTATTTGAATTTCCAGTGAATTGAATAAAGAACAGAGGATTAGACTCTGCGTGTGGTGTTGATGTATTAGAAGTATGAATTCATCCCACTTTCACTACACATAACCCTTTGTATAAAATTTATGGCTTTGGATTTCCATAGTTTCCGAATTGCAAAGAAGAATTGATCCTGTCAGTGATCAATTAAGTGAAGCTTTGTAGAGGGTTAAACCTTAACTAGTCACTCAAATAAAACAAGATTGTAGAGTGGGGATCAATCGTGGGTAAAATATCGACGGTTTATAGTGATATCTCCGGGAGAAGTTGCAAGCTTTGAAAAACTTTTCATGTCCGCGATATTCTATGGAATGCTCTTAATAAATTTTGGAATCCACCATTGATTTGGTGGGGACACTGATCGAACGATCAGAAAGCCATTTCGCCATGAAATTGATAGATCAATGATCAAGATCGAGATCAATGGCAGGGAAGAAGCATTGTGTGGAAACTCTATTCTTGCCTTTCAAAAAGAAATTCGCTGCGGAAGAAAGTTAGACAGTGTGGAAAGAGTTTGTTTCAGATATCAAGTGTTTCAGATCTTGATTTTTGTAGCGCTAACAGTGAACAATAAATGCAATAGAGATTGATTTGCATAAATAACAAGGAAAATAAACCCTAAATATCATATTCATATAACTTTGAGTTTACACTGATTGTAACAACAGTTTTAAGGTGGACAAGCAAATCTGAAATTACTTTAACTCTAACCTGTAGCCTTCTTTGGTGTCTCGATTTTTCTTTGGTGTCTGTAGCCAACTCCTCAAAAGAACCCAAATCGTCTTCTTCTCAGACTCCCTTATTATGCTTCAACGCCCTCCTTCACTACCCATAAACGTTATGCACGGTCGTAACAAGAAGGAAGATTACAATCAGAGTACCCAACAATGCTGTAGGTGTCAATATGGATTGCATCTCCCTTTTTGGCTATTACAACCCTTGATATTGTCCTAGATGAAGCGTGGGGATCACTGTAGATGTGGAACTGTAAGGATATGCGCCCAACAGAAAGTAAATCATCCTCACAAACAAGACTGTGTCCTCTCCAGACGATGTCATGGCCCACGCAGTTCAAACTCAGCCAACAAATCAAGAATACGACCTCCACAAGATGAAATCGACCCCTTTGTTACTCCTTTTTTTTCAAAAACATAAAAACCAAAAAAGACGAAAAAAAGAATATGCATGAATCTATAGCATCTTATATCTAGATGGGCCTGAAAATTTGTTGTATGTATAACCACGGCATGAGCCTATAATCCTAGGTATAATATAATATTGTTACTTGTTAGACTCATAGGAAGACCCCCTTGGGCTAAACCTTATTATAGAATATGCTATGGGGATGGCACTAGGGAGTGCTAGTTTCTTATAATATTCTTATTTTACTTATTGCATAATCGTTTCTAGCTTTTATTCTATTGCTTGTCAAGGATATTTATAACTTGCATCGTAGGGAGGCTCTATGGGTTAAATATAAATATGTTTCTAATGTGGAGATAATATCCCAACCTTTAGACTAACTAATATATGTTTTATGTTGTTAGTATGATAGGATATCAAGATGTTAAAGTTGTCACCACCATCTTAACATATCAATGTATTTTTAGGAGGAGTTAGAACTGGCTTCGATCACCTCGTTTAATGGCTTGCAAGGTATGGGAAACTTCATTTCCTTTAGAGCTCAAGAAATCTCACTTGGGAGTGAGTAAATTACTCAAAGATGCAATGCAATGTCCATAACATTATTAGAGATCACTTGGTTCAATAATTTCATATGCCACCTGTTGTTGACTCTCCAATGACCTAAATAGAAATTCCCATGCAGGCATCTGTAAAAACTACTACACTTCCACCACTAAAATGGTTCATTCAACAATGCAAATACATAAATGAGGTGGAGGCTATAGATTGGCATCGCATGATATGTGGTAGATGTAAGGTAGGAATCATTCAAAATTGACTGGAGGGATATCTTAGCAAGTAATCATATTTTCATTAGGAGAATAGTTTCAATGGTATAATACTGGTCTAAAAAATCTAGGTGAATGGTTCAAATTCCTTTTATCTTTATAAGAATTTCTTATGGTTGGAAGAGGTAATGATAAAAATTCTTAATATTTAAAAGGATTGTATAGGTTCTTGTAGGTTTTCTCCAAGTAGGACCTTAAGCAATGTATTAAATTGTCAAACTTATGGAGAGCATATAGAGAAAATGTAGCACCGTATATCTCTTCTCATTATTCTAATATCCCTAGTTACCTAATTGATATGTCAATTAAGAAAGTAGATTTGTAAGGCATACCACCATAGAAATTTTAGCTCATATTATTTCCATAAGAAGAGAGACCATAATGAGTCATAATTGTTTGAATGCATATGATAGATCTCTTTGTAAGGCTACAAGAAACAATAACGAGTCATATCATGCCAGTAGTTAGAATTAATAGCATAAAGAGGAAATATCTTGTGTAGAATCATAAGAGAGTCTATGGAAATAGACTAATTTAGTACAATTATTTTATTCTTATGGTATCCTTACTTATTGGCATGGGACTTTGAATGATATATAAGTAATTTGATCAAGTAACCGGTAAATCCACCTGGGTATAAATGCAGTAGATACCGACTAGAAATAATACTATGTTTGGATGTAACCTCAACATCTAACCTCAGATGAAAATGACATGATCCCTTATGTGGTAAGCTAAAATTGATTACTAGTCATTCACTTGAATCCATTCAAATTAACAAACTCATTGTCCCCATCCTTCTAGTACAAATAAACCTCACAATCAATGCCTTAGAAGCCATGATTATTACATTATTTAACTTCATGTCATCCACCACGATAGGCTAATATACATGGTCAATTTCATGGTATACCCACTCAACCTCCTTATTTGTATCAAGTCATTTTCCTTGTGAAATCCATTCATCAAAGGATTGTAAGTATGAATACTTGCTTCACAACCATTTTCCTTCATATGGCACTCCACTAGTGCAAGAATATAAATTTTAGGCCTAAAGGTCTAACAATGATGTCTCCAACCACCAAAGCTGACCTCTTGAGGGTATATTTTTCCTTATAGTCAGAATATGGGAATTGTTAAGAAGTTTCTGAGGATTAGGTATGGGTCTTGGGGTTCTAGACATGGTTTAGGAATGGAAATTGGGCCTTAGGACCTAAAGAAATCTTCTAGGTATCTATAGCCAAGAATGATATGTTGAAATACCACAATAGACCTTTCCACGGTATCTTTGGCCTATGAGTGGGTTTTTTGTGGCACGGTGAGAATTTTAAGACAAATTATAGGTTTGAACACCTTGGATATGGTTGGGGAGAAAAGAGTGGGACTTAGGTCCTAAAGGAAATTCCAGGCATCTTTGGCTAAGAACAATTCCTACAATCACCAAACAGCAAGTAAATAGTTATATTTTATGAGTCACTTGAGCATTTTATAAGTTGTGGGCAGGGATAATTTTAAGGACCCATACTTATTTAAAAGTGTATAAACCTTGGCGAATCTTACCAATTCTTAAAATTTCAACTATAAAATATTTGGCGATATTTTTCTAAAATTATTTCAATTTCTAAGGATTTTATATAGTTTATATAATAATTTGGCGATTTTTAGAGTGAAAAAAGTTTACCCCATCAAAATTGGGCGAAATGGGGCTTTAAAAAATGCAAATTGGCAAATCTTCTTTTGGAAAAAAACATGGAAAAATAGCCCATGGGCTAAATTTCGCCCCTAAAATTATCCTTGGTTGTGGGTCCTTGTGGTAAAAGACCCATTGAATAACCAATTGCTTGTGGACAACTCTCATCCTGAGATGCAAATTTGAAACCAAGCTCTTAAGAATTGGAAAAAAAATGCACTATCATTTTCCAAATAAGCAAAGATGATCTAAGTCTACCTAACAGATGTAAAGATATCCCATATGAATATCCTATGACGAATATTTTAATTGGCACATTGATGTACACTATATTCAAAAAGACAAAAAGCTAAGACCATAAGAAGAGTTACAGTAAGAAGGTTGGGTCCAATGGTTAAATCAAAGTTCCTTCAGTTCTCAGACCCTAGACATGTTTCCATGTTAATGTCACCTAGAAAAATTAATCATTTCATTTTGCCAGAACTAGACCCAATAAAAGTCCCAACAGCTTTGACGATGTATGGAAACAAAGTGTCTTCACAAGTTAGGTCTAGTGAAAGTATACCCCTCAGTCAAATACAAGTACTGGGTGGATTTGAAAAAAGAGACACATATACAACTGGATCTTAGAATTCAGACATGGCAGCAATAGTTGCAAGCCATTGCATCAAGCTTATGAGGAGACCTACTCCAAGCAACCCTATAATGTAATTTAAGCTATCTGATTTCGGTCACGTTGTACTAATGCAATTACTTCTATTCAATATAAGAAAGATGGGACTTGATTTAGGTTGCAAGGTAGCCCCAAACGGGTTGTCATAATTGCTGCATGATGAATGCTTTAGCAACCCAACCCTAGCCTGCAAAGATTTAGAAAACCTGAGTGAGGTGGAGGCTAATTAACCTGAAAACCGATAATCCATGACATAATGTGTTTCCAATAACCGGGAGCAGATTCAACTAGACATTTTCATACTTAGCCATCACCTATCCTTCCTTACCCACTGACCTCAACTCCGTGTGCTATGGTTGGTCTGGAAGGCGAGGACTAGGCACATTCTAAAATATGATTCGAAACAAGTGAGCCTCAAATAATTTACAAAACAATATGAATATCCAGAGATTGAAACTAAAATCAAAACAACCTAATTAGCAAATGAAATCAAAACCACCTAATTCACACCCAAAAATGCAGAGATTCGACTCAATAGAGGATTCACACCCAAAAATGCAGAGATTCGACTCAATAGAGGAGGGTTTCAACTTACAGTTGCCATTGAGTGCAATGAGGACAATGTCGAACCGCGTGCCACCAAAAGACTGGTGGAAGTTGCACAGTGAAGGAGGACACGGCCCAAGAGCCGATTGCAGGGGGTGCCATCGAACCCAATAGAGGTGCAACATAAGACTCATAGTAGAGTGCAATGAGGACAATGTCGGGCCGGGTGCCACCAAAAGACTAGTGGAAGTTGCACAGTGAAGGAGGACACGGCCCAAGAGCCGGTTGCAGGGGTGTCGTCGAACCCAACAGAGGCACAACAGAAGACTCGTAGCAGAGTGCAATGAGGACAATGCCGGACCGGGTGCCACCAAAAGACCAGTGGAAGTTGCACAGTGAAGGAGGACATGGTCCAAGAGCCAGTTGCAGGGGGTGCCGTCGAACCCAACAGAGTCGCAACAGAGCATTTTGGCCAAGCTCGATAGGTATGTTTCAGTTTTGTTTTGTTTTGTTTGTTGTTTACAAAATAATATTATATATTAATTATATTATAATATATATTAATTAAATAATAATATATATATTAACAAAATTAAAGAGTCACTAGTTTTCAAATTAAAAAACTATTTATATGGTCTCAAATAGTATCCCAAAATGTGATACCAAAAATTTTATTGTTTTGTGTTAGGATTGGGATTTCTAAGGTCCAAATTAGATCACTATATGTAGTTCAAACAAGATGGTTGTCATCTCCTTCTTATCACTTTGGATGTAGATGATATGTTATTTTTTGGTAACAATAGGGATGTGAATTGTGATTTGAAGTCTCATATTTTAGCACAATTTGACATGAAGGACTTGGAATACTTGGAGACTACAAAATTTATATTAGGAATCATTAGAGATAGAGAAAACAAAAATATTTGGTTGATCCATTGTAAGTATGTGAACAACATTTTATGGTGCTTTTGCATGGTAGATTGTAGACCATTGAGTGTTTTGATTTATGTGGAAACTAAGATTTTAGTTGAACAACGTCCTACAAAACTAACATAGATGGAGGATATGGCTTCTATTCCTTGTGATATTGCATTTTGTATTATGATGTATTCTATAGTTTGTACTAGACCATACATTTCCTAAGTAGTGAGAGTTTTGAATTGATTCATGGATAATACTGATGCGAACATTGGGTTGTAGTTAAGAGGGTATTTAGGTATTTGCAAGGTACTTCATGACTATTCCATATTTTGTCATTGTAATCTTTCATATGACCCACACTTATTGGAAATACAAGGTTATGTCCATTTTTATTAGGTAGAGGATGTAGATAGAAGGAGATCTACGAGAGCATATGTGTTTTTACTATTTGGTGGAGCAATGAGTTGGATGAGAAAGAAACAATTTGTGGGGAGAAGCGACATAGTATATGGCCGCTACTCATGCCTGTAAGGTGGTCATTTGGATTATGAAAATATGTTTAGATGCAGGGCTAAGTCAAATTGATATTATAGTATAGTGTGATATTAACATTGTCATTAATTTGTCTAGCTAAGAAACCCACCTTTCATGCAAAGACAAAACATATTGACATCTAGTACCATTTCATGAGATAAAAAATTGACGTTGGTTCTAGTTGGGGGTGCTTCCACCATTATTGTTTGAGAGCTTTCAAACAATCCTGAAAAAATTCTTATGTGCAACAGGAGAGAAAGTTAACAACAAGAAGAGTCAGAGCTAAGTGACATTGATTTGGGACAGAGCTATGTTGTGACATAGATGGAACATGGGACAAGGGAACCTCCATGAAAAATATTGAAAAGATTTTTTTTTGTCACTCAACATAGATTAAAAACTAGCACATCCATAAGTCTTTTCAAAGGAAAAAAGACTTATTAAAGCAACAATTTATTTCAAGAAAAAAGACTTGATTGATTGAATTTAAAAAAATTAAAAGAATAACATATTAACAAACTGCACTTGAACTCAAACCAAGATGGCTCATATGGTCCACTAATTAGTAATTGAAATAACCCATAAATTAACACATAAATCTTATAACTTCATTTTGTATCTTGCTCAATCGACACATGTTCGATTCAAACCATTACCACTACAACCTCCAGGAACACCCACGCTACTACACCTGTAGAACATAATTAGATTAGAAAACTAATTTTCAAATATAACCAAGTTAATCAACAAAATGAACATATGGTGAGTGCATTTACTTTAACCTAAAAACATTGCGTACCTCTACTTTTCAACAATTAAATATCATTCATCTTCTTCTTCATCCAAATCAACATCTGTATCAAGATTTGGTTCTGAATAGATATTGATGAAAGGATCATTCACATCGTCATCAGCATCAAAGTCATCTTTGCTAATATAGTCATCCATATCGTCAATGAGATCATCGTCTGCTATAGTTGCATGATCAACCTCTTCAACTTCTTCATCTAACACATCGACTACAGCCTAATATGAATCATCATATTCTTCTTATTCTTCGTGATTATCTTCATCATCTAGTACATGATTATACTTTACTGGTCTTCCTCTTGGATCGTATCGAACAATGTATGACCAACCTACTTTACCTGGTACCTCGGAGTAGTAGACTTGCTCACATTGACTTGGAAGAACATAAGGCTCTGTACCCGATTCAAATGCCTTTGTATTAACCATGGTAAATCCATTAGCATGCTCAATAACAGTTCTTTCAGGATCATGTTCATGCATCCATAGCCTGTACCACTTCACCTCAAACAAAACTATTTTAAAGGAAATAAAATCACACTCAATAATGTCCTCCAAATGCCCATGGTACCTATTCTCGGTTTTTTCTGGATGTCTATCACTTCTAGAGGAAACATTGGTGACCTTAAACACTGCAGGTATCCCACAATCTGAGGTTTTCCTGTTATCATCCAACTTTTTGATACGAAATTTACGACCATTACACTACATAGCCTTGTGATGTTTCAATTGCAACATTGACAACAGGTTAATTAAATACATTGTGAATTAATAAACGTCATATAGGAGTTAGTAAATATAATTGAAAACTTAAACAAACTAAATGTAATTGGAAAAATGGATCGAAGTAACTAGAAAAAATGTGGGTAAACAATTTACTTTCCTTTTTATCTTTTAAACCATAGGCTAAATCAACTTCCCTTTGTGACGTAAGTTTAGGAAATTGATGTCGAATATGACGAGTTGTTTTAATCATGTTATTGACCCCTTCCCATGATAACCTACCGAAGAATTCTTCACAATCTTTTATCCAATGCTCCATCCAATCAAGGTTGTTTGCAATGTATAAATGTAAAGCATCCCACACTCGACCAACTATAGGATAAAATAACAATTCAATATCATTAATTAGATATCATTAAAGGGACATAGTTTAATATAGTTGAAAATGCATAATTACTAAAAAAGTTAAAAAACAGTATGATAATATAAAATTGGAAAAAATACATGTGTAATATATTAATTCAACAATGTATAATAATTACCTTTCACAGTCCTCAATGTACCTCTCTCCAATAGGACCTCCCCTTCAAATTTGTTGATGGAGTTGAGATGCCAAATGCGAGGCACATTCATATTTTCTGCTAATTTAGGTATATATTCACTAATATAAACCATGCATTGATACACCATATATCCTTCAACCATATAACCCTTGGGACGCGCTCTTTGTCTAACAAAATCCTTCAATGACTTCAACTGCCTCTCCACCATCCACATCGACCTTATGTGTACTGGTCCACATAATTCAATCTCCTCAACTTGGTGTATGAGGTAGTTTTCTTGTGCATTGAAAAATGCTAGAGGTAGATACTGTTGCATTTCACACATCAATCGGGGAATTTCTCTCTTCCAATGCCTTATATCTTCTTTATGGATTTATTTTGATGAAAGCCACCTACAAATGATGCAATAAAACAATATCAAGGCATATATAATATTTGCGGGAAAAACATAATATGTCAATAAGTTTCGCTAGAAACCACAAACCAAGTACATTTTCCAAGTAAAACATTACTTACCTCATGTAATTTCCAAGAACATAAATAATATGTTTTATGTTGTTGTCAAAGTCGTCTGGAAGAGATAAAGGTAGAACATATTGTATAAAAAAACACATAATTATTAATACTTATTTCAAAATAAGAGAATAAAATTAATAAAACAGTGCATACCGATAATGAAATATGTTATAGACTCATAATTACCTTAATCAATGTATGCCAATCATGTGTTTTAACCCCAGCAAAATCACCTTTTTTCGTCAAGATATTCTTTATGTTTGACGAAAAACCTGTCGGAAACCTGATTTTTTCTATGACCTCTTTTACAATATTGCTCTGTTGCTCTGTGTCACGTCCCCTCCCATCCAACCAGCTAGATGGAGAGGATCGTGACGGTTAAACCGGGCATCTAGCCCCCATATCCATTCATTAAACCAGCATTCAAATTCAAATGACAAAGAAAAATATACATATACAAATGCATAACATATGTGATATTAAAATGGGCGTCTAGCCCTAAGAAGCGTTTAATCATAAGCATGAACATAATATAACAGGGATAGATGGGACTGTATGGTTTTAAGAAAATCACAGCGGAATATTAAGAATTTCACATCCATCATACATTTAAGATGTTCATCAAATAAGTAATTGCAATTTAACACAAGAGAATACTTATCTTATACAAAAGTAATCCCACGCAACTGGCTATGCAACTGCAACGTTCCACCCAACCGTAGGCCAGTGTGCTCCTCAATCTCTCAGCACCACTGCCACCCCCGAGCTGGGCATGATCTCTACAAGGAACCAGGGAACAGCAGACTCACACATAGCCAAGCATACACCAAGATGAGCCAATCCAATCTGCAATTGGGTTTATCAGGCTGCTAGGACATGGCAGGGAAGAATTGCTAAGCTAGTATGCTCAACCACAGAGCTGAGGATGTCCCTCCCAGATTTATTCAGCTTGGCACTCACAATGCCTACACACCCAACACAAGGAAGTATTCTCTTCACTGCCACACAGTCCCTCAAGCCATACCTCCCTTTCTAGTGCTCTCAGGGTGTGCATAGAAAAGTATCCAAGCCCTCTTGATCTTCTTGAGAGACTACACCCTCTACTAGGTTTATCAAGCCAGTTCTATCCACTACCAGTCCAAAACTTCAGCTCACAGGTTCAAACCAAAAACGAGAATGCACACAACAGCAGAACACCATTATGGGGCAAGACAAAACGTTTTTACAGTGACAGGCAGGAAAATGATCCCCTAGGCTTCAGAAAAACGTGGGAAGGTTAAAAACGAGCAATGGAGGTTTGGAGAAAACCCCAGGTAGCAGAAAACGTTTTTAGGAAAAACGCCCATGGCAAATCGGGGACAAAACGAACTCCCTACAGTCCCAAATCGCACCCCCTCCTTCCCAGCTACTATCCAAAACCAAAAACGGGTTTTTGGGCAGGGAGAACCCTGCGTTTTTGCTCAAAAACGTGACTGTAACTCCCAGCCTTCTCTACCTGCGTGAATGAATGAAGACTGCCCATTTCCCATGGCTTTGGGCACCATTTCGTGGGTGGTTTCTTGCCCCTCAAGCAAAAACACGATTTTCCAAGTTGATGGCTTGCCCATGCACGAAAATGGCTTGCCCATACTCTTTCATTCCCTAGGCATTAACTGCCTTAACCAATTTCTTGGAAAAATTAAATGATTGGGTACATGAGACAAAATGGGTAGTTGGTGGTTTATGGGTTTCCCCATTGACACATGGATTAATACTATTGGCTCAAGGGTTTGAATAATTTCCCTCCCTATTCCTTGTAGAACCATGCCCCATCTCTTTTGTTGCATTGCATAGCTAGTTGTGGGTATTTTTCATTAAAATTCGTATTTACATGATGTCTTATATACATTGTGCCCATCTCGCACAAGAACCATAGGCATCTATTTTAATTGCTGATGCATAAACGCTAAATCAATGGTGGGGCCTTGGCCTTGAGCTCCTCACCATGATTAAGTTACAATATTTACATCATTTACAAAGGGGGTCAAAATGGGGACGTGACATACCCCCCCCCCTTACATTAGCACTGTCCTCAGTGCTCATCAAAATTGAACAAAAATGGATATGCCATCCTCATGGCATCCTCCAGCTCCCATGTAGCCTCATCGGGACCGTAGTGCTTCCATTGCACCTTTACCTGTCCGATGGCTCGGTTCCGGAGCAATGTTACTTTCTTGTCTAGGATGCGCAATGGATCGGTTTGGAATTCGCCCTCGGGTTCCACCTGGATCACATCCCAATTAATTACATGGTTAGGATCATGTACATATTTCTTAAGCAAGGAGACATGAAAAACATTATGAGCTTTAGTGCTAGCAGGCAATGCAAGTCTATATGCAACTGGCCCTATTCTTTCAAGCACTTCAAATGGCCCACAATATCTAGGTGATAGCTTGGCACAACTCCCAAGCTTCAAGGAACTCTTCCTTGATCTTACTCTAAGATACACATGATCCCCAACATTGAATTCCCTATGCGTTCTATGTTTATCTGCATAGCTTTTGTGTCTATCCTGGGCTGCTTTCAAATTTTGCCAGATCTTTGCAACCTCTTGTTCCATTTCCTTAAGCAATTCTGGCCCAAGTACAATGCGGTTCACTGGATTGTCCCAAGTCACTGGTGTCCTACACCTTCTGCCATACAAAGCTTCATACGGATTCATTCCCAATGATTCTTGATGCCCATTATTATATGCAAACTCTACCAGGTGTAAATAATCCTCCCACTTGGATGGCTTGTCCATTACATACATGCGGAGCATGTCTTCAAGTACCTGATTTACTCTTTCTGTTTGCCCGTCTGTTTGAGGATGGTACGCGGTGCTAAAGTTCAACTGTGTACCCAAATCTGCAAAGAGAGCTTTCCAAAAATTAGAAGTGAACTTGGTATCCCTGTCAGAAATTATTGCCTTAGGCAACCCATGTAATCTGAAAATTTCCTTCATGAAAATATCTGCAATGGCATCGGCTTTATGTGTGGACTTAACCGGTATAAAATGTGCTGCCTTTGTTAACTTGTCCACCACAACCATGATGGAATCATGTTGTTTCTTAGTCATTGGCAATCCTGTAATAAAATCCATGGAGATTATTTCCCATTTCCATTCTGGAATTGGCACTGGGTGCAATAAACCTGCTGGGTGTTGGTGTTCAACCTTCACCTGCTGGCATTCCATGCACTTAGAGATGTATTCAGCAACGTCCTTCTTCATACCTGGACAGAAATAATATTTTCTTGCTGTAGCAATTGTTTTCTGATATCCTGGGTGACCAGAGTATGGAGCTTTATGGATCTCATCCATAACCATTCTCCTTAAATCTGCCGCATTTGGAATATAGACTCTATTCTTATAAGTAAGAAGTACGCCTTCTTCCAAGTGATAGCCTTCATTCTTCTTGCCAAGGTCTTGTTGCTGCAATTTGTCCTTTATCTGCTCATACACTTCATCCTCAACCATACGGCTAACAATCTGCTGCTTCAAATCTGGTTGGCAAGTACTAAGCGCTGCCACATACATTTCATGTACCTTCCTGCTGAGTGCATCAGCCACCTTGTTTTCTTTCCCTTTTATGTGTTTGATCTCAAAATCAAATTCACACAAAAATTCCAACCATCTAGCTTGCCTAGCATTTAACATTGGCTGATCAAACAAGTATTTCAGACCACAATGGTCTGTCCTTAACTCAAATTTTCTTCCCATTAAGTAATGCCTCCACATCTTCAAGGCATGTACTATGGCTGCAAGTTCTATATCATGAGTAGCATAGTTCTTCTCATGCTCCTTCAACTTTCTTGACTCATAGCATATCACGTGGTTGTCTTGCATAAGAACTCCTCCAAGTCCTTGATTGCATGCATCGGTACACACCACAAAGTCCTTTTCCGGGTCTGCAATCTTCAGAATAGGTGCACTTGTAAGAAGATTCTTCAACCGTTGAAAACTTTCTTCACATCTTGGTGACCATTCAAACTTTATTCCCTTCTTTTGTAAAGAAGTGATCGGGTTTGCAACCTTGGAGAATCCTTCGATAAACCTGCTGTAGTAACCAGCAAGGCCCATAAAAGATCTCACATCAGTCACATTCCTTGGAGTTGGCCAATTCATAATGGCTTCAATCTTCTCAGGGTCTACAGATATTCCTTCGTCGGAGATGATGTGACCCAAATAATGAATTCTGTCTTTATAAAAGTCACATTTGCTCAATTTTGCATACAGCTTATGCTCCCTTAGTAATTGCATTATCATTCTCAAATGTTCTTCATGCTCTTCTTCATTCTTAGAATAGATGAGAATGTCGTCTAGGAAAACAAGAACAAACTTGTCCAAATATTTGCTAAAAACATTATTCATGAGACACATGAATGTAGCTGGTGCATTTGTGAGACCGAATGGTACCACTACAAACTCATAGTGTCCATACCTCGTTCTAAAGGCTGTCTTATGAATATCTTCTTCTTTGATTCTTACCTGATGGTAACCAGACCTCAAGTCAATCTTTGAAAATACCTTTGCTCCTCTCATTTGATCAAAAAGGTCATCAATTCGGGGCAATGGGTATTTGTTCTTCACAGTGACTTTGTTCAACTGCCTGTAGTCGATACATAACCTGAGTGTTCCATCTTTCTTTTTCACAAATAGAACGGGCGCTCCCCACGGGGATACACTTGGCCTAATATATTTCTTTTCCAGCAACTCTTGCAATTGCATCTTCAATTCTAGCAATTCCGGTGTACTCATCCTGTAGGGTGTCTTGGACACTGGTGCCGCTCCTGGCACAAGCTCAATTGTAAAGTCAATGTCTCTCTTTGGAGGGAGTCCTGGAATCTCACCAGGAAAAACATCCCTGAATTCTTGCAATACAGGATAGTCCTCCAATCTAAGAGTTTCACTCTCTGCTGCCTCTAAAACGTGAGCTGCATACAGTTGACATCCCTTCCTACAGAACTTCTTTAGTTGCATGGCTGAAACCTACCTAACAGAAGTCACCTTTGGAATGCCTTTTACAACCCTCGGGTTTCCTTCCTCGTCCATGCATTCAAATGTCTTATTGTAGCAGTCAAGTTTAACCCTGTGTGCTTCTAACCAATCCATTCCAATAAGAATATCATAGGAACCAAGTGGCAAAATATTCAAATCCGCATAAGTGAATAGCCCATCCATCTCTAATGGACATTTCTCTACTATTTCACTAACTTTCCTCTTGGTTCCAGTGGCTAGTTGAACTAACCATGATTTAGTATGCTTTACTTTCTTGAAAACACACATCTCAACAATTCTAGGAGTGACATAACTGTGAGTAGATCCAGGATCAATCAAAATAGAAACAGATTGCTTAGCAATCTTACCTTCAACTTCAACCACAGTTGACTGATGGTCCGCCTAGCGGTCTTCTACTGCTGCATAGATTCTAGGGATTGTCCTCGCCACTTGTCCCACAGTTCCAGCTCCTTGGATGTTGTGAACTTGATTTGCATTCCCATTCCGATGTGGACAGTTCCTAAGCATGTGGTCTCCTCCACAACCCCAACATTGAAGTGGTTCTCTTGGCTCTTTTGGATCTCTCGGCTTGTCTCCCATCGTCCTGGTTGGCTTAGTCACAACCTGTGATGGCTGCCTTTGCTGATTCCTGAATTGAGGAGGCTTGAACCCCTTCTTCCTTTGATCAAACTTTTCATTTTTCTTATCCTTCCACGCCTTATGGAATTCTGGTTTGCTTCTGTTTTGATCAAAGCAATACTTGGCCTTTCTTATGGCCTCCTCTAGAGTTCGAGGTTCATCAAACTCAATTCTGTCTTTATATGACTGGGGCAGTCCACTTAGGAAACGCTGAATTTTGACCTTATCATCTCGAATATACTTAACATACCTCAGCAGCTCCAAGAACTTGTTTGCATATTCTTCCATGGTCGATTGTCCCAATCTCAGCTCATGGAACTCTTTGATCTTATCATCATAGTACCTATCAGAGAGGTATTTTTGCTTGAAGTGTTTCTTGAACTGCTTCCATCCAATCTTCCTTTCGTTGATCTTCTTTACTTTCCTGGTGTGTTCCCACCATATAGATGCTCTTCCATTCAAGTTGAAGATGGCAACCCTTGCCTTCATATTCCCAGAGTAGTCTTGGACTTGAAAATATTTTCTCATCCCAAGAAGCCAAGCTTCAGCTTCTTGACCAGATTTTACCTCTCCGTCAAATGTAGGAGGTTTTGCCTTCTTAAATTCCCCATGTGAATTGTTCTTGTAGTGCTTCTTCCTCTTGCTCCTGTGAGATGAAGAACTTGAACCCTCAATGGATTCTTCAGAGTTAGATGATTCATTAGAAGAGATTTCTGGACTATATGTTCTATCTGTAGAAACTCTTCTTGGGCTACTGGCCCTTTTACGGGAATTTCTTCTAGAACTACTCCCACCCCTTTCTAGATTTGATATCTGATGCCCAGAGTTTATTTGCCTTTGGATGTCTGTTAAACTCTGCAGCATCGCTGCATTCAGCTGATTTTGTTCTTCTTGAGCTTTAATCATCCTTTCATTATCTTCCCTACAGCTTTGCAACTCCACCCTTAGGCTTCTCATGGTGGCTGCAACATCTGGAGGGGTCTCTTGATTTCTTCTCCCATTAGATTCTGTCTCAGCATTCTCGACCTGTATGTTTTCTCCCATGGCATCTGTCTCAGGCTCATAGGGATCCTGTGCATCATTCATGATGTGCATTTTCTTGGCCCAACCAAGATCCAAAATTTTTCCACTGTATTATCTAGAGTGTTACCCTGCTGTAACTGTGACTCTCTGAAATGTGTTCATCAACACAATTGTTAGCTGCATTACATTCTCAAAATTTACAAATTACTTCATGCACATGGGAAAACATTACGTTAACAATTCGTCAAATCACAACAACGAAACTATGAGGGGAAAAAGAAAAAGGGGGTCAAGGGGGCTTGCCCCCTTGTGGCTTGAAGGTTCGCGAAACCTTTCCGAAATTTTGGAACGACTTCCCGAAACGGCTTAAAACACAAAATTTTCAAAACAGTCTTAAACAAAAATTTCCATAACATACTTAAGAAATTTTTTATAATTGCTATCAGATTTGGCCCATAGAGGCCCAATGCTGCAACGCAGCTCTGATACCATTCTGTCACGTCCCCTCCCATCCAACCAGCTAGATGGAGAGGATCGTGACGGTTAAACCGGGCATCTAGCCCCCATATCCATTCATTAAACCAGCATTCAAATTCAAATGACAAAGAAAAATATACATATACAAATGCATAACATATGTGATATTAAAATGGGCGTCTAGCCCTAAGAAGCGTTTAATCATAAGCATGAACATAATATAACAGGGATAGATGGGACTGTATGGTTTCAAGAAAATCACAGCGGAATATTAAGAATTTCACATCCATCATACATTTAAGATGTTCATCAAATAAGTAATTGCAATTTAACACAAGAGAATACTTATCTTATACAAAAGTAATCCCACGCAACTGGCTATGCAACTGCAACGTTCCACCCAACCGTAGGCCAGTGTGCTCCTCAATCTCTCAGCACCACTGCCACCCCCGAGCTGGGCATGATCTCTACAAGGAACCAGGGAACAACAGACTCACACATAGCCAAGCATACACCAAGATGAGCCAATCCAATCTGCAATTGGGTTTATCAGGCTGCTAGGACATGGCAGGGAAGAATTGCTAAGCTAGTATGCTCAACCACAGAGCTGAGGATGTCCCTCCCAGATTTATTCAGCTTGGCACTCACAATGCCTACACACCCAACACAAGGAAGTATTCTCTTCACTGCCACACAGTCCCTCAAGCCATACCTCCCTTTCTAGTGCTCTCAGGGTGTGCATAGAAAAGTATCCAAGCCCTCTTGATCTTCTTGAGAGACTACACCCTCTACTAGGTTTATCAAGCCAGTTCTATCCACTACCAGTCCAAAAATTCAGCTCACAGGTTCAAACCAAAAACGAGAATGCACACAACAGCAGAACACCATTATGGGGCAAGACAAAACGTTTTTACAGTGACAGGTAGGAAAATGATCCCCTAGGCTTCAGAAAAACGTGGGAAGGTTAAAAACGAGCAATGGAGGTTTGGAGAAAACCCCAGGTAGCAGAAAACGTTTTTAGGAAAAACGCCCATGGCAAATCGGGGACAAAACGAACTCCCTACAGTCCCAAATCGCACCCCCTCCTTCCCAGCTACTATCCAAAACCAAAAACGGGTTTTTGGGCAGGGAGAACCCTGCGTTTTTGCTCAAAAACGTGACTGTAACTCCCAGCCTTCTCTACCTGCGTGAATGAATGAAGACTGCCCATTCCCCATGGCTTTGGGCACCATTTCGTGGGTGGTTTCTTGCCCCTCAAGCAAAAACATGATTTTCCAAGTTGATGGCTTGCCCATGCACGAAAATGGCTTGCCCATACTCTTTCATTCCCTAGGCATTAACTGCCTTAACCAATTTCTTGGAAAAATTAAATGATTGGGTACATGAGACAAAATGGGTAGTTGGTGGTTTATGGGTTTTCCCATTGACACATGGATTAATACTATTGGCTCAAGGGTTTGAATAATTTCCCTCCCTATTCCTTGTAGAACCATGCCCCATCTCTTTTGTTGCATTGCATAGCTAGTTGTGGGTATTTTTCATTAAAATTCGTATTTACATGATGTCTTATATACATTGTGCCCATCTCGCACAAGAACCATAGGCATCTATTTTAATTGCCGATGCATAAACGCTAAATCAATGGTGGGGCCTTGGCCTTGAGCTCCTCACCATGATTAAGTTACAATATTTACATCATTTACAAAGGGGGTCAAAATGGGGACGTGACACTCTGTCAAGCACCAAGGAAGACTAATATTCTATTGACAGCCATCGCCATTAGAATTAACAATCACACTTTGCAATGCGTGATTAGCTTCTTGGATGTCACTACAAATATTTCCAATTTTTTCTTTGTCAGTCCTTCCATCTAATATTCGCCATAAAATTTCTGTTATGTTCTTCCCAATATGCATTGTGTCAAACAAATGAACTATTTGCAGGTGCTCGTAGTATGGAAACCTACTGAATTGAATCGGGTGAATTTTGATTCCTCATAGAAGCCCATTCGTGCCTTAACGACATTCATGAAACATCAACAAAATCAAATTAAAACTAATTAATCAGTATAGGTATAACATATCACGCTGAACATAATTCGGTACAAAAAAAAATTGGCATACCTTGATAGTTTCTATTATATTTCAACTTCCATAGGTGAGGTGTCATTCTTCGTGGTTTTTTTTCCATTCTCTTTTTTACCATTAAATTTTTCTTTGTCTGTAGTTCGATAACTATGGTTCTTAGGCAGAAAGTGCCTATACTCATTAAACACTTCCTTTGCTAAACTCCTTGAACGGTGAGATTTTATCCCGGGACCGCAAAATGGACATGCAAATTTACCCTTTGATTGAAGGCCTACAAGATATATGAATTGGTGTAGCAAATTAGAATTAGAATTTAAAATAATGCATGATATTATCAACAGCTATATAAAATATTAAGGAAGAAAAGAAAGTAACAATATACCACAAAAACGTGTTAACCCAGGAGCATCATGAATTGTAAATGCAAGTATTCCATGGAATTGAAATCATCTTTGCCCTATTGGTCTAGAGATATCATACATAGTGACGCCAGCCCATAACTTCAACAACTCATCGATAAGAGGCTCAAGATATACATTCATATCTTTAACCTGGTACTTGCCTAATTGGTCCAACATACATGATTAATTATATTTAGCGCCTATATGTCATTATATATAAAAGACATAATTATCATGCACGAAACAAATCAATGAAATATTTAGTGATCAGACTTTCAAGTAAAAAAATACATATTAATTAAATACCTGGAACAATCATTTCCAACATTGTGTGCTCTCTCTTGATCGACATCCAAGGAGGAAGGTTATTGTTTATAAAAAAAGAAGGCCACACTGAGTAGGTAGAACGAAGCTCTCCAAATGGGTTGACACCATCAGCTGCCAACGAAAGTTTAACATTATGATGTTCTTCTTTAAAAATTGGCCACTTTTCTTCAATGTACCTCAATGCAAAACCATTTGCAAGCATTCGAAGAACATCGTCACAACTTCTGTTCTTTGCATGGAAATCCATAAATTGTGCTATACTTTGACACCTGAACAACTGTTGGAAATGTGGAATTATTGGAATATAAGGAAGAACTTTTTGAGGCACCTTTTTTGTCACTTTATTGGTTCAATACCTACTTGTTTGACATGGTGGGAATTCATTTTCTAATGCATATTGTCCATAGTATATGATATGATCATTAGGACATGCATCAATAGCTTGATAATCCAATCCAAATGCTTTCATAATGACATATATATCTCGATATGTGCGTGGTAAAATATTTGAAGTTGGTAATAGAAATTCACCTAACAATCTACAAAATTCAAAAAATAAATCAATGAAAACAATATTAATCATCAATATCGCATCCAAACTTTACAAATTAGATAACAATAGCAATAATATAGGAAAAAAGTCAACCCTTTCTATAGATATTGTGAACATGCAGACAAAAATAATTAACAAATCACATACCTTAGTATCTGTGTCAGACAGGTGTTTGATAAACCATTCAAAAACTTCAAGTTCACTAACAACAATATAGCAGATAGAAGATTTGTTTTTGAGCCTTCATAAAGAGGTTGACATGACTTCTCAAGTAGAGGTTCAACATCATGACTATCATCCTGGTTGTCCTCATCCATTGGAGCAATGTGTCTTGGATCAATCTATGTATCCCATCTTCCTGATTTGTATCACTAATGTTATCTACATCCATATCATCAGAAATAACTACTTGATCATCTTCAATATTTTGATGTAGAAGTTCGTGAGGCTGTAAATGAGTATTTCTGCTAGTACTTGGCAATTAACTCTCTGGAGGGAGACATTTTGGGGGCATTGTCTATAAATTTTCAAACAACGTAGAAAAATTAGTGTGTATAGAACATATAGTAAAAAAATAAGACATTTTACTGAAATTCATGACATGATGAATATTACAGTGGATATATTAAAAATTGAATAACGACCTCTTACCAGGGGACGATATTCATAACCCCCTTCGGCGTGCCCCTTCTCCCTACAATGTCTTTCAGCTGTTGTTATTAAAAGTCTTCTTTTTTGCAAGCCCCTGCAATTAGAGCAAGGACAATAATATTTTCCATCTCCTCTCGCCTCTAATGCAGCTCTAAAATGAGCAAGCATCCTTGCATTTGTATTCATGGTGACAAATCCTTGTAGTGGTACAAGTAATTGTCTTACCTACACCATACCAGACAATAACTTGCCAATTACATTAGATATTATAAGTATATTTCTGAATACAGTATATTATAATCCAATTTCTATATTTATAAAGAAAAACATGAAGAATAAAGTAATATATACTTCCAATGTACCATCTTACGTCGTATTTAGGATCTATCACTCAATTGTGGACCACCTTGTTATAATTAGGGTCATTGCAGAGGAGTTGTTTAATAAAAAAACCAATCTCTTGTGTTTTTCCATTGACTTTAGAAAATCATTTGACATGGTTCCTATAACTGACCTTTGGAATTGATTACAAGAGCTAAAAGTTCCTTTCAAATTGAGAGATGTTGTGATAAGGTTGTATGAGAACATTATTACCAAGTTTAAGAACATTTAGGGTTGGTTATGAAGCAATGATATTTACATGAAGAAATCATCAACAAGGTCCAAGCCAAAAATAATTAGTGAGCTTATTTAAGAAGCATCACAAAATTTTCAAAACAAAAAAAAAACATAAAAAACACAATAATCACAAGCAAGACAAGTCACAAAAATACTTACAAACACAATAATTACAAGCATTGTAGTGGAGGATGATGATGATAATAATAATAGTAATAATAATATAATTTTAAGGTTATGACCTAGACAAACACCAAATTGATATATGAGACCTCCTTGTTTGTGGGACAAGGGGCCCTCTCCATGTAGAAATTTCACTGTGTAGTTTACAAAGGTGTACATACATAAACCCCCTACCTGCCACCCCCACCGTAATAATCAAACCTTTTACCTTTAAGAAGGTAAAAAAATGCTCCTAACTGTTAGGCCTTTATATCAGTCTATGTGTGTGCAACTCAAAGCCACTTTTCACATTGGAAAATGGAATTTGAAATAAAGGTTATAAGGTGTTCTAGACGATTCTTAATATATTGAGCATGAATATTATGGACTAATATTTTAGGTACTTCACTAAAATGATACATGGATAGGATTATTATAGAAATATTTGTAAAAGTGGATGAAGCATGTAGAAATGGGTTGATCATCCAAATTTCAAAGGGTGGCCACATGGCCAACATTTCCCTGTTTTATGTGCATATATACTCCAACATTACCTTTGCTTTGGCATATTTTTACTTTATGTCACCTTATTTTTTGTTCCCAATACCACTTATTTTAATTAAAAAAAAATGACTTTAGTACTAGAATGAATGTTAGTTACCATGAAAATCAACTTGTTACCCTAAAATATTTAACTAGAATCTAGATTTGACAAGGTGATGCAATTCCTAACCTAGAAGTATGTTGGACTTGAATTAGCATTTCCATGAATTTCCTTGCCATGACCGTTTTATAATGACCTTTTGTGGGTATTTCAATAAAACATAGTTGATATTCTGTATGTATTAGTTCCATAAAAGTTTATTCTGTAGACTACCAATAATGGGTTTTGTTGGCATTGATTTCAACTAGGGGTTGGAGAAGATATTTCTAATCACAACCATCTAAGAATAGTGTTGAAGTGATGTGAAGATCCTATAAAAGTTGTTGTATACTAATTGGGCATTATGGTCATGAGAGATGGATTTGGCGTTCTGGTCATGAGAGATCGAATCGAGATTTCAAATCATTTGTTGATAGATTTTCAAGGAAACAATAGTTAAAAATAAAATCCATGAATTTTGAGAACCGGAATCATAGCTGAAGCCCATGAATTTCCCTTTATGTAAAATGTTGGTGAAAAAAAGGAAACCAACAGTGAAAATATAAGGGATTTCTAGAGCAAATGGCCAACACAAAGGGAGATCAAATACTGAATACCAAAGGATCAACTCTAAGTAACCTTATGGAGATAACTTTATGTAGTCGATGAATAAAAGTGCTTAATGAGTTTCCTTGAGATATGTATTTCATGAAAATAAAAATAAAATAAATAAAATCTTTGAATATAACTAAAGAAAGGCAAATAGTCTTGGGTGAAAACATGAAGTTGGGAAACAATTTTGGCTCGTTTTTGACAAAATAAACTGCTAATTTTTATGTCTTCCAACTTTGACCTCTTCAAACCCATATCTCCCTTAGGAATTTCAACTTGAAATAAACACACAGGTTTTACATAATTGTATTAGCTTTCTATTTGTATTGTTTTTAAATTTTTTTATGAACATATCGTGGGACAAATGTGTTGTCAACGAACGACATATACTTGAAAAGTTTAGGTATGGATAATGAGTGACCTGTGTTGACGACGGTGTTTTGATAGATGGTTATTCATTTTAGGGAAAAAAATTGTATGCTCATAACCTACACATACTAAACTTGACCCTAGACTATATTTCGAGTTTTTTAAGTCTTAGAAACTATTTTTTATTATTTATCGAAACAACGTATGTTCAAAAAATGGTGCATTATCGACACATGTTTTTGTCTTCACATTTTCTTTCAAATGTTACTCTTATCAAACAAACTAAAACCGACCCATTCAAGAGGACACTTCAAGGAACATCCTTATATTTTTTTAAATTTTTTTGGCTTCGTCATTGTGATGATATTGAATTTTCACTGTGACTGATTTTTCAGACACCTAATTTTTTAATGATAAAGTTTAGTAAAAAAATAGTAATCCTAAATGAAATTGAAAAAAACTTATATTACTAGAAAGTAGATTGAATGATGAATCTATTGGTATAAACTCTGACATGTAATTCTCATGTTTTGCAGTGGTCCGACCTTGTTAAAGTGACACATTTATGAATTCTGCAGAAATGGTGCTGGAATTGTTGACCAGAAACTCTCGGGCGAGAAAATGTCTTCCAAACTTTCGGCCTAGAGTTTAGTTCAAACTCTCATCCGAGAGTTGTTTTTAAAATACAGCGTGGCAATTGGTTCAAACTCTTAGCCTAGATTTTTTTTAAACTCTTGGCCCAGAGTTCGAACTCTCAAAACTCTTGGCCTAGAGTTTCAGTTTGACTTTTTTTTCGCGTGATCATCCGCCCACACTTCGTTTTTTTCACTATGTTTGTCACAAAAGTGTTTACTAGGTTTGCGATTTCACCCCCTAGATAATACACTCCACATGGTCATTATCTTAAATGCATGGGGATATTCATGATATCATACAATGGAATTCAAGCTGAATATCCCCTCCATATGTCAGATGTCTTTAGTACAATCACTTATAAGAGATTGACAAATACCCCAAATTGATGCATGAGAGAAAAGTTAAAATGAGCCAAATGAAAATGATAGCAAGTTCTTCAAAACAATATTCGAAAGGAAAAATAGCAAGTCAACACCTAAGCCTCATTACTAAATAATATCAAATTCTAACCCTTATAAAAATATAGACAAAAAAATATAAATTACTAACCTTACAAGTTCAAAATCAGAGCTATGTAGAATATCCAAGCTCAAACATTCACCCCGCAAGTTCAAAATCTGCGCTCAATGTGTCGCAACTATAGAAAATGTGTAAATAATGGTTAGAGTATGTAGTATATATAGCTCGACCTTCGTCTATATTGCAACGAACAGTGAAACCTAGATATTTCGTCGATATAGGGACGAAAGTTCGTGGAACATTGAACATCATCGATATTGCCATAGTTTTTCCTCCCTGTGCAAAAAAAAATATAAAAATTCATTTTTTTAACCCTCGAATGTTGAAAACGTGGAAATATTGCATGGAACAATCCACCCACATGTAATAGTGTTTGATGTTGGAGGAACTTCGTCCAACACTTGGGTGAATAGATTTATGATTGGAGAACATTTTTGTTGTCAGCCACATACTTTGTTATATCTTTATGATTCTCATATTCAAAGATGTATGGATGAGACTTCTTTGAGTCATTTGAAGTCTCGTTTTTTTTTTTCTCATTATTTGGTTCATATTTTAGTGGAGATTCTTGATGCACTTCTTGGATGAAAGAATACATGGCTAAATATTTTGATGCATATTAAATCCTTTTGGAGCAGCATTATAGGACATGGGATCCTCACCTATGTCATTGGAGCATATTTGATTGGTCACTTGAAGCTTGTATGCACTTGAAAAATGGTGGTCTACTTGCTTGGAGGTATAAACACTTTCATGATTCTTTGATGAAGCACCTCGATGTACATTTTCATTATGTTGTTATGTACTTTGATGATATATATTTTGTACTCATGATGTTTGGAATAATGCATACAAGAACATGGGATCCATGAATCCTCTTATTTGATGGTATGGGTTGGAGAGCACTCCTAATTCTTGGGGTGCAGTACAAGCAATGAGACCTTGGAATAATTTTTGTCTCATTGGTTTCAAATTTTTGGGGGAAACAAGTAGTATGGGAGATGGATTTCCCACTTAATAAAGTGATTTTTATTAGAGTAGTGCAGCAACAAGCATTGTGGTTCCTCTCTAAAATATTCAGGGAATCTCAAAGACTCAAGGTTGGGAAATTCAATGGCAACTTCAAAGAATTATACAAAAAGAAGGTTCTTCAACACCCATGCTTGAAATTTCTTGAGGACAAGCAATATTGGGAAGTGAGGATTTGTCATGTCCCAAATTGGCATTGGGTCACCTAGGTATTGTGGGCCTTTCAAAGTGTTAGCTAAGACAGGGTCGGTAGCCTATCATCTTGCACTTCCCCCTACTATAAAAGTGCACAATGTATTTCATGTTTCTTTGTTAAAAAAATATGTGCATGATGCTACTCATGTAATTGATTGGAATATGATTCAGATAGACATGGGAAAAAAACTATAAATTGGTTCACTGAGATAGCACAAGACGTTATGTTGTGCATGGAGAAATTGTGCTAGTGTGCATGTGTTGAGTATTTCTCTCTTCCAAAAGTCCATCACTAGGTTGTTACAAACTATGAGAGAGTGTGTTGCGTGGAAGCTTTACTTGTGGTTCTAGTGTGTATGGTGGTGATCCAGTTTAGGGGTGGATTCGAGTTAGCGGTTGTGTTGCTCACTTCTATGGTTGGGAGGAGATGATTCTCCAAATAGTCATTCGCATTTTTCAAGTAAGTTTATTATTGCTGTTTTGGGTTAATATTTATTCAATGACAAAAAGTATTTACTATTGTTTTCCTTTTTGTTTTTATATGAGCTTAACCATGAAAGAAATGATTATTATCACATTTTATTCTCTTGATATACCACAAGTATCGGGTTGATTTCTTTGTAATGCAAATGATTATTATAAAATGTTACATCCCTAACAAAGCTCTATGAAAAGAATGATATATTTACGTTTTTTATAGCTTTGTGGTGTAATACGACGCTCTTAGAATGCTTATGCTTATGCTTACTATTTCTTTGTATAGAGTATAAGTTTCTATAAACATATATTATTTATAAAATGAGAAGAGGGGGTAGTGATAGTAGTACTTCCTTTTAAACGTCGGATTTAATGAATTTAGGAGTATTATATCGAATATTTGTTTGTATATAAGGAATTATATGGATTGTCGTATTTTTTTATAACGTATGCATATTGCACTCGTTATTATTAGAGTTGAATCTTTGTGAGCCTTGGGAAATCCATCGATTTACTTATACATAATATTGAAGCAAATTCTAGAGTTCGGATCCCTGTTTATATACTAACATTCTATTGATCCCTGCGTTTGTTTAATGTATCTCTAAAGGATTTGGGGAACCCATTTCTGTTCGTATACAAGGGTTGATATTAATAAAATAACAAGGGATAAGAGATTATAATGTATAGTTAGCATTAAATTGTTGAGAAAGAAATTCAATTATTCATAATCATATTAGGAAAGTAATTTATACATATGGGGTTGCAAATTAGAGTTGAATTATATCCTTATTTGTATAATTGGTTTCCATAGAAATTAGACGGAGAGTAGTTAATATTAATATGTGGATAACCCTAGCAAAATGTTTTAGAACATAACTTTAAATTATGTTGCTACAAGTATATAACTAGAAATCTTGTTGTAAGAAAAAAAATGTACCTACATGTTATAAGAGGAAGAGGTTTATATTCTATAATCTAAGTAAAATATTTTACCGTTGGTATATACTTTTCATTTAAGTATTAGTGCTTTGGGTTATAAGCATTGACGATTATGTACTCCAATATTATACATCTTATTGGTATAGAATTTTCATTTAAGTATTAGTTCTTTGGGTTATAAGCTTTGAAGATTATGTACTCCAATATTATACGTCTTATTGGAAATTACCTAGAACCCTAGCTTCATTCTTGTATTATAATTTTTTTTTTAATTTTTAAATTTTACTGTATTTTTGGTGTTGTTACACTGTGGTATGAGAGCGTAAGTTACGACACTTGGCATTGTGGTGTCCATTCATGTTATGAGAAAACTAATTTTTGTTTGTATGTTGTTCTTCTTACTTGTATAGAAGAAATTCGTTTTACTAAACTGCAAGAGAGATGGATGGAAGATGATCCCCTACCCCACCTATTTGGGTTGAAATTAATGAAGAGGAACAAAAAAAAATAATAATGATAACTCAAATGAGATTCTACAAACAATAAGAGGCTTACAAGTTGAGCTTATGAACTTTAAAACTGAACATGAGAGGGTGATGAGAACCCATGAAGATCTAAATGAATCCTTATTGTTTAAATTGAATGAGATAATTAATGACAAATGTAAAAATAAACGTAAATTAGGAAACTCATCCTCTGAATTTCCTTCTTCTAATGAAATCCCTATAACTAGTTAATCGAAAGATTCTAGTAGTGACTCTGAGGGCAAACAAAGGAAAAAGAGAAAATATAAAGGCGAAATAACATGAGAGTTTAAAAAGATAAAACCTCCTATAGTTTATGGCGAAGTCAAAAATGGAGAAGAAGTTGAGGCTTGGATATCTGGGATGAAGAAATACTATACTATGTATAACTACTCAAATTCTATGAAGGGTAAAATGGCCACCTTCAATCTAGTTGGGAAGGTTGAGATTTGGTGTCAGAACTTAAAAATAGCTAAAAGAATTAATGATAGAAACATTAGTTGGAATTGGTTTAAAAATGATTTTAAAAAGGAGTACCTTTCAGAGTATTACTATGAGGGAAAAGAAAAAGAGTTTTATGAGTTACGACTGGGTTCAATGTCAATGCATGATTTTTGTACTAAATTTCTATCCTTGTTAAGATATGTGTCATGTCCCAAATTGGCATTGGGTCACAATGGCTTAATTACATTGGACATATTCATTAGAGTTTGTTAAATTGATGCTAAGGGTCAAATAATTGCTAAGGAGGAAAATTACTAGTTTCTTAGGTTTGGGGTGGAAGCTTTGGGATTTGGAATAAGGGGAATAATAAATGATGTTTGAACATTAGAATGGCATAAATATTTAATAAATGAGCTAAATAAATATATACAAGTGGAAATCAAAGTGGTATTTAATCATGAAGACACATGGAGGAAGGGGGACCCACATATGGCTAGTTTTCCCCACTACACTTGGCATCATTCTCTCCTCAATTCGAATTCAAGGTGAATGGTAACATACTTGGGTGATTTCAAAAGGTATTATTAATTGCATGACTTATCCAAGGTCTAAATGTAGAGGAAGAGTAACTCCCATGGAAAAGGAAGAGGCAATTTGGAGCTAGTGAGACACTTGGGCTAGATTCCCTAGCTCTATGACAACAATGATGAAGATGCTATGACACCTATGACACAAGTCAGACCTGAAGGCTAAAATATGACATATATGAAATGTCAGGGCTAAAAATAGACTAAAAAAGGGATCTCAAGGGAGTTAGGGCAGCTAAGATGCTTCCACATGTGATTTGGTGGAAGTGGGAGACTAGGAATTGTTGTACAAGTGGCGTTCTTTGGAATCTCTTCCCAACTTGAGTTGGCATGAGTCTCTTGGAAGGAATTCGACCCATGGAGGACATTAGAAGTTTATAAATGTTAATAAAAAAGAATGAAACCAATTTTTGATCATTTGAGAAATTTGCAACTGCATTTGTAAAGAGGGAGAGCTAGTGGATGACTAGTTTCTTGCCTTAGCCAATTTCGAGAGTGAAATATTCCCATCCAAGTTGGTAATTAGAAAGGACATTCAGACCTTTCATTTGGAGCTTTAATGGAGTCATTTGTTGCAGGTGTAAGCTACAGGTTATATCATGGTTTCTTCTAATGCATCACATTCTCTCAACCATTTCCAGTTTTGAAGGCATATTCTTGCTCCTTGAGGGGGGGCGTTTTTGGTGAGCTATTGTACTCTTTGGGGGAGCTTATAATGCCCCATTTATTTTGTAATATAAATTAAATACTCTTTTCTTCATCTCCAAAAATTTTCAGGTCAAAATTCCAAGTATAAATGTATAAATCTCATTTTTAATGAAAGAACAGTGCCATTTCCCCACTACCTTGTTGTGAACCAATGTAATGTTGATGGATTCCAATGGATAAGTAAAATATTGATGGTTTATTGATGAATGGAATTTTATTAATGTATTATACAAGTTTCATGTTCAGTGCTTAAGCATTTGAAGTCATTTTACTCAGTTTATTTACATTTGGAGAATATTTGGTGCCATTTCCCCAAGGGTCGAGCTAGTCATTTTTGTTGTTGTTTGGGAGAGGTTTGGAACAGAATTAATAACTAATGAATGGTTCATTTTGGACCTTAATAACATACTTGAGACATCACCTACCTATTTTCATAAATTTGAGTGGGTTTGGAGGAATTTGGGAAGCCATTTTCAGTACTTACCCTAGGGGGATTTGAACCCCAAATTACTAGTAAAATTGTATACTTGTTCCAAAATATTAAGAGAGTTTGAAGAGGTATTTTGGTGGCTATATATCATATCTGAACATAATATTCAATTCCTAATATTAGTCATACACCTTCCTTGAATATTTGAAGGTATTTGGATCCAATTTGAAACCAAGAGACCAATACTAGTCAAAGGAAAATTACTAGTAAAGTTCCCTACATTGGCCAGAATTGAAAGAGGATTTGAAAAAGTATTTAAAGGTCCAAAATCATCCCTGAAACACATATTTATGTTCTAACATAGTCCATATACCTTCTCAGAATATTTGGGAGCAACTGGATCAATTTGGAGACCTAGAGCTCAAAACTAGTCAAAGGTCGAACTAGGGAAAAAAAGTGAAAAATTGCCATTTTAATAAAATTCCTAACAAGGGACATTACAATATGTGCCTTACCTAAATGAAGAAAAAACTTAAAATTTAGACATTCCTAGGTTGCTTACTTAACTTTTATAAAGACAGACTAAAGTTTGATAACCCAAACACTTTATATGAAGCAATGATGAAGGCCAAATTAACTTATGTTCAATCTAAAAGTAAACATGAAAATCCTTATAATTTCAAGAAAAGAGAAGGGAATAATTTTAAAAGAAGAGAATTCAAACCCTTCAATAAACATAAGAATTTTCAGAGGAATAATTTTAAGGATAGACAACAACCAATTAAAACTGAGTATAAAGATAACCTCTTTAAGAAAAATGAAGAAATAAAAAGAGAACCCTTATAGTGTTGGGGTTGTAGGGAGATTCGTTTTTATCAGGATTGTCCTCATAAGAAGGATAATTGAAGTATCCATACTATTTGAGAAGAAACCATAGTTAGAGAGGTTTCTCAAAACTGATGCAGGAGCATCATGGCCTAGGCATATCAGTCGAAGTTAATCGACAGGAGGGAAGCCGACCAGCGGGATTGCTGATGACCACTGGTGCGGAGAGTGGATTGACTTGTCGAAGTCAACAAGTCGAGCAGAAGAAGTTGGAGTGCGACTGACTGGAGCAGCGCATCGAATGTTGCGATTGGTCGACGATCGATAGGAATTAGTCGATGGACGACAAGTGAAGGAGTAAGACGTCGGGTAGTCGACCAGTAGTCGAACTGTGACACGACCAGTTTGGTGGAGCCAAGCACAGAGGAAGGGGAGGACTGACAAACCGCAGTTGATGAGAAACAACCAGCAGGAAGGTCGAGATGTGATCGACTACTGTAGCAGGGCCGGAAGGACAAAAAGTCAAGGGACTGTACCTGGTAGCCATTCAGGGTTGCTGAGGAAGTTAATACAGTTATTGCGAGTTGGTGAAAGACATGACAAGTGATGTCATGGACAGAGGTTGTGCAACACTGATGGGAGTTGGCATTTGCAGGTTCGCAGGATTTGGAAGGATCGGCGGATAGGGGGAATGCGTGTCTTAGTGTCATGTCCAAAATTTGGCATTGGGTCACAATGGCCTAATCACATTGGCCCTATTCATTAGAGTTTGTCAAATTGATGCTAAAGGTCAAATAATTGCCAAGGAGGAAAATTACTAGTTTCCTAGGTTTGGGGTGGAAGCTTTGGGATTTGGAATAATGGGGATAATAAATGATGTTTGAACATTAGAATGGCATAAATATTTAATAAAGGAGCTAAATAAATATATACAAGTGAAAATCAAAGTGGCATTTGATCATGAAGACACATGGAGGAAGTGGGACCCACATATGGTTAGATTTCCCCACTACACTTGGCATCATTCTCTCACCAATTCGAATTCAAGGTGAATGGTAACATACTTGGGGGAGTCCAAAAGGTATTATTCATTGCATGACTCATCCAAGGTCGAAATATAGAGGAAGAGTAACTCCCATGGAAGAGGAAGAGGCAATTTGGAGCTAGTGAGACACTTGGGCTAGATTCCCTAGCTCTATGACAACAATGATGAAGATGCTATGACACCTATGACACAAATCAGACCTGAAGGCTGACATATGACATATATGACATGTCAGGGCTAAAAATAGACTCCAAGAGGGCATTCAAGGGTGTTATGGCAGCTAAGATGCTTCCACATGTGATTTGGTGGAAGTGGGAGACTAGGAATTGTTGTACAAGTGGTGTTCTTTGGAATCTCTTCCCAACTTGAGTTGGCATGAGTCTCTTGGAAGGAATTCGACCCATGGAGGACATTAGAAGTTTATAAATGTCAATAAAAAATAATGAAACCAGCTTTTGATCATTTGTAGAATTTGCAATTGCATTTGTGAAGAGGGAGAGCTAGTGGATGACTAGTTTCTTGCCTTAGCCAATTTCGAGGGTGAAAGATTCCCATCCAAGTTGGTAATTGGAAATGTCATTCAGACCTTTCATTTGGAGCTTTAATGGAGTCTTTATTTGCAGGTGTAAGCTACAGGGCAGCTCATGGTTTCTTCTATTGCAGCTCACTCCTTCAACCATTTCCAGTTTTGATGGCATATTCTTGATCCTTGAGGAAGGGCGTTTTTGGTGAGCTATTGTACTCTTTGGGGAAGCTTTTAATGCCCCATTTCTTTTGTAATATGAATTAAATACTCTGTTCTTCATCTCCAAAAAGTTTCAGGTCGAAATTCCAAGTAGAAATGTATAAATCTCATTTTTAATGGAAGAACAATGCCATTTCCCCACTACCTTGTTGTGAGCCAATGTATTGATGATGATTTCGAATGAATGGATGATTCTATGATATATTTGTGATCAATATACTTCCATGGATGTATTCTACAAGTTTCATGTACTGTACTTGAGCATTTGAAGCATTTTTACTCAATTTAGTTGTATTGGGAGGTGAAATAGTGCCATTTCCCCAAGGGTCGAATTGGGGATTTTTGCAGTTGAATGGGAGAGAGTGAGAACAGTTGTAATAATCCATTAATGGTGCATATGAGACTTTAATAAAATACTTAACACATTACATACCTCTGTTCATAAATTTGAGTGGGTTTGGAGGCATTTGGGAAGCCATTTTCAGTACTTACCCCAGGGGGATTTGAACCCCAAATTACTAGTAAAATTGCATAATTGGTTCAGAATCTTAAGAGAGTTTGTAGATGTATTTTGGTGGAAATATGTCATCCATAAACATCATATTAAAGTTCTAATATCATTCATACACCTTTCTTGAATATTTGAAGGCATTTGGAGTCAATTTGAGACCTAGAGACCAATACTAGTCAAAGGAAAATCACTAGTAAAGTAACCTACATTGATCAGAATTGAAAGAGGATTTGTAGAAGTATTTTAAAGGTCCAAAGGCATCCCTGAAACACATATTTATGTTCTAATACCATTCATATACCTTCTCAGAAGATTTGGGATCATTTGGGGTAAATTTGGGACCTAGAGATCAAAACTAGTCAAAGGTCTAACTAGGGAAAAAAGTGAAAATTTGCCATTTTAATAAAATTCCTAACAAGGGACATTACAGTGGTATAAGAGCATGGTCCTTGCACCTGTGTATTAGGTACATACATTCAAGAATAATTGGCAGCCATGTCTTACTATTATGATGAATCCTATGAGTACAATTCTTATGAGGAATATGCAGATGCTTATGAGCAATATGAAGCAGAATGTGAATGGTATGAGGAAGAGGTGCCATCATGCAACACTTCATACAATTTCAAGAGAAATGAAGATTATTATTATGACTTTAGATCTGATGAATATGAGTGTGTCACACCAACCAAGGATAATTCTATGAGCGAGTTCCAAAGATGGAGAGAAAAATATAAAACCTTGCCCCAACAATATCAAAAATATCAAGAATATCTTGCTTCGAGCAAAAATACACAAAATGCCATGTCTTTTGAGTACTATGCTGAACATGTTTTTGAAAATAGGCCCAAAAATGAAGATGTGGAGTTAGTGAAGAAAGGTTTATGCCCTTCTTGTAAAAACCCTTGGAGCGAGTATCATATATGTGTGCATGAAATGATGTCCTCCTTGAGGAGAGATTTTGATATTTATTCAAGAAGAGCTTCCAAATATACTGATCCTAAGGAAAACAAGGGGCAAAATGCATCATATTTCTTGAAGGAGAAAAATGAAGAGACATCACAAGAGCATGAAGAAGATTCTATTGAAAATATGGAAGATCATTTCGAGACACCTTCTAGCTTAGACATGAACCAAAGAGCATCTACTGATGGATGCTTAAACTATGAAGGAGTACCTACTGATGGGTGCTCACAACTCTATGTTGGTGACATAGAGATCACTTTTGAAAGTGTTGCTGCAAGCCCAAGTTCCATTAAGCATGATAATGAATACCTTGTAGCAGTTGAAGAAGAACCAAGATCAACTTCCCCATCACCACTTGAGCTTCATGAAGTTGGTCCAAGCAAAAATGAAGAAGATGAGGAGGTTTGTTTGCAAGAGCCTCATTTTCTTGAAGGGTCCTTAAAGATGAATGAAAATAAGATCCAAGAGTCCCTCAGCATTCTCCATGACACTCAAGCATTGGTGTCAAATTCTTGTTGGAGAGCTACTTCATTGGAGGAAACATCCTTCCTTGAAGACATGGAGAAGATTCAAAGAGCAATGTGCCACATCAAAGGTAATTTCATGTCTTTGCTTTTTGATAGAAACCATTTGTTTGAGCTTAATGAATTGTTACATGATGCATACTTGAAGAATAATGAGGATATTCATAAGCTCACAATTCAAAATGAGCAACTTCTTGAAAAGTTGCAAGATACTTGTTTTTCCTCCTATGTTTCAGATTGTCAAATGGTAGATTGTTTGGAGGATTCTCATGACATGGTGGATCATGAGAAATGTGAAAATTTGAATGTTCTTGATGTGTTTGAAGATGAACTTGAAGAGATCCAAACACTTGATGTGGTGGAAGAGGAATTTGAATTGCCTCTTGATGAAGGTTATGCAATTTTTAAAGAAGAGCATGATTCCTCTACATTGGAACCAAACTATGACAAAGAGTTCACACTTTTGAAGGAGCTGCATGATACTACCCATATGGATCCTTCCCATGATGAAACTTCTGTACTTTTTGATCATTTGGGTGATTTGGTTCATTCTCCTACATCCTACAATTCCATGTTTTGCAACATTAGTCTCAATGAAGTATGGGTGAAAGGGTTCTTTTTGATGGTGCCACATGAGGAGTATGGAACTCCTAAATTTACGTTTTATGATGATATAGTTGAAGCACATTCTTATTCACATTTGCAGCAACATTATTTGTCACTTTATGATGATGCAAATCTACATGGATGCACCTATGATATGCATTTGAGTCACTTGAAGACTCATGGTTTGTCTTGCTCAACATTTGATTCATTTGATGAACTTCATCCAACACTTGGGAGAATAGATTTATGATTGGAGAACATTTTTGTTGGCAGCCACATACTTTGTTATATTTTTATGATTCTCACATTCATGGATGTATGGGTGAGACTTCTTTGATTCATTTGAAGTCTCCTTGTTTTTTCTGCTCATTATTTGGTTCAGATTCTAGTGGAGATTCTTCGTTCACTTCTTGGATGAAAGAATACATGGTTGAATATTTTGATGCATATCACATCCTTTTGGAGCAGCATTATAGGACATGGGATCCTCACCTATGTCATTGGAGCAGATTTGATTGGTCACTTGAAGCTTGTATGCACTTGGAAAATGGTGGTCTACTTGCTTGGAGGTATAAGCACTTTCATGACTCTTTGATGAAGCATATCCTTGATGTACATTTTCATTATGTTGTTATGTACTTTGATGATATATATTTGGTACTCATGATGTTTGGAAGGATGCATACAAGAAAATGGGATCCAGGAATCCTCTTAACTAATGGTGTGGGTTGGAGAGCACTCTTAATTATTGGGGTGCAATACAAGCAATGGGACCCTGGAATAATTTTTATCTCATTGGTTTCAAATTTTTGGGGAAACAAGCAGTATGGGAGATGGATTTCCCACTTAATAAAGTGATTTTTATCAGAGTAGTGCAGCAGCAAGCATGGTGGTTCCTCTCTAAAATCTTCATGGAAACTCAAAGACTCAAGGTTGGGCAATTCAATGGCAACTTCAAAGAATTATACAAAAAGCAAGTTCTTCAACACCCATGTTTAAAATTGCTTGAGGACAAGCAATATTGGGAAGGGAGGATTTGTCATGTCCAAAATTTGGCATTGGGTCACAATGGCCTAATCACATTGGCCCTATTCATTAGAGTTTGTCAAATTGATGTTAAAGGTCAAATAATTGCCAAGGAGGAAAATTACTAGTTTCCTAGGTTTGGGGTGGAAGCTTTGGGATTTGGAATAATGGGGATAATAAATGATGTTTGAAAATTAGAATGGAATAAATATTTAATAAAGGAGATAAATAAATATATACAAGTGAAAATCAAAGTGGCATTTGATCATGAAGACACATGGAGGAAGTGGGACCCACATATGGCTAGATTTCCCCACTACACTTGGCATCATTCTGTCACCAATTCGAATTCAAGGTGAATGGTAACATACTTGGGGGAGTCCAAAAGGTATTATTCATTGCATGACTAATCCAAGGTCGAAATATAGAGGAAGAGTAACTCCCATGGAAGAGGAAGAGGCAATTTGGAGCTAGTGAGACACTTGGGCTAGATTCCCTAGCTCTATGACAACAATGATGAAGATGCTATGACACCTATGACACAAATCAGACCTGAAGGCTGACATATGACATATATGACATGTCAGGGCTAAAAATAGACTCCAAGAGGGCGCTCAAGGGTGTTAGGGCAGCTAAGATGCTTCCACATGTGATTTGGTGGAAGTGGGAGACTAGGAATTGTTGTACAAGTGGTGTTCTTTGGAATCTCTTCCCAACTTGAGTTGGCATGAGTCTCTTGGAAGGAATTTGACCCATGGAGGACATTAGAAGTTTATAAATGTCAATAACAAATAATGAAACCAGCTTTTGATCATTTGTAGAATTTGCAATTGCATTTGTGAAGAGGGAGAGCTAGTGGATGACTAGTTTCTTGCCTTAGCCAATTTCGAGGGTGAAAGATTCCCATCCAAGTTGGTAATTGGAAAGGCCATTCAGACCTTTCATTTGGATCTTTAATGGAGTCTTTATTTGCAGGTGTAATCTACAGGGCAGCTCATGGTTTCTTCTATTGCAGCTCACTCCTTCAACCATTTCCAGTTTTGATGGCATATTCTTGATCCTTGAGGGAGGGCATTTTTGGTGAGCTATTGTACTCTTTGGGGAAGCTTTTAATGCCCCATTTCTTTTGTAATATGAAGTAAATACTCTGTTCTTCATCTCCAAAAAGTTTCAGGTCGAAATTCCAAGTAGAAATGTATAAATCTCATTTTTAATGGAAGAACAATGCCATTTTCCCACTACCTTGTTGTGAGCCAATGTATTGATGACGATTTCGAATGAATGGATGATTCTCTGATATATTTGTGATCAATATACTTCCATGGATGTCTTCTACAAGTTTCATGTACTGTACTTGAGCATTTGAAGAATTTTTACTCAATTTAGTTGTATTGGGAGGTGAAATAGTGCCATTTCCCCAAGGGTCGAATTGGGGATTTTTGCAGTTGAATGGGAGAGGGTGAGAACAGTTTTAATAATCCATTAATGGTGCATATGAGACTTTAATAAAATACTTAACACATTACATACCTCTGTTCATAAATTTAAGTGGGTTTGGAGGCATTTGGGAAGCCATTTTCAGTACTTACCCCAGGGGGATTTGAACCCCAAATTACTAGTAAAATTGCATAATTGGTTCAGAATCTTAAGAGAGTTTTCAGAGGTCTTTTGGTGGACATATGTCATCCATGAACATCATATTCAAGTTCTAATATCATTCATACACCTTCCTTGAAGATTTGAAGGCATTTGGAGTCAATTTGAGACCTAGAGACCAATACTAGTCAAAGGAAAATCACTAGTAAAGTAACCTACATTGATCAGAATTGAAAGAGGATTTGAAGAAGTATTTTAAAGGTCCAAAGGCATCCCTGAAACACATATTTATGTTCTAATATCATTCATATACCTTCTCAGAATATTTGGGATCATTTGGGGCAAATTTGAGACCTAGAGATCAAAACTAGTCAAAGGTCTAACTAGGGAAAAAAATGAAAAATTGCCATTTTAATAAAATTCCTAACAAGGGACATTACACTTAGGGATCGCAGTAGTCTCAGGAATAGCAGCAGCAGGGTAAAAGACGCGAGAAAGGAAATAAGAGGAGAGGTCTTTGATCAGCAGCATCAGAGAATAGAGCCAGGGAGAAGTGGTGAAGAGTCACACCAACCAAAGAGGAGAGGGAGATCAAGCCATAGCTCAGTGTTCAGAGTTGAACCAAGAGAGGGTGAGGTTGACACACAGGGAGAACACACCATAGTTACTTCTAAGTTGTAATGGCCGAGGCCAACTGTAGTTAGTTATTTGTTTACATTTATTCCGCATTGTAACTGAATTCAGAGAAGTAATATAAAGCCACTTCTGGCATTCTGTTTTACATTGTGTTTGTGTAAGCGTTGTGGTTTGTGTCGTGTGTATTGTTCAGCAAGATAGTACCCAATAAGTTGACTTGAGTCAGTTGGTATCAGAGCAAGATATTAAAGTCCGATTGGGAAGACGACTATATCAACCTGACCTGCATTGGTGCGTCAGTTGGTATTAGGCAGAAGAATCCGTCGAGTTCGTGATATTAAGCCTGCAAGTGAATTGGACAGCTCCAGCTACAGTTGGGTAGAGTTGTGCACGACTTGTTTTAAAGTTCGGTTGCGATTAGACGCGTGAGAGTTTCAACAGAGGTTGGAAATGGATCACAGAGGCATTAATGTCCGAGGATGAAGGGTGCATGGTGCAGCAGCCGTCATAGTGGATCGTGAGATGTTCGACGAATGCATCAAAATGATGTGAAATATAAGAAATAAAGTCACATCGATCAAAGAAAACTAGAGGCGTGGTTGTATTCTTGAAGCATTGGACCACAGCGACGAGGAAGTCAAAGAAGTGACGGATCGGGAAGAAGCTGTAGAGGAACCAGAGGAAAAACTAATCAAACTTCTGACAGATATGAGAGGTTGAGCGAAGATAGAAATGCGTACGTACTCAAGAAGCCTGGACCCAGAAGATTTGATCGACTAGTTCAGAGAGATGGAGAAATACTTTGACATAGAGCAGATCGAGGATCCTAAATGGGTTAAGACTACATGTCTGAGGTTGAAGGGTCATGCCTCGTTGTGGTGGGACAATGTATAGGCTGACAAACTCAAGAAAGGCAAGGAGAAAATCAAGTATTGGGACAGAATGGTTTCCAAGTTGAAGGGAAAGTTCTTGCCAAATGACTATGTGATTTCCTTGCTCAGGAAGTTACAGAACTTTCGACAGAAAGAAATGATCATGAAAGAGTACACTGAGGAGTTCTACTGATTTTCGATTCGGTCAGGACAAACTAATGAAGGATAGGAATATGTAGTTAGGTATGTGAACGGCTTGAAATATGCTATTCAGGATGAACTCAGCATATCAAGATTCAGAGCAGTTGGTGAAGCCTATCTGTTAGTTTTTCAGAATTTACTTCAATCTGATCTAGGATCTTAACTGAGAGAACAACATGTACAACATATCTATAGTATATCAATCATGAACACAATAATGCAAGCACACAAGAGACACAGAGTTTACTTAGGGAAAACCATAAAGGTGAAATACCCCAATAACTTCCTCAGAGATAGATAGAGCAATGATACAACCCAAGTACAAGAGATAGTCTTCTCCTAGCAGCAGAACCTCCTCCTCACAAGTGCGCCACTTTCCGAATGAGAGAAGTGTGTGTAATGAGTGATCAAATAGAGATCTTTTGATCTCTATTTATACTTGTCTTCTTCTACCCAATAAACTAATGGGGCCTACTTGTCTAGCTTAACCCATGGTTAACTTAATCCGGGTCGACCCCACACTTGGTGGTCTAATAACCCATTTACCCACATGACTCATACAGGGCTGACCCCATCAAGGTGGTCTAATAACCCATCAAGTATAAGTTACGACACTTACAATAAAAATGATGACACTTTTGTATAGAGGAATAATAACATCTCTACAGGAATACAAACACTTCCGTATAGAGGAATAATAACATCTCTATAGGAATACAATACACATGGGTAAAATACATTCTGAAGTTACATATACATCAACACTACCAGTTAGCTCTAAAGGCAGAAGAGAAGCTGTCAAGAAAATCCACAACGACTAGGGGAAGGATGACTCGTCGGGGTTCGAAAACTGTCTCCGCGAAAGGCCAAAGTAGCGGGTACAAGAAGGAAATTGTCAAAGATAGACGACACGTGGAAGGGACATCGACACAGGAGAAAGCACAAGAAAACCGATGCAATGGTTGTGAGAACCGCGGTCGAGGTGCGTATAGTCGAAGTGGTCCATTCGATAAGAAGGGAGCTAACCGACTAGCCATAATCTGTTACAAGTGTCGAGGAATGAGACACAAGGCATATGAGTGCCCAGAGAACCTATATGTTGCAGACAAGTCGAAACCCAGACGTCGAAAGGATGAGCAAGTCGACGAGAGGGAAGAATTGGCATCCGACAGCAGTGGAGGTGAAAAGAAGAAGAATCAGAATCTGACGGTTTAGAGATCCTTGATCCAAGAAGATCAACGTGACTCGATGGAACCAACACAACGGAAGGTGATCTTTCGAACAAAGGTGCAGATCGGGGAATGGCATTGCAAAACCATAGTGGATGGTGGAAGCACAAAGAATATTGTGTCGACAGAAGTCATCGACAAGATCGGGTTGAAGTGTAGAGAACACCCACACCCCTACAAGATCTCATGGTTGTAGAAAGGACACCATGTCAGGGTGACTAGACAGTGCTTGATCAACTTCAGAGTTGAAGGATTAGAGGACAACGTACTTTGTGATCTAGTTCCCATGGATGCGTGCCATCTATTGTTAGAAAGGCCATGGAAATATGATCAAAAAATGATCTATGATGGTTGAGCCAACACAGTCACCGTGTGGAAGAATGGTGTGAAGAGGACTCTTAAGACAAGGCGAGAAGAGAAAGCCGACAGTAAGCATGGCGAGAGCAATCTTTGGGAGAAGTGAGTGTTGATGAGCACTGCAAAAGAATTCCTTGCAGAGGAGGAAAGGCAGTTAGGATGTTTTGTGATCATTCCAAAAGGACCATATGTCGAAAGAACGACGAGGGAGGAGAATATTTCGGTCAAGATCGAGGAGTTGCTTGAATAATTCAGGGACATAATGGCTGATGAGAAAGCGACAGGGTTGTTGCTGACAAGAAGCATATCCCATCAGATCGACTTGATACCAGGGTTGAGTCTGCCAAACAAAGCACCATATAGGATGAGTCTGACAAAGGGACAGGAACTAAACAGACAGGTCCAAGAGTTGTTGGAAAAATGGTTAATTAGAGAAAGTCTGATCCCGTGTGTAGTGCCAGCGGTATTGACACCGAAAAAGGGTGGAGAATGGAGAATGTGTACCAACTCCAGAGCCATCAACAGGATCACGATCAAGTATCGGTTTCCATTGCCGAGGATGGATGAATTGATGGATTGCCTGAGTGGAGTGACATACTTCACAAAAATAGACCTGAAGAGTGGATACCACTAGATTAGGGTCAAAGAAGAAGATGAATGGAAGACAGCATTCAAGACAAAAGAAGGGTTATATGAGTGGTTAGTCATGCCATTTGGGTTGACTAATGCACCCAACACATTCATGAGATTGATGAATGAAGTGTTGAAACTGTTTCTAGGAAAGTTTGTCGTGGTCTATTTAGATGACATTCTTATTTTCAGTCGAACCAAGGCAAAACACTTGGAACACGTTTGACAAGTATTACAGAAATTGCAGGAAGAAAAGCTGATGGTAAACCTGCAAAACTGTTTCTTCATGAAGAAGGAATTGGTGTACTTGGGGTTTGTAATCTCGAGTAAAGGGTTGGCGATGGACCCAGAGAAGGTGAAGGAAATAGTAGATTGGCCAGAACTGACAAGTAGGACTGGAGTGAGAAGTTTCCATGGACTTTCTATTTTCTACCAGAAGTTCATCCGGGGATTCAGTCGGATTAGTGCACCATTGACATAATGCATGAGAAAGGGTGAGTTCAAGTGGACGAACGCAACCCAGAATTATTTCGACGAGTTGAAGGAAAAAGTCACTGAGATCCTAGTCTTGGAGCTCCCAGACTTTAACAAAGTTTTCCAGGTCGATTGTGATGCGAGTGGAACAACAATTGGAGCAGTGTTGAGCTAGGAGGGCCGACCAATTGCATTCTTTAGTGAAAATATGAATGGAGCGAAACAGAAGTATTCGATCTATGACCATGAGTTTTATGCTATCATTCAAGCACTGAAGAAGTGGAGGCATTATTTGTTGCCCAAGGAATTTATGTTGTACACAGATCACCAAGCACTGAGGTATTTGAACACTCAATCGAAATTGGATCAGAGACACATGAAGTGGGTGGAGCTACTTTAGAGATATACATTTGTGTTGCGACATAGGTCGGGCAAGTCGAATAAAGTTGCTGACGTGTTGAGTAGGAGAGTTGTGCTATTGAGCATGACGACAGTTCAGGAAACGGGGATAGAGTCGATAAAGACGAAGTATGAGACCGACGAGGATTTTGTGAAAGCATGGAAGGCTTGTCGAGAACCTTGGAGTATGGACAAGACTCCATATCTGAGTTACTTCATTCAACAAGGCTATCTGTTCAGGGGAAGTCAGTTGTGTATTTCCAGAGGATCAGTAAGAGAGAACCTAATCCGAGAATTTAATAATGGCAGGTTAGCATGACACTTTGGCATCGACAAGACCAAAGCACTGGTTGACGAGAAGTATTTCTGGCCAGGGATGTCGACAAATGTCGGAAGGTGGGTTCGACAATGTCAAGTTTGTCAGTTGGCAAAAGGAAGGAGTCAGAAAATAGGGTTGTATACACCATTGCCAGTACCAGATAACCCTTGGGAGCATCTTAGAATGGATTTTATGTTAGGATTACCGAAGACACAGCAAGGAAGCGACTCAATATTTGTTGTAGTCGACATATTTTCGAAGATGGCGCATTTCATACCATGTAAGAAGATGAGTGATGCCACAAGGATTGTTGTACTATTCTTCAAGGAGATAGTCAGATTGCATGGGTTTCCAAAGAGTATCACATCAGATCGGGATACCAAGTTTATGGGGCATTTTTGGAGAACCCTATGGAAGAAACTGGACACGAAGTTGCAGTTTAGCTCGGCATACCATCTGCAGACAGATGGATAGACCGAGGTGGTCAACAGAAGTTTGGGAAACCTTCTGAGATGTCTAGCAGCCAACAGACCCAAGCAGTGGGAGAATGTGTTGGCAGAGGCGGAGTTTGCATATAACAATTCTGTGAATCGGTCGACGGGATTGAGCCCATTCCAGATTGTTCAGGGGAGAAGTCCACATGGAGTGGTGGATTTAGTCAAATTGCCGATAGAAACCAAGAAGAGCGCGGATGCAGAATCATTCGCAGAGCATATGCATGAAGTTCATGAAAATGTGTGGAAGCGCATAGAGAAGAGTAACGCGGCATATAAGTTGAGGGCCGACAAGAACAAGAGGCTACAATCATTCCAAGAAGGGGACTTAGTCTATGCATACTTATAGAAAGAGAGATTTTCGATAGGAACATACAACAAGCTGAAGCTGAAGAAGATAGGGCCATGCATAATTCTGAAGAAGATTTCGAACAACGCTTATGTGTTGGAACTGCCAGAAGACTTGAACATTTCAGCCACGTTCAACGTTTTAGATCTGTATAAGTTTGAAGAGGTGTCAAGCAGTGGAAGTGAGGAGGTGATAAGCATTGACTTGACAGACCAAATTCCAGATCGACATAAAGAAGAGATCGCATAAGTAATTGAAGCACGCGAGGTTGTGCGAATGTGTAGCACACGGAAGAAGGAATACTTGGTGCGATGGAAAGATGACGAGTTGCAGGAGGTGACATGGATTTTCGAAGAAGATTTCAGGAGACTAATGGAGCAGTCGAATTATTTTTCACCTGGGGAGTCTGATGCAGGAGCATCGGGGCCTAGGCATATCAGTCAAAATTGATCGACAGGAGGGAAGCCGACTAGTGGGGTTGCCAATGACAACTAGTGTGGAGAGCGGGTTGACTTGTCGAAGTCAACAAGTCAAGCTAAAGCAGTTGAACTGCGACCGACTAGAGCAACACAGCAAATGTTTCAATTAGTAAAGGATCGACAGGAATTAGTCGATGGACGACAAGTGAAGGAGTAAGATGTCGGGTAGTTGACAAGTAGTCGAACTGCGACACGACTAGTTTGGTGGAGCTAAGCGCAGAGGAAGGGGAGGACTGGAAAACTGCAGCTGATGAGAAATAACCGACAGGAAGGTCATGATGTGACTGACTATTGTAGCAGGGTCGGAAGGACATAAAGTCAAGGGACTGTACCTGGTAGTCTTTCAGGGTTGCTGAGGAAGTTAATACCATTATTGTGAGTTGGTGAAAGACATGACAGATGACGTCATGGACAGAGGTTGTTTAGCACGGCTGGGAGTTGACAGTTGTAGGTTCGCAGGATTTGGAAGGATCGACGGACAGGAGGAATGTGTGTCTCAGGGATCACAACAGTCTCGGGAACAGCAGCAACAGGGTAAAAGACGTGGGAAAGGAAATCGGAGGAGGGATCTTTGATCAACAGCATTAGAGAACAGAGCTGGGGAGAAGTGGTGAAGAGTCACACCGACCGAAGAGGAGAGGGAGATCGAGGCATAGCTCCATGTTCAGAGTTGAACCAGGAGAGGGTGAGGTTGACACATAAGGAGAACACACCACAGTTACTTCTAAGTTGTAACGGCTGAGGCCGACTGTAGTTAGTTATTTGTTTACAGTTATTCCGTATTGTAACCAAATTCAGAGAAGTAATATAAAGCCACTTCTGGAATCCTGTTTTACACCGTGTTTGTGTAAGCATTGTGGTTTGTGTCGTGTGTATTGTTCAGCAAGAAAGTACCTAGTAAGATGACTTGCGTCAAGAACATACCAAAGATAAGCGCAGCCTTAGACAATAATCAAGCGGATTACCAACCTTCCATGATTGAAGTCGAAGGTAAAATATTTGAAAAACCTATTTCTATCTTAATTGATTCTGGATCTACTTTAAGTTACATATCTCCTAAGTTAGTATATTTTGTAAAATGAAAAATTATGATTTTGAAAATTCATGGTTAGTACAATTAGCCACAGGGACAAAAAGAAAGGTAACTAGCTTTATTTCTAGTTGTGAGATTTATATGCAAGATTTGGTTACAAAAGTAAATTTAAACATTTTTCCATTAGGATCATATGATGTATTAATTGGCATGGATTGGTTAGAAAAGCATAGAGTTGTATTAAATTGCTTTGAGAAAAATTTCACTTGTATTGATGAAAAGGGGGAAAACGGAATTGTTAAAGGGATTCCTAAAAAGGTTCTTACTAGGAGAATATTTGCTTTGCAATTGAAGAAGTGTGCTAGGAAAGGATGTAAATTGTTTGCTGTGCATATCACTGAAAATTATGATGATAAAACAAAACCTATATTGGAAGACTTTCCTCTTTTAAATGAATTTAAATATGTCTTTCCGTAGGAGATACTTGGATTACCTCCAAGGAGGGATATTGAATTTACCATTGATTTTGTACCAAAAGCAGTACCTTCCTCTAAAATTTCTTACAGAATGAATACACCTGAGTTGGTGGAATTAAAATTACAATTGCAATAATTGTTATATAAGAAATATATAAGACCTAGTGTGTCTCCTTGCGGAGCACTAGTGTTGTTTGTAAAAAAGAAATATGGCACATTAAGACTTTGTATTGATTACAGACAATTAAATAAGATGACTATTTAAAATATATATCATCTTCCCTACATTGATGACATGTTCGATCAAGTACGAGGAGCTATAGTATTCTCTAAAATTGACTTAAGGTCTAGGTACCATCAAGTAAGAATTAAAGATGAGGATGTTCATAAAACAACATTTAGAACATGGTACAGACATTACGAGTTATTGGTTATACCATTTGGATTGACCAATGCTCCGGCCACGTTCATGTGTTTAATGAACAATGTTCTCCATAAATACTTAGATAAGTTTGTAATAGTATTTATTGATGACATATTAATATACTCTAAAAATGAAGAAGAGCATGGAGAACATTTAAAGTTAGTCTTATAAACCTTAAGAGAACATAAAATTTATGCAAAGTTTAGTAAATGTGATTTCTTTGAAGATAAAATTCAATACCTAGGTCATGTAATATCTAAGGTGTTAATTTTTCAATAATTTCATTCAAGCATTATCTAGAATCCTACCAAGAGAATAACATGCACAGCATAACAGTCATAAACACAAGAGACACAGAGTTTCCTCGGGAAAAAGCAAGAAGGTGAAAAACCCCGCAACTTCCTCAAAGATAGAATAAGCCCCAATACAAAGACCACAAAGATCAATCCTCAAAAGATAGATGACTCCAACAGCTACTCCTCCTCCACTTGTGTGCACTCCTCTCTCTCAACTATGTGAGTTGGATGAGTGAGTGAATGAATAGAATGAGAGACACTCATTCTCTATTTATACACAACTTAACCTGCCTTTAATTCTAACAGGGCCAACTTCCTAAGGAATCCTAATAACCCATCCACATGACACATGCAGGGTCGACCCCACCAAGGTGGTCTAATAACCCATCAAATAATACTTGCGACACTTACGACACTTACAAATACAAATGACGACACTTCTGATTGGAGGAATAATACATCTCCATCATGAATATAATAAAGTACAAGTGTAATACATAGAATAATATCTTCTGAAGTTACAAATACATCAACATAAGGAAGGAATTTCTGTATACCCAGATAAAATCAAGGTGATAATTGATTGGCCAGTTCCTAAGGATGTAACTGGGATTCGATCCTTTATGGGAATCACAGGTTACTATCACAAGTTCATTGAGGGGTTCTCCAGAATTGCTTACCCGATAAATTCACTTCAAAAGAAAGGAACTAAATTTATATGGTAAAATAAATTTCAAGAAATATTTGAAAATATTAAACACATGTTGAACGCCACACCTATTCTAAGAATAACGGATCCGTACAAGGAATTTGTTGTATGTATGGATGTCTGCTTAGAGGGATTAGGTGGTGTGATACTACAATAAGATTATGTAATAAGCTATGAGTAAATAAAACTTAAAGAAAATGAACGAAACTATGCAACACATGAATTGGATTTAGCTTCTATAATACACGCATTAAGAAAGTGGAGGCATTACTTAATAGGAAGAAAATTCACTTTAATGTAAGATAAAATAAGTTTAAAATACTTGTTTGATCAACAAAATTTAAATGCTCGCCAAGCAAGGTTGTTAGCCTTCTTGAACGAATATGATTTTGAAATTAAACACATTAAAGGAAAAGAGAATAAAGTGGTAGATGCCTTAAGTAGGAATGCCATTCCACATTGTTCGACTGCTTTTAGTAATTATAAGACAAATATTTAATATTTAATAAAATATGCAGCTAAAAATGATGAAGAAGACTTAAAAATTAAAGAACAATTGGAAAAATATGTTAATGGAAATGAATCCTCAACTTACTCTATATGCTCACAAGACTTGTTGATCTATAAAAATAGATTATATATACCTAATTATGAAGAAGTTAAGTAATTAATCTTGAATGAGATACATAATAAACCGTATTCCGGACATCCGAGATATCAAAAGATGATAACTAAGTTAAGAAAAATCTATTATTGGCCTAACATGAATAATGATGCTGCAAATTACCTAGTTAGATGTATTGAATGTCAACAAGTAAAAAAAGAACATCAACATCCAGTTGGGTTACTTCAACCCTTGCTTATTCCAGAATGGAAATGAGAGATAATAATCATGGACTTTATAATGGGATTACCTAAAACAAATAAATAACATGACTTAATAATGGTAGTTGTTGATAAATTTAGTAAAGTTGCACACTTCATACCTATGAAATCTACCTTTAAAGCAATAAACATAGCGGATATTTTTTTGAAAGAAATATTTCATTTGCACGGTATTCCGAAAGTTGTGATTTCTGATAGAGATGAAAAATTTAAAAGTAATTTTTGGAAGTATTTGTTTAAGGGTCTAGATACTCAACTGAATTTCAGTACTGCTTACCATCCTCAGATGGATGGGAAAACTGAAATAACTAACCAAGTGTTAGAAGATATGTTGCAAATGTATGTAATGGATAAACCAAGTAAATGGGAGGACTATTTACATTTAGTAGAATTTTCTTATAATAATGGCTATCAAGCTTCCTTAAAAATAAGTCCATTTAAAGTATTGTATGGTCGAAAATGCCACACTCTTGTGTCACGGGATAACCCTGTTGATATGATTGTTCTAGGACCTAATATGTTGAAAGAGATGTAACAGATTGTCAAGGAAGTGCAACAAAACTTAAAAGTTTCCCAATATCATCATAAGGGTTATGCAGATTTAAAAATAACTCCAAGAGAGTTCACCATTGTAGATCATGTGTATCTAAAGGTAAAACCAAAGAAGAGTACCCCGAGCTTGGGAAGGGGTTCCAAGGTGGCACCCAAGTATTGTGGTCCTTTCGAAGTGTTAGTTAAGATAGGGTTGGTAGCCTATTAGCTTGCACTCCCCCCTACTATAAGAGTACACAATGTATTTCATATTTCTTTGTTAAAAAAATATGTGCATGATGCCACTCATGTAATTGATTAGAATATGATTCAGGTAGAACCCGAGGGCGAGTTCCAGATAGAGCCTTTGTGTATCTTAGATATGAAGGAACACATGCTACAGAATCGAGCCATTGTTCAAATAAAAGTGCAATGGAAGCACTTCAGCCTTGAAGAGGAAACATGGGAAATTGATAATAAAATGCGAGAGGCATATCCTTCCATGTTCCAGAATGAGCAAGAGAGCTATGAATAAAAATAACACCAAAGACGGTGTTAAGAACAAGGGAGGAGAAATGTGATATTATACCAATCAAATCCAATCTAAAAGCTTAAATACCAGAAAAGATCCTAAATCATAGGGATTGAAGCATTGATTGAGATTTGATTGGGATGGCACAAGACCTGGGAAACAACTATAAATTGGTGCACTGAGATAAATTGTGCTACTCTGCACGTGTTGAGTATTTCTCTCTTCCATAAGTCCATCACTAGCTTGTTACAGACGATGAGAGAGAATGCTGCATGGAATATTTGCTTGTGGTTCTAGTGTGCATGGTGGTGATACAGCTCAAGGGTGGAGTCGAGTTAGCGATTGTGCTACTCAATTCTATGGTTGGGAGGAGGTGATTCTCCAAGTAATCATTCACATTGTTCAAGTAAGTTTATTATTTCCGTTTTGGGTTAATATTTATTCAATGGCAGAAAGTATTTACTGTTGTTTTCCTTTTTGTTTTTATATGAGCTTAACCGTGAAAGAAATGATTGTTACCACTTTTTATTCTCTTGATATACCATAAGTATTGGGTTGATTTCTTTGTAATGTAGATGATTATTATAAAATGTCACATCCCTGTCAAAGATCTGTGAAAAGAATGATATATTTACGCTTTTTATAGATATGTGGTGTAATACGACAATGTCATAATGTCTATGTTTATGCCTACTATTTCTTTGTATAGAGTAGAAGTTTCAATAAAAAATAAATATTTATAAAATGAGAAAAGGGGTAGTGATAGTAGTGCTTCCTTTTAAACATCGAATTTAATGAATTTAGGAGTATGATATCGAATCTCTGTTTGTATATAAGGAATTATATGGATTGCCATATTTTTTTTTAAAGTATGCATTTGCACTTGTTATTTTTAGAATTGAATCTTTGTGAGCCTTGGGAAATCCATCAATTTACTTATACATATTATTGAACCAAATTATAGAGCTCGGATACCTGTTTATATACTAACATTCTATTGATCCCTGCTTTTGTTTAATGTATCTTTGAAGGATTTGGGGAAGCCCATTTTTGTTCATATGCAAGGGTTAATATTTTGTTGGATTTCGGCAAGTAAAAATATTATCTTGGACTATTACACTTAGCTTAATTTTCTCGAAGTCCTAATGTGATTATGAGAGTCGAAACCTCCTTACGTTAGTTATTCATAGTGTGGATTCGTATGCAAGTAATAAAATAATTATGTGTCTATAAAGATAGGGATAAGGCATAAGGTTAATTCCTTTTCGAAATATTTGAATATAATTGTGTACTTCTTTAAGAAGGTAATATATATAGATAATGATAAATGGACACGTTTTAACGAGTAGATAATACGTAATATATTTTGGTAGGAGGAATGTGGTTTAGTTGCAAATATATAAGTGTTGATGTGGGATCAAGTTAATGATATTAATAAAATAACAAGGGATAATATATTATAATGTGTAGTTAACATTAAATTGTTGAGAAAGTGTTAGAACATTATTACACTTTAAAACCTTAGTCATACATCAATTGTTTGATTAACTAGTCCAAAATAAGGTTAATTATGACAATCCAAGGTTGTTAGAAGGTAGTTGGGGTTAATCATGACCAATCCATCACTTTTGGGCCAAAATATGGTCAAAATAGCTGTTAGGCGCCCTATTAATGGCCACCTCCAACATGTAAAACCACCTCTTCAGAAAAGGCACCATGTTTCCCTCTTTTAAGGAATTTGTCTTTGAATTAAGGCACCCATGCAATGTATGTGGACATTTTCCCCCTTTCTTGGCTGTTTTGGCCTATCCTTGGCCACCTAACCTCCACCAAATATTATCCACCACATGTGTGACCCTGATTTATGACTTCCCATGCCTACCCAATGTTCACATGGACAATTCGTACATGTTTGGGGTGATTTGGGAGCCTATTGGTCAACCTAGGGGGGATTGAGGTCCAATGTAAGCTAGCCACTTGTAACTGCCTCTAAAGGAATAATAATTCTTCCAAATTCTATATAAATGTATTCACAACTCATTTATGGGTTGGAAAATTATAATAAACCTTCTATTTGATCATTTGTGTTACTGGTTTTTTATCATTTGTTACTGTTTTTATTATTATTTGTGACTAGTTTTTGATCATTTGTTTTTCCAGAATTCTTTTTGCACTATTTAATTGCATACTAAGCCAAATTTCTTGATTGTGAGGTAATATTTAGCTACTATATCCTACTGTGACTAATATTTCACATGGTATTAGAACTATTGGAGCTTCTATTCGAACCAAGACTGCTTCAGAAGTGCACCGGAAGCAGTGGATAAATCACAGAAGTCCCGGGGGCCATTGCCTTGAATCCATTGGAGAAATACTTTGGAGTCTACCAAGGGTGTGACGCTCTCCCGAATGTGCCTTCTATCAAGTAGGGTTCGAATTAGCTAGTTAGGATCCCCTCTTGAGTGTTGAGAGTTTACATTGCAAGTTCAAAGTGTTCATTGTCACCAAGTGCACAAGCTACGGAAGATGGAGCAATGTCATGTTAACTTGCTCACTCCATTCAACTATTTTGAGTGGAAGGATGAAATGGTTATCCAACTGAGATCCAAGGGTCTCTTCAAAATCACCATGGGAACTGAAGTTGAGCCAAACTCTGCAATAGAGAAGTCCAAGTTCTTCAAGATATTGCATGAAGCTTTTGGCATCTTTGTCTCAGCATTTCAAGAGATCTCCTGTTTCATATTGATATTCTTATTACTCCAAATGAAATATCACTCAAGTTTGAGTCTTTGTTTGGGAATATTGATGAGATGAGGGGCTACCAACTTGAGAATGAGTTAATCAAGAAATTTCGAATCCATCTAGGACTTCTTCACCAAGTTCAAATCCTTGGTCTTGCATATCAAGCAATGTGGCATTGATAATAAGGAATAAGAGTTGGTTTTGTCCATTCTTTTGAAGCTGGGTCCAGAGTACTCAGTTTTTGTTTCTACATTTCACTCCACAAAGCTTACAGTTTGAAACTGGAAGATGCCTTCTCTCGAAGACTTTATGGAGATTCTCACTCAAGAATAAGATAAACTTGTTCTAATGGGTTCCATTAAGAAAAAGGACCAAGTTCTTCTAGCTGGATATTCGAAACAAGCAAGAGGAAAGCAAAATCCCAAGGGTTTGAAACACCAAGAGAAGAAGAAAGACAAGGAGAGGAACAAATCTTTTGATGGGGGTTCGAATCCTATCAAAGACATGGGAAAGAAGAAATAAAATACCAAATGCACTTACTGTCAAAAGGTTTGGCACCCTGAAAGTGCATGCATGAAGAAAAATATTGATATGATGACCCATCTCCTCCAGAAGAATAACATTCCTCTTGCAGAAAGTTCAAAGAAGAAGGAGGTTGTTTCTGAAGACAAAGAGAGGTGCCATGCATTGATGGATAGTACCTTAGAATCTTCTTCTTTCATTATATATTCAGGTGCCTCAAGGAACATGGATTCTTCAAGAGATTCTTTCTCTACTCTTTCACCTTACAGTGGCTCTTCCATTCTCATGGGAGATGATTCAGAAATCCCAGCTAGAGGCATTGGGAAGATCAATTTAGAAAATGGGTACTTTAGTAATGTACTGTATGTGCCAGATCTTGCAGCAAATCTCCTCTCTGTTAACCAAATGATCCACACTAGTTCAGCCAAGAGAGTGATCTTCACTCAAGATGATGTGGAAATTTTTGAAATTTACACCAGTTGGTGTTACAGATCATGAGTCAAGAATGTATAAGTTCTCTCACTTTCTTGAGTACTCTTCTCCAAATTCACTTTTGTCACATGCTAATGAAGTCAGCAAAATTTGGCATGACAGGTTTGAACACCTCAACTACAGATATGTTCAAGCATTGAGCAAAGAAGACATGGTTGAAGGTCTTCCAACCATCAGATTTTCCAAAGGCACTTGTAAAGGGTGCATTGTTGTGAAGCATGCAAAGCGCAAGTATGAGAAGGAGAAGGAAAGGAGAGATGATAAACCTATTGGTTTGTTTCATTCAAATGTGATAGGACCTATTCCTACACCCTCCTATGGAAACTCAAAGAATGTCTTAACTTTCATTGATGACTTCTCAAGATATTGTTGGGTGTTCTTTCTCAAGCAAAAATCTGAAGTCTTCCAATCTTTCAAAGTTTTCAAAGCTTCTGTGGAAAACTTTTGTGGGAGAAATATAAAGGTATTAAGGACTGATAATGGAATGGAATATGTGAATAAGGACCTGCAACAGATATGTGAAGAAGATGGCATTCAAATGCAACATTCTGTTCCTTACACACCCCAACAGAATGGTGTTGCAGAACACAAGAATAGATCATTGAAGGAGATGACTACATGCATGATGGAGGCTAAGTATTTTTCTCCAAAACTATGGGATGAAGCCATAAATTGTGCTACATTTGTTCAGAACAGAGCACCACACAAATACTTGGAAGGCATGACTCCATTTGAAGCTTGGATGGGACACAATCCAAATGTGTCTCATTTCAGGGTGTTTGGCTCAAGAGCATGGGCTAGAATACCTCCAGATAAGAGACATGCCTTGCAACCCCGAATAAAGGATTACATCATGGTTGGATATGCAGAAGATGCAAAAGGATATGAGATATTTGACCCCTCATCTCATAAAACTTTCATTGAGAGGAGTGTTCAGTTCAAAGAAGATCCCATGCATGCAACATAACAAGGAGAAAGGGAATACTCAAACCCCCTGCTTGAAGAGGATGCCAGTGATGGTTCTTTATCTAATATTTATGATTCTGATATTGAGGATTAATATGATTACATGCATGCATATCATGACCCTCATACAAGTACCAAGTGGGATGAGAAAACCATACAAGTTGTTGGTGAGCTTGCAGGTGATCCTCAAGAACCTAGGAAGACTAGATCACAGTTTCACAATGCCTTGTCTTCTTGTGATCCAAATATTCATGGGAGATGTTTACTTATGGTTGGATCTGATCCAAAATCATATGAAGAAGCATCAAAATATCCAATATGAAAAACAACCATCCAAGAAGAGATGAACTCCCTCCATGACAATGAAACTTGGGATTTGGTCCCTCTTCCTTCCAAGAGGAAACTAGTGCAATGCAAGTGGGTGTATAGGAGCTAGATGGTTGCTGATGGTTATGATATGAAGTATAAGGATAGTTTGGTGGATAAAGTATTCTCTCAAGTCCATGGAGTGGACTACAAAAATACATTTGCACCTGTGGAAAAGATGGACTCAATCAGGCTAGTTTTGGCCATTGCAGCTTCCAAGCGATGGGAGGTTCATCACATGGATGTGAAGAGTGAATTTATTCATGGGGATATTGATGAGGATATCTATATGAAGAATCCTAAAGGATTTATTTCATATCCTACACTTGTTTTCAGGTTGAATAAGTCCCTCTATGGTATTGAGCAAGCTCCTAGAGCTTGGTATGCCAAGATGGACAATTTCCTGCTATCACAAAGGTTTGAGAGATGCAAATTTGATACAAATGTTTACATGCATCATGTTAGTGATATGATTTTGATTATTGTACTGTATGTTGATGATATATTTATCACTGGTAGTTTCACCAAATAACTAGGCTCAGTTAAAGTTGCATTGCACAGTGCTTTTGCAATGTCAGATCTAGGATTGTTGAAACAATTTTTGGGTTTGGAGATTGATCAAACTATTGATGGGATCACTATTTATCAATCAATATATGATTCAGATTTGATGCAGAAGTTCAAAATGGATGAATTAAAGGCTTCTAAGTTTCCATTCCTTTCAGTAGTTAAGCTCCATGAGTGGGGTTCTTCACCATTGGTTGATAGTTCATTGTATAGACAACTAGTTGGGAGCTTGCTGTATCTCACACACTCTTGACCAGATTTGTCTTATGCTGTAGGATTTGTTGCAAGGCACATGCAAGAGCCTCATGAGATCCATTGGAAGGATTCCAAAAGGATCCTTCATTATGTGCAATGTACCAAGCAGTTTGGGATACACTATGCAACTAGTTTTTCACTTGAACTAGTTGGTTTTACTGATTCTGATTGGGATGGAGATAATATTGATCGGAAGTCTACTTATGGTTATGTGTTTATGCTTGCACATGTTCCCATTTTATGGTCTAGTAAGAAGAAACACACCACCTCTTTATCTTCATCTGAGTCCGAATACATGGGAGCAAAGAATGCAACTACACAATGTGTGTGGTTGCAAGGCATTCTTGGAGAGTTTGGATTTGTGTTTGATTCACCCATAGTAATTTGGTGTGATAATAAAAGTACAATCAAGATCTCCACTAATCCAGTACAGAGGCAGAGGACCAAGCACATAGAAATCGACATGCACTACATTCGAGGCTTGGTGCATGGCCAGATTATTGCCTTGCAATATTGCCCATTTGCTGATATCTTCACCAAGAGTTTCACTGAGAATACTTTCACTTACCTTAGATCACTCCTTGGGGTGAGTGATGCATGGTGAAGACTGGTTTATTTTCCATATTTGTTTCATGTCCATTTTATAGGGGAGGTTTTATTTCCCATGTGGTTTTCCTCCTTACCTTGGTTACATGGACTAATAAAAATTGTTGTTGTAAAAGGTGACTTGAGCCTTAGTTTTCAAGGCCTTATATTTTGTTTTGGCTACATGTTGGGACGAGGTTAGATTGCATGAAGTGCAGAAGACGATAGTGATGAGAAGGACCATCCGCATAAGAGAGGACCATTTGTGGAGAATAAGAAGCCGATGAAAGCACAAGATTGGTTTAGTTAGTTAGAATGGGTCATTTGGACCATTTTGTAACCGCCATATTTTCCTATAAATAGGACTATGATTGTAAGCCTAAGGGAATTAGTTGATCACTAGACAAGCGGATGAATTGTGTAATGTTTTGCTCTGCCTTCAGAAAGTTTTGTATGGATCCGCGATAAGTGTTTGGAACTGTCCCTGTGAAGGTTGTACCGCAGGTTTTTGATGAGTTAATGCATGAAGATGTTCGGATATGTCTCCTTCTTATCTATGTTTATGTTGAATGATGAATGTGACCTAAATGTTGTGTTATGTTTAAGTTATGTTCTGTTGATGCGATCACTAGTTTTATCATGTTAGTGCGAATGTCGATTACCCTCTGAATATGCGAATGAAAAATATATGTTTGAATTGATAAGCATGATGAGAAGATAAATCTCTAGTTTTTGTAGCGATAGAGTGAGAATAGATGCATGTCCTCCCCGTACTGCAAAAACCTAGTTCCTGCAGCTCCCTTAATCATCTTGGGTGAGACTTCACTAGCTCAGTGGGTTTTGCTGGAAAGGGTAAAACCTTTCTGGGCCGGTGCTTAAGGGTGTTTGTTGAAAACAGTGTGGAGTGAACCCTTATCGACAGAACTATGTCAACAAATGGTTCTGTTCCCAGGACCCTGAAGAAGAAATAAGAGGACATGCTGTGGAATCCGACGAAACCGGAGATTCAAGATTGGTTCGATAAAAAGATAGAGGAATTTGAGGAAGGAGAAAATAGGAACCCTGGGAAGACAATAAGAAGCTGGTTACAAAAGCCTATGTATTGTGATATCCATGAGGTATTTTTCTATGAATTCCCAGTATTGCTGCATGAGTGGTTGGCGTAGCTGACATTTCAAAAGAAAAATTTCCAAGGAGGTGAACCTGACCATTGGACTCCATAACTGATCCAACAGTTAAAACAGGTCGACAATAGGGTACCAAGGGTTGTCAACTTTTGTGTAGACACTATCCTAGAGGGATACATCAAGGATTTTGTCATTGATACAATCAAGTCATACAATGACGCAGAAATGAAATTTTTCAAAGGACCTAGAGGGAGATTTCTACTATCGCTGAAGTTGTGGATTAAGATGCTTGTCTGCGAAAAAGGTATACTAAAGATGAATTCCGACGAGTAGAAGATCAGTGTGCAGAGGCTGTGGGTACCGCATGAATGCGGGTCTGATAGAAAGATGTAGGGTAGATAGACATGAGAGGTCGAGGAATATTGTGGTACCTTGAGAAGTGGGGAGATATTTCGGTGATCAGAGAAGAAGAGGAGGATTGAGAGAGAGTCTCCTGAGGTGACCAAAATAGAAAACTGCGAGACATGACCACAAGGGATGAAGCGACCTTATTGTGATGAAGAAGTTGATCAAGCTATCCCAGAAGCCGAAGAGGGACGGACCCTAAGCTACAACGTACCCTCAACTCTGCGCACTACTTAGAACTTTGTAGGAAGAAATACAAGTTATTTGCAGAGTTGTCCTATGTGTCAGAAGAATGGTAAGAGTAGCGGATCTGTAAATAATAACAGTAGGAGTGCAAGAATGACAGGTGATGACGTAAAAATGCCAATTTTCCAGGGTAGCAAGGCCAAGGATCCCGAATAATATTTTTTTTTGTGTGAAGTAGTATGGACTGTGAAGGAGATTCAGGACGAAGATATCAAAAAGTGCCAACTAGCGACGACCTTCAGGGGTTGTGCACTAGATTGGTTTATGAAATTTACGAAGGTAGCGACAGGAACTCCAGATAAAACAATGAAACCGATTAGGGTGAGACTGATTGATCAATTTAGAAAACTGAAATATGAGTTGCAGTACATCACAGAGCGAAAGGAAATCAAGCAGTTTCCAAATGAATCAGTGTGGGAATTCGACTCGGTATAAAACGTTAATGGAAAAGATGAGTTTTGGGATGAGCAACATGCAACATAAAGAGTGGTTCATCACAGGGTTGGTTCCACAAATCTGAGGACCCATGATGAAACATAAATTAACATCCCAAGCAGAAGCATTGGAAATTGCAATGAAGCTGGAGGTTTCACTGATTGACAAAACAGACATAGGCATGGATCAGATACAAGCGCAATTGGAAAATTTGATGATCCAGCTACAAGATATTAAGAAGGGAAAATAATTTTGCGAAGACATATGGTGTAGTAGATGCAAAACAGAAGGACATCACAAGGATCAGTGCCCAGATTTTCGAGAGTATTTACAGTCGCGTGCACCAAATCCCCTCAGTCAGGGGGGATTCCTTGGTGCCGCGTCTTGCAGACGAGAGGACATCGACCAGAAGAATGCGTGTACATGCAGAAGATGGTGTCAAAGCTAGTTAATTTGTATTGTAGGGCTTACGACCTACTCCAAGATGTTGATGTATATGTAACTTCAAAATGTATTTCATATATGTATATTGTATCCCTATAAAGAGGTTATTATTCCTCTATATGGAAGTGTCGTCGTTTGTATTTACAAGTGTCGTAACTTATACTTGATGGGTTATTAGACCACCTTGATGGGGTCAGCCCTGTATGAGTCTTGTGGGTTAAAGGGTTATTAGACCTCCCTAGTGGGGTCGACCCAGTTAGTATTATGTTAAGTGGTTAAGTTGGGGCCGACCTAGTTAGAGTTAAAAGGAAAGTCAAGTTGTGTATAAATAGAGTGAGGGTGTCACTCTATTTGATCATTCACTTACTAATCTATCTCTCTCATTGAGTGATATGCACTAGTGGAGGAGGAGAAGCTGCTAAGGAGACTATCTCTTGTACTTGGGTTTTGTATCATTGCTATATCTATCTCTAAGGAAGTTATTGGGGTTTTTCACCTTCTTGGTTTTCCCCAAGGAAACTCTGTGTCTATTGTCTCTTGTGATTGTCTATTATGATTGATACGTTGTGCTTGTTATTCTCTCAGATAAGATCCTAGATCATTTTGAATTAATGCTCAAAATCTAACATGGTATGAGAGCTAACCTGAGAAGAAGATACTGTGCAGCTGCGGAAGCTAGGGCTTCTTGATTTTTGGGTTTCTCTCCACGGATCTTCAAAGGCAGGAGGCTAGATTGACTCTCCTTGAAAGGGCGCATCTTTCTGTCGAAACATAATTCAATTATGAGCACTTTCAATTTTTGACCTAAAAATTAGGGTTTCTACAAAAATTAGAATTTCTGAAATCCGAGACCACAGATGGAAGCTCCTCAAAAAAATCAAATTTTAGAACTTTGGATCGAAATTTTTGGTTGGGCGGAACTCTGGGAAAATCAAACTCTAGTTTGGGGTTCTGTCGAGTGAATCCAGAAATTAGGGTTTCTACAAAAGTTGGAATTTTTGAAATCTGAGACCATAGCTAGAAGCTCCTCTGAAAAATTGAAGTTTAGAGCTTTGGATCAAAATTTTTGGTTGGGTAAAGCTTTGGGAAACTCAAACCCTAATTCAGGGTCCTACGAAGTGAATCCGGAAGTTTCAAAAGCAATTTTGAGGAGTGAAACTTTGCATTTTTCAAATTCTGAGTGTACCAGCTTGATCAACTCATCAAGGTGCATCTTTCTATCCTTTCAGAAGTTTGAAATTCAAAGTTTGAATTTTTTGGGTTTCTCTGACAAACCCTAATCCACCACCAGATCCAGTTTTCAGCAAAACATGTGGTAAGACCTAAATATTTTCCATTTCCATTTGAAGTACTCTTTAAAGATGTCTCACCACACCAATCTTGAGGATAAGCTTGAAGGGGATGATAACTTCCGAGCATGGAAGTATAGGATTGGGTTAATCCTGGAAGAAAATGAGTTGGACACTTAGATAAGTGAAGAGATCCCTGTCCCAGAGGGAGAAGAGGCTAAGGCCTTACACAAGAGGAACTTGGTCAAGGCTAAGAGGATCATTGTTGATTCTATCAAAGACCATCTCATACCACATGTGTCATCTCTGAAGACACCTAAGGAGATGTTTGATTCCTTGACCAAGCTATTTGAAGGGAAGAACATAAATCAGAAGATGACCTTGAGAAATCAATTCAAGAATATCAAGATCCAGAATGTGGAGACCATGTAGTCTTATTTCTCAAGGGTCTCCCAGATAAAAGAACAACTTGAAGTTGTGGGAGAAGATATAGATAATGGAGAAGTGGTAATGACCACTCTTAATGGCCTTCTTAGGTCATGGGATTCCTTCATCCAAGGAATTTGTGCTAGGAGGAAACTTATCACATTCAGTAGGCTGTGGGAAGAATGCTCACAAGAAGAAGCTCGAATTGTAGCTCGAGAAGAGAAGATGGAGAATGAATACCAAGCTCTCACAGCAAACTCCAAGAGGCATGGTGACAAGAAGATTCACCACCATGATAAGAAATAAAGACATCACCATCAGAAGGGTGATTTCAAACCTCAAAGGAACATGTCCTATGTCCATTTCTATACTTGTGATGAAAGGAGACGCATTTTCAGATATTGTCCTAGGAACAAAAAGAAGAACAATAAGAAAAGACATCATGCTCATACTGCTGAGGATGATGAACCTCCTAGGAAGAAGGCTAGAGAAGAAAGTGGAGACTCTTCAAGTGATCAAGAGTATGTTTTAATTTCTGCTCTCACTGGTACCATTACTCATGGGAGCAATGATTGGCTTATAGACAGTGGGGATTTCAAACATATGATAGGATTCAAGGAATCCTTTATGAATCTATCTGAACATGAATCACCCCACAAGGTGAAACTTGGGGATGACTACTAGTATCCCATAAAAGGAAGTGGTGAAGCCTCCTATAAGATAGACTCTAGAAAGTCTATGAAGATTAAAGATGTACTATATGTTCCAAGTCTCAAGAAGAACCTTATCTCCATATCTGCATTGGATGCAAAAGGCATGAGGGTTGCATTTATAGATAGCCAAGTTCTTATGTGGCCAAAGGATAAAAATATAGATGATGCAGTGGTGATTGGAGAGCAAGAGGGAGGATTATATAGATTGAAGGGATAAATTGAATGAGCCATGGTACATGAATCCATGGAGCCAAATGAACTTTGGCATAGAAGGCTTGCACATGTGCACTTCCAATTACAAGCAAAGCAGTAGAAGGTCTTCCGGAAATCTAGTCAAAGATGAAGTGTTTTGATAAGTTCAAAGAATTCAAAACCTTGATAGAAAATCAAACTAATAATAAGATCAAGATCTTTAGATCCGACAATGGTGGAGAATTCACTTCAAGGGACTTCAAGAAGTTATGTAGTGATTCAGGGATTAAGAGGAAGTTGAACACTCCTTACAATCCACAACAGAAAGGAGTAGAAGAAGCTACTTCAAAGTCGGACTCCAGCTGCTCCTACAAGGAAGCAAAGATTCAGAGGGAGTCCACCCAAAAACAAAAGAAAAAAGGATAAGTATTTGAATTGTCATTTCTTGTATATTATGTTTGTTTAAATAATTTTGTTCAATGATGTATATACTTATGTTCCTAGACTTAGGTTGTGTATTATGCATATTAGAATAATTGCATTAATGAACAGTATACTACTAATATGCATGTGATGGGTAAGTGGCCTATGGCACTGTACAACATTCCATTGCTACTTATCTAGCATGAAACCTTTTTGTTGACATGTTGGGAGTAGTGAAAACTCTTAAAAATGTTCTGGTAGAGATGGAAGGCATCTAGAAAGTTACGGGATATGGATGAATGTTGTATTGAAGCATTGGCTAAGTTAATTGCATGACTGTATGACATATATATTTATATGCGTAAGATTTTATTCTGAAAACTATGAGAAGTTTCTAATCATGAAATTGAATTTGACTTGTAGGAAAGATCATGTACAATCATCTACAAAAGAAGGACTACAACATTTGTTCTAGCAACAAAGCTATCTATTGAATATATTGAAGTTCCCAAGATACGGGATGAAGAAAGAATGGAAGGATGCCATGGTTGAGGAATACCAGTTGATCATGAAGAATGATGTTTGGGATGTGGTCCCAAGACCTGAAGGGAAGTCTGTGGTGACTTCCAAGTACATCTACAAGATCAAGCATGCTGCAGATGGTAGCATAGAGAAATACAAGGCAAGGTTTGTAGCTCGTGGCCTCTCCCAGAAAGAGGGGATAGATTATGAAGATACTTTTGCTCCTGTGGCTAGATACACTTCCATCAGAACAGTACTTGTTCTAGCTGCAGTAATGAAATGAAAGATACACCAGATGGATGTCAAGACAAATTTCTTGAATGGTGTAGTCGAGGAGGAAGTGTATGTGGAGCAGCCACTTGGATTTGAGACACATGACAGAGGAACTCATGTGTGCAAACTGAAGAAAGCCTTGTATGGCTTGAAGCAAGATCCTAGGACTTGGTATGGTAGGATAGACAACTTCCTATCTATCTTAGGATTTACTAAGAGTAAAGCGGATTCCAAGCTTTACTACAAGGTTGAGGAAGGCAATCCAGTGATACTACTATTGTATGTGGATGACCTATTTGTGACAGGTGAGGATAGATTGATTTCTAACATGAAGAGGAAGGTTTTTTCTAAGTTTGAGATGAAGGACTTGGTTATGATGCACTACTTTCTAGGTATGGAGGTGTGGCAGAGCACAGATGGAATCTTCCTTGGACAAGGGAAGTATGCAGTAGATATCTTGAAGAGGTTCAAGATGATGGACTGCAAGGCCATGGCCACACCTATGGCATCGAGCTTGAAGCTTCTGTGTGATGCTTCATCTGAGCCGGTTGATGCCACGATGTATCGTCAGATGATTGGCTCCTTGATGTACGTGACGAATACGAGACCAAATATCTGCTTTGCGGTGAACACCTTGAGCTAGTACTTGACAGATCCGAGACATGTTCACTTGATAGATGCAAATCATATTCTGAGGTACCTGAAGGGTACAATTGATTATGGGCTCAAGCATGATGTGAATCAAAAGTTTAACCTGGAGGGTTATGTTCATTTGGATTGGGCAGGTAGTGCCTGTGATCGGAAGAGCACTTCAGGGTGCTGCTTCAGTATGGAATCCGGTATGATCTCTTGGTTTAGCAGGAAGCAGTCTTGTGTGGCACTGAGTACAGCCGAAGCAGAGTATGTCGTAGCTTGTTCAGCTAGTTGTGAGGCAGTATGTCTTAGGAATATACTGTCTGATTTGTTTGATCTCTAGCTGAGTGCTACTTGTATATATTGCGACAACCAAAGTTGTATGAAGTTGTCAGAGAACCCAGTGTTCCATGACAAGTCAAATCACATTGAGATCAAGTTCCACTATATCAGGGATATGGTGCAGAGAGGAGGAGTGAAGCTCCTGTATGTTGCAACGGACGAGTAGATAGTCGATGTGTTGACCAAGCCACTGGCCAAAGTGAAGTTTGAGTACTTTATAGAGAGGCTTAGTGTACTTCAGATCAAGATTCCTTCCAAGGGGAAGTGATGAGTTCGGAGACACAGATTCACATGATCCATTCTCACATGGTGGTAGGTGTGTCCTCCCATGGTGCAGATATAAGGGCTGGGGCCATTCCAACATGGTTGAAGTGTGTCTTCCCATGGTCGTTGATGTAAGAGCTGTGCCATTCGAGCATGGTTGAAGTGTGTCTTCCCATGGCTGCGATATAAGTGTTGTGCCATTCCTAGCATGGTTGAAGTGTGTCTTCCCATGGCTATGGATATAAGTGAGATGCCATTCTCGCATGGTTGAAGTGTGTCTTCCCATGGCGTAGATATAAGTGTTGAGCCTTTCACAGATGGTTGAGGTGTGTCTTCCCATGTTGGTGAGTGTAAGTGCTGAGTGATGTGCATCTGGGTTGTGCTCCATGGACTATGAGGTGATCTGAAGACAATGAGGTGACAGTATGGTACACAGGTTTTGCAGACGCATATAATCAGTCCTGAGATGCTCTTGCAGGTTTTGTAGAGGTAGTGTAATCAGTCTTGAGAGATCTTGTAGGTTTTGCAGAGGCAATGTAATCAGTCCTGAGGTGTACTTACTTGATGGCTTGCTCACAGAGATGATGAAGACCTACATGGAGGCTAGGCATACAACTAGCATGCAAAATGGCTGGCTCTGTAGAACTTCCTATGACGAGTAGATTGGAGATTGATTGAGATAGCAGCAGTGACGATGACGATACGATGACGATGATTTGGTCACGATGATCTGATGATCCGGTGATGATGATCTGATGATCTAGAAAAGAAGACTTGTGCTAGAAGACCTGTGTTGAGAAATACCTTCCTAGTGAAGAGGGAGTGTTGATGTATATGTAACTTAGGAATGTATTTCATATATGTATATTGTATCCCTACAGAGAGGTTAGTATTCCTTTGTACGGAAGTGTCGTCATTTGTATTTACAAATGTTGCAAGTGTTGTAACTTATACTTGATGGGTTATTAGACCACCTTGATGGGGTCGGCCCTGTATGATTCTTATGGGTTAAAGGGTTATTAGACCTCCCTAGTGGGGATGGCCCATTTAGTATTATGTTAAGTGGTTAAGTTGGGGCTGACCTAGTTAGAGTTAAAAGGCAAGTCAAGTTATGTATAAATAGAGCGAGGGTGTCACTCTATTTGATCATTCACTTACTGATCTATCTCTCTCATTGAGTGATGTGCACTAGTGGAGGAGGAGAAGCTGCTAAGGAGACTATCTCTTGTACTTGGGTTTTGTATCATTGCTCTATCTATCTCTGAGGAAGTTATTGGGGTTTTTCACCTTCTTGGTTTTCCCCAAGGAAACTCTGTGTCTATTATCTCTTGTGATTTTCTCGTATGATTGCTATGTTGTGCTTGTTATTATCTCAGATAAGATCCTAGATCATTTTGAATTAATGCTCAAAATATAACACAAGAAAGGACTGTGGATACATTCTTCATGAAGGGAGAGGAGAAACCTCTGGTATAGCAGCAACAACAGTACAATCAACAGCATCCTCAGTATAATTCGCAACTGCAATATGATCAGTCGCAATATGGTCAACCGCAATATCAACCACCGCAGTACGGTCAACCACAATATCAACCATCGTAGTACGGTCAACCGTAATATCCACAACCATAGTATGGTCAACCACAGTACCCTCCATATGAGCTACTACGAGGAGGTTTTAGAGGGGGGTTCCGCGAAGGTCAAGGTACCGATGTCGACCGAGGACGAGCTGCTAGAAGAGGTCGAGGACCAATCATATGTTATAATTGTGGTCAGCAGGGGAATTACCAAATAGATTTCCCGAATCCAACCCCACAGTGCACTTACTGCAGCACTGTAGACCATGGTGTCGAATACTGCCCTCAGCTCATCGCGAAGTGGAAAACTAAGAACATACCCTCGCCTCCACGAAATCAGAATCAGAACTAGAATCCGTCACAAGCGGTACATAAAATATCAGCAGAGGTAAGAGGTCAAACTATGACTATTGGAGTAGTGACCCATGGAGAGTTGCGATAGGGGAAGACAAGCCACAGTCAAGCGTGTAACAAACAGTGAGAAAACATGTCACATTCGATGTGGAAGCAGAAAGGGATATTTTTTATGGGCTTTTTAATTGCCTTCTAATTACTTAGAAAACAACTAAGAAGTGTACATTAATTGTCAACCCGGGGTTCATTGAGAACTTGTGAGTTACCGTGCACTATATGTACAAACCACAATCTCCTCTTACATTAGTTTATCTACTTGAATTTGTAGTTCAATAACCTTACTTACAAACAATGGTATAAGCAGTTACAATGTCTTGGCAAGGAACTAGCCATCTAAACAACTATTGAAGCTAAATTGTAATGAAAGTAAATCACACGACATGAAAGTAAAACACACAACATGAAAGTAAATGCTAAAACTAAATTCAATCTTGAAAGTAAATGCTAAACTAAATTAAATGATGCTGGAAAGTAAATATTAAAGCTAATTCACACTATGCAAGAAAAGTAAATTCTAGAACTATGTCACACTTTGTAGGAAAGGTAAATTCTAATACTACATTTACACTATGCAAGAAAGTAAATTCTAGAACTACGTCACACTTTGCAGGAAAGGTAAATTCTAATACTACGTTCACACTATGCAAGAAAATAAATTCTAAATCTAAGTTCACAACATACTTGACAGAAAGGTAAATTGCAGAAATAAAATCTAAAAGCTATCCTTGCCAAATACAAGTTACTGTTTATGATCCAATGGAGTAAATAACATTATTGCATTAAGCTCAATGATTGTAAAATAAAACATTAAATCTCTATCTATGCATTGAAATCAAATTGCAGAAATAAAATTCACACTTCATAAGAAATCACAACTAAGCAATGAAGTACAACTATATCAACATAAAATAAATAAAATCATATTGCAAAAGAAATTATGAAACTAAGATCTAATTGAATCAAAATGAGAGTATAGCTTTATTCCATCATCAATTGGACTATTTCTCTAAGAGTTCTCCCATAGAATTGAGAATGAACTCTTATTTATACATGATTTATCCATAACAAATAATAAATGAGGATCCAAAATATCCTCAACAAATTCCTAAAAGTTTGGATCTCAAAATTAATCCAAGATTCTTATTAACTACACGCTATTTAGAATACCTTTGAAGTCAAATTCGAATTTAGGGATAGAGGCTATAATAAAATAGTCAAAACGCATCCCAAATGTCTCTTAACAACTTTTGACTTCTTAGGTCCATCATATATTTGATAGAGATCTTCAAATCTTTGTGAATAAGCCAAATATGCACTCATATCCACCTCCATTTACCAACTTTAATTTAACATCATGATTTGAGACATATAAGAATAATAGAAATAATGGATTTATAAGAATCTATTACTCCTAATGAATATCTTTCTCCAAAGTTGGTGGTTGAAGGTAAAATTTGAATTATTGACTTTCTGTAATGATGCAGATAGAGTTTCCATAATGCTACAAATACTTGTAGAGTTTCTGTAATGCTGCAAATAGAGTTTCTGTAATGTTGCAGATAGAGTTTCCGTAATGCTGCAGATACCTGTAGAGTTTCCGTAATGCTACAGATAGAGTTTCTATAATGCTACAGATACCTGTAGAGTTTCCATAATGTTGCAGATAGAGTTTCTGTAATGCTGTAGAACTACCTCAAATATGTTGTAGCTGCTTCCAACAATGGATTCAATATTCAAATCAAATACATAGTACACTAATTCCCTCAATGTTAGTCAAAAATCAAATGAAATACTAAGACATGTAATGGAAAAATTACTTGAGCATAAAAACCTGGATATGAGCGTAGGAAAGGATTAATGCATGTATCTGGATAGGAAAAATGAATTATAAATAAGGTGAAATGGTGGTAAAAATATGCTAAATCTAAGGCCCATCATCTCCCCCAAACTGAAAATGTTGCATGTCCTCATGCAACCCTGTGTCAACCAAGCTGAATGATCATTTTTATGCATGCCTCAAAATTAATTGTCAACAAGCCACCACCAATGTATCTGATCATCAAGAGGTATGAAATTTCATCTTGAACAATCCTCCATGCCAATTTAACATTTTCAATGCAAAAATGCAAGAAAAATATATTTTGTAGCCAATGGACTGGCAATTTGCAGCTTTCACAAAAAATGTGTTTTTTTCAAAAATATGAACTGGGTTTTTACCAAAATTTGCAGGGGTGTTAAGGATGCCATTATGCTTTTCCCAGCCAAAAATTGGAAAAAATCCACATCACGGTTTTCGAGAAAATCAGAAAATGGCTGTAGGTGACTATGCTTGATTTCTCAAAAAATATCAATTGGGTTTTCACCAAACTTTGCAGGGGTGTAAGGAATGCCATTATGCTTCTCCTAGCCAAAACTTGGAGAAACCCACATCACGGTGTTCGAGAAAATGAGAAAATGGCTTTATTCCATCATCAATTGGACTATTGCTCTAAGAGTCATCCCATAGAATGGAGAATGAACTCTTATTTATACATGATTGATCAATAACAAATAATAAATGAGGATCCAAAATATCCTCAACAAATTCCTAAAAGTTTGGATCTCAAAACGAATCCAAGATCCTTATTAACTACATGCTATTTAGAATACCTTTGAAGTCAAATTCGAATTTAGGGATAGAGGCTATAATAAAATAGTCAAAACTCATCCCAAATGTCTCTTAACAACTTTTGACTTCTTAGGTCCATCATATATTTGATAAAGATCTTCAAATCATTGTGAATAAGCCAAATATGCACTCATATCCACCTCCATTTACCAATTTTAATTTAACATCATGATTTGAGACATATAAGAATAATAGAAATAATGAATTTATAAGAATCCATTAATCCTAATGAATATCTTTCTCCAAAGTTGGTGGTTGAAGGTAAAACTTGAATTATTGACTTTCTGTAATGCTACAGATAGAGTTTCCATAATGCTGCAGATACCTGTAAAGTTTCTGTAATGTTGTAGATAGAGTTTCTGTAATGCTGCAAATAGAGTTTCCGTAATGTTGCAGATACTTGTAGAGTTTCCGTAATGCTGCAGATAGAGTTTATGTAATGCTGTAGAACTACCTCAAATATGTTGTAGTTGCTTCCAACAATGGATTCGATATTCAAAGCAAATACATAGTACACTAATTCCCTCAATGTTAGTAAAAAAACAACTGAAATACTAAGACATGTAATGGAAAAATTACTTGAGCATAAAAACCCGGATATGAGCGTAGGAAAGGATTAATGGATGTATATGGATAGGCAAAAGGAATTATAAATAAGGTGCAATGGTGGTAAAAATATGCTAAATCCAAGGTCCGCCAATTTTCTTGAAAGCAAAAGAGGAAATGAGACAGATGAGACAACCACCTCTTCACCAGAAAGAAGTCACCTATGACATGCCGCCAATATTTGACACGACGAATACACAGAAAAATACTAACACCTTAAGAGCCTTCCTAGAGAGCTTCCTGGAGTTGGAAAAAGACCAGGATGCATTGGAAGAGATATCCATCTTGTTGAATCAATGAGAGGGTGCACGATAGGATCGAACGGTCAATCGAATACATAAGAGAAAGACAGGAAGATAAATGAGGATGTCTATGAAAATCAGAGCATTTGATGTCGAATCCATTATCTTAGATCTCAGATCAAATGTAAACATTCTGACAAAACAGAACTGGGAAATGATGGGGAAACCACAATCAGAATGGTCCCTAGTACAACTTCGACTAGCGAATCAAAGTAAGGTCACCCCGATTGGTCGATTATGCCAGGTACCAGTTGAGATAGAAGGACTCAAAACATATGCAGAGTTTGATGTGATAGAGATTGTCGACAACACAAGCCCCTATCCAGTGCTATTAGGGATAGACTGGGCGATGGAGAATCAGGCCATCATCAACTTTAATAAAAGAACCATGTCGTTTGAAAACTGCGACATGAGGGTAGTCGCACCTCTCGATCCTACAGAAGGGAAGAAATATGTTGACCCGATGAGGGATGAATTCATGGAGGGATGGGACATTCTCTACAACATATCAGAAGACTATGTCAATCCTACTGCAGATAGAGATTTAGGATGGTGCAACGTCAGTTTGGCGTTGTCAAATTCAGATGAAGCACTTTAAAATTGGCAGAATCGACTACATGAAGTATCGTTTAGGAGGTGTGCATAGATCACCTAGTAGTTGAGATGGGTAGGTACAAAAGTGTGCTAACTACCAACATATGAGGGGTTTCCCAACTTGACTTCATTTATCACTGAGTTTGAAGAAAAAGTGGTAGAACCACCACGACTACTAGCCTTGGAGGAAGCCATGAAGGTTACACCAGTGCGATGGTGGGCGGTGCACAAGTCAACAATAACAAACTAGAAATTATGTTGACACCTAATGGAGGTTAGGTTCGGTGACACTGAAGGATACTGCGGAAGGAAGTACAATGGAAGAGGATATCCAAAGGAGCATTTGAATGAATGTCAAAATAAATGGGGAACACGATCAAAACAGGAATGGGTCCATGCATTTATTCACACATTCGATGAAGTACCGCGGAGTTGGTATATCACAGTAGAGATGCGATGCAAAACAACTACATGGGAACAACTGACTATTGGCTTTAGCCAAACTTTCAGATTCTCCAACAAAAACCCCTTCATCCACATCGCGTTACAGGTGGTCTGTGAGAAAGTAGTCGAAGCAGTTCTTACAAAAAAAACTATGGGACTTCAGTGGATTGCGACACCGAAAATGTTGATGGAATGAAACAACATAACAGGAGAACCGGACAATGACGATGATCCACGGGCTACGTCCATAATAGTGTCAGAAGGAAGTTGCAATGTTGAAGCACTAGATATGCCTTCTGACAAGTTTCAGCAGCCATTGCGAATCAAGAAAGTGAACATTGGGTTGGAAGGTAATCCCAAGTTCATGAGCATCATATATTATTGGGACGAATCGACCATTGCCAATATGACTGACCTATTACACGAGTTTCAGGACTTGTTCCCAAATTTTTTTTTGGAGATGAAAGGTATTTATAGGGACCTAGGCGAGATGAAAATCCCACTAAAACGTGATGCGAAGCCAACAAAGTAAAAAACTTATTATTTGAACCTAAGGTCCTAGGAGCACGAAAATGTTGAACGAGAGTGACTCTAGCGAAGGACTGGTGCCACAAAATCAACTACGGCCCTGTAAAAAAAAAAGAAAAAAAAAAGCAAAAACAAGAAGGTTCAGCATCTGTCGAAGAGATAGGCGCAGAATACAAAAAGAAGCGGCAATATTTGGCGCGCCGACAGCTACCAAGACATGAAAGGGTCAAATCCAGTCATAAATGAAGTAGTTAAGCCATGACGGATGATGGAAAAAATCACACAATTAATACCCAACGCATGCGGTGGATTTGGTGAATCAGCGCTAGATTTGGTAATCATTGTCCAAAATCGACGAGACGTGGAAAATTAACACTATAAATGTAGGGAAAGGGAACAGTTTAACGCATTATGTGTTAAGCAAGAAATTTCAAAGTAGTGTGTGGAAGTTTACATTTTGAGCACAAGCACCAAATGGTCACAGCCAACACCAATCATGCAAGAGCAACCAGATATCATGTCCAGAATATCATTCAGGAAGAATCAGAGCGCAAATCGGCTTGAAGACACCAGCCGAGAGCCGAAGAGAGGGACCCGTAATTTAGCGCGACTTGCAGAAGGAGAAGAATGCACTTCGGGTGACTCCCAAAAAGTAACAACATCGCAAGGAGGGTACCCTGGCCCAACAATACCAAGGTATGTACCACTAAGAAAGGAAGGGACACCAGTGGTTTGGGTAAGCAAGAACGAATGGTATGTCATTAAGATGCCGCCAATACTGAAAGGAGTTCCTCAAGCCGAGAACATGGTGGAAAACTTGAAGAAGCTACGATATATCGACTACGACCTCGCGAACTTCCAAGAATGCATGGAAGCATACGTCAATGTCATCCATGGTGAAGGAGGCCCAACCAAAAAGGAACCGGTAGAGTGGGTGTTGGGATTGGAGCAATCAAGGTTACTAAGCCTCACCCAAATACCACACTTTGGGATATTGGTGCAGGTAAACGCGTGCATCAAGCAGTTATTAGCCTTCTTTCATGGTGGATACCTATGGATGCATGAAAAGATTCTGGTCATAGTCGACCTGATTGCAAGAATCATCGGACTACCCAAGGACGAAGAAGACCCTTCCTAATTTTTCCAGGGGAAGGACAATGACAAAAAGCTCACAGTAAGGTAGAATACGAAGTATGGGGTGGAGAAAAAATCAATAGGATACCTAATTGACATGATTAAGAACCAAACTGTCAAGGTCGGAGCATCATCGCCTCCATGGAATAATGTGTCGTAGGAGTATAGATGAACTGGTCCAAATTTTTTTCTAAATCAATTGCTGGAGGATGCTCTTGACATATAGGAGAAAGGGAGGGCATTCACATATTCATGGCTCTTGATGATGGTCGCATTAGTAGGATGGAGGGAGCTAGAGCACTATCAAGGCATGGAAACAGTAGAATCCAAAGTATGAGAAGGGGCACGATACCAACATCTATGGGAAACAACTGACAAAGAACGGAAAGCATTCAACATTGTACAATTCTACTTGTTATTAGACATGATGCAGATAGATGCGCAAGCAATATTGTAGATAACTCAGAAAGTAGCGAGGAAGTATCGACTGATCGCAAGGCTATCGGTCGAATCCCAAACAATTTACATCTAAGCACGAGTGGATAAGCAGAGGCAGTGGCTTCCAACACAGTACAAGATCACTGAGGAGGAATTGGATGCCATCATCGTAGGATGGAAAATAGAATGGAAAGTCCCAGCCACAGAGGAGGAACTATCGAATGTAGAGAATGGACAGTAAACAACTTGACCAAAGCCACCAGTGGAAGAGAAGGGCTCAACCAATCGACAGGAGGGCTCATGAGAAGATGATCCTATGAAATAACAATCGCAGATGTCCAATCATGATGGAGCCTCATCGGCCACCTCGACAGATTCCAAACTAGAGGCACAATGTGAAGAAACGAGGACATATCATAGGATGGACCATGGATAAGGAAGCACAAGTGGTGGTATTCCTGAGGAGCAATTTAACAGGATCCTGGATAAAATAAAAGAGGTCGTAGAAGGAAACCATGCAAAAGTCACACAACACTAAACATAATACTTCCACCAGGTCACCCAACTACTATCCACACTAGATAATGCAATCATAGAGACAAGGGTACCACACTGGGAAGTCCCACCAAGTTTGTCGACAAGAACAGTCGAAGTAGAGGTCAACACACAACCAAGGATAGTACAAATTTTGTCGAACGCAATGGAAACAGGTGATGAGTACTTGGATGAGCAATTAAGGAAGTATGACTCAATCATGGTAAATTTCAATCTACTACCGATGTTATCACTATAGAGAATTCAAACTACAGCAACTGCATAAATCAATGACCGCGAGGCCGCAATGCATGACAAGATGGTGAGGTATAAGCAGCAAGTGCGCATTAGTGAGATGGAGACACAACGTCAACAAGAAGAGAAAGCCTAAACACTAGCTGAAAAGAGAAGGCTATAGAATATAGAGGCTGGTTGGAGAAGGTGATATCCATGGCATGTGAGGAAGCTTACAAAGTAGATCAGGATATACTACTGGAAGAAAAAGCTATCTTATTAGGCATATTTATCACTAAATTGCGAAAAGAAAATGCAAAGCTACAGGAAAGGGCAGTACTAGGAACACCACTAGAATAGATCTAGAATCACCAAGACACGATAGAAGAGGCTACGATAGAGATCACAGGGATGGAAAAGGCATCTCAGAGAATTGCGGAAGAAGTTATGGAGTTTTGGGGAAGCTTAGGACAAGATGAGCAGTTGCACCAACTAAACACACAACTCACCTAGGAAGAAGCCCAGCTGGAAATGATGAAGGGATCGATTAGGGTGATGCCCCTACTTACGTAGATGACAAAGGCCCTAGAAATGAAAGAACTCGAGCATTGAGTAACTAAGGCACACGAAAGGTAGCAAAAAAGAACTACGCACCTAGATGAATTAAAAACAAAGGCATAATAGTTGGCCATGCACGCAATAGTCGGAATGACACGGGTTAAGCAAACTATGGAATGGGTGCAATAGATGAATGGTGAGCACCTAATGGAACAACAGGTGCAAGACTACGCAGTACTCAAAGTATCAACAAAAGAAGTTGTCGACTAGATCAGAGTTGCATACGATGATTTAAGGTCCCAAGTAAATGCACCAGAAGTGTCCAGCTGAGGTGGCTAGAGGGAGAGCCACAATTTTTTGTTGGGGGCCTATTGGCATGGGGTTAGACTGCATGAATTTTGAAAGTCGACAGTGACGAGAAGGACCATCCACAGAAGAAAGGACCATTCACAGAGAACAAGGAGCCGACAAAAGCACAAGATTAGTTTAGTAAGTTAGAATGGGTCATTTGGACCATTTTGTAACTGCCATACTTTTCTATAAATAGGACTATGATTGTAAGCCTAAGGGCATCAGTTGATCAATAGACAAGCAGATGAATTGTGTAATGTTTTGCTCTGCCTTCGACAATTTTTGTATGGATCTGCGATAAGTGTTTGGAACTGTACCTGCGAAGGTTGTACCGTAGGTTTTTGATGAGTTAATGCATGAAGATGTTCGGATATGTCTCCTTCTTATCTCTGTTTATGTTGAATGATAAATGTGACCTAAATGTTGTGTAATGTTTAAGTTATGTTCTATTGATGCGATCGCTAGTTTTATCATGTTAGTGCGAATGTCGATTACCCTTTGAATATGCAAATGATGAATATATGTTTGAATTGATAAGCATGATGCGAAGATAAATTTCTGGTTTCTGTAGCGATAGAGTGAGAATAGATGCATGTCCTCCTCCTACTACGGAAACCGGGTTCCTGCAGCTCCCTTAATCATCTCAGGTGAGACTTCACTTGCTCTGTGGGTGTTGCTGGAAATGGTAAAACCTTTCTGGGTCGGTGCTTAAGGGTTTTTGGTTGGTGTTTGTTGACAACAGTGTGAAGTGAACCCCTGTCGATAGAACTGTGTCAACACTACATAAGTCTAGCTTATGGATAGGTGTTAGAACATTATTACACCTTAGGACCTTAGTCATACATCAATTTTTTTATTAACTGGTCCAAAATAAGGTTAATGATGACAATCCATGGTAGTTAGAAGTTAGTTGGGGCTAATCATGACCAATCCACCACTTCTTGGCCAAAATATGGTCAAAATAGTTGTTAGGCTCCCTATTAATGGCCACATCCAACATTTATTACCACATCTTGATCAAAGGTGCCCTTTTTCCCTGTTTCAAGGAAGTTGTCTTTGACTTAAGGCGCCCATGCAATGTATGTGGACATTTTTCCCCTTTCTTTGCTATTTTGGCCTATCCTTGGCCACCTAACCTCCACCAAATCTTATCCACCACATGTGTGACACTCATTTATGAATTCCCATTCCTATCCAATGTTCACATGGACAATTCGTACCTCTTTGGGGTGATTTCGGATCCTATTGGTCAACCTAGGGGGGATGAGGTCCAATGTAAGCTAGTCACTTGTAGCTGCCTCCAAAGGAAAATGAATTCTTCCAAATGATATATAAATGTACTCACAACTCAGTTATGGGTTTGAAATTTATAATAAACCTGCTATTTGATCTTTTATGTTACTGGTTTTTTATCATTTGTTACTGTTTTTTTTATCATTTGTGACTGGTTTTTTATCATTTGTTTTTACATAATTGTTTTTGCACTATTTTCTTGCATACTAAGCCAAATTTTTTGATTGTGAGGTAATATTTAGCTACTATATCCTACTCTGACTAAGATTTCACATAAATAAATTCAATTATTAGGAATCATATTAGGAAAGTACTTTATACATATGGGGTTGCAAATCAGAGTTGGATTATATCCTTATTTGTATAATTGGTTTCCATAGAAATTATATGGAGAGTAGTTAATATTAATTATGTGGATAACCCTAGAAAAATGGTTTAGAACATACGTTTAGATTATGTCGCTACAAATATATAACTAGAAATCCTGTTGTAAGAAAGCAAATGTACCTACATGCTATAAGAGGAAGAGGTTTATACTCTATAATCTTTGCAAAAGATTTTAACATTGGTATATAATTTTCATTTAAGCATTAGTGCTTTGGGTTATAAGCATTGAATATTATGTACTCCAATATTATACATCTTATTGGTATAGAATTTTCATTTAAGTATTAGTGCTTTGGGTTATAAGCATTGAAGATTAAGTACTCCAATATTATACATCTTATTGGAAATTACCTAGAACCCTAGATTCATTATTCTATCATTATTTTTTTATTTTTTTTTATTTTAGTGTATTTTTGGGGTTGTTACAAAGTCGAAAAACTGCAAACATAGCTCAGGACAAATGATAATTTTTCCAAAAGTGCAGAAGTATTGAATGAGATTCTTAGCAAACAAATGTCACCATTTAAAAAATCTAGTATATGTTACAAGGTTGGAGTCAACAAGAAAAAAGAGCCATCTCTCAAGGAAGAAAATGAAGAAACTAGTCAAAACGGAACTCAAAGGACATATTACAAGAATACTACACCACTAAAGGGATTGTACTCAATAAGAACTGTTGAATTTTGGAAGTGTAACATGGATATGCATACTGGAAAGTTCTGTAACAATATAGTCAGTTACAAGTGCAATGTAATTGGTCACAAAGCTCAGAATTGTGGAAATTCAAAGAAATTCAATAAATGATGGAAAAAGAAAACAGGGAAGACACATAAGAAATCTCATCCGGTTCTATACAAAAGAAGGAATATTCCTTCTAATCAAGAAAAATAACAATGTAGAAGGATTTGGAAAAGGAAGTCTACAAATAAAGGTAATAGTTTGATTCTATGTGGAGTTAGTAAAGAAATAACAGAAAAATCAGACAAAGTCCCCTGTACTGAATCAAAACATGGAGAACTTGGGAGGCGAATCTATATCTAATCAATACAAGAATAAAATACATATATATGGACCTGTCGCAGAAAGAATGTCGTGTGCAAAACATACTGCGACGAAAGGTGAGCATTAATGACCAACGGAGTAGTGGTGACCAATTAAGGGGCGGCATAAGTAATTAGCAGCAGAGGATGGTTAATTGAATTTGTACAAGATCAATAAAAAACTTGAAAAAATAGAAGCATTTCAGTTTTCGAGAATGGACCAAATCTAGTTGATTCAGTAAAGAACGAAAATCATTAATGAGATAGGAAAGTCGCCAAACCCTTTATAAGCCATAGATATCTCCAGTATGACCACCCACATCTACTAAAAAAATTAGCTATAGAGCAAATAGTTATGAGTGAAGGTTGAAACTCAGAATCCATGGAACCCAAGAGACAATGCAGAATAAAGAATCCATTCCTAAATGTGCAGGAAGAAATTGCACAAACACCAAGTGCCTCTTCATCAAAGCCGGTAAAGATCCCTTGTGACTACATTCGATCCAGAAAACCTATTGCAGCACCTATCATCTTTCCCAATATAGAAGAATCATATATACCGACATGGAAGGCTCCAGAAGATGCTATAGTTAAAGAAAATCTGTTCGACCAACTGTACAAGTTCTAGCTTGTAGATCATGATATTAGCAACAGAGAAAATATCCAGAACTGGTTATCGATAACTACATGGACAGGAGGGTCGGCTTAGATCCTATGGAACCAGTTGTAATGTAACTTCATACATGGGAAAATAGGATGATGAAATAAGGGATACTGAACTTGTTGGATATCCCTCACTTTGGAAGGTCCCCACTGTAACATCCCGATTTTTCATAAAAATTTAAAAATTTTAAATAACAACATTAAATTTAATACTTACGGTTGCGGAAATAATAAATACTTGATTAAGACGACAATGATTAAGAAGTTATTACATACTAAAAATAACTTAATTACTGAGTCATTAATATTTTAAATGATAACGACACAACACACTTCTTTAAACATGATTACGACATTATTTTGCTTAAGTTAACTAAAAAGATAGAAATAATATGCGATCAGATTTTCTTTATAAGATACTAACAGTTGTTTTTGTGTAATGATTAAAGGGGTCCTACGAAGTACCCTGAGGCTTACTTAGCTGTGTTAGCTAAAGCATTTGTACCTGTCCCTCTTACGCAGATTCGCAGGTAAGGGTAACATGATATTTCAAGCATTAAAAGTAACTATGTTTTTCAATTAGTCGTCAAAGTTTGATGAAGATTCTCAGTACTATCTTGCTTCAGGTATGAATCTTTGTCTATTCTAGATGTATTATTTTTTAGTATAAAACAAGTTGCAGAAGTTGCGACAATGAAAACTCTAACTCCCTTCATTGTTACATTCGTCAATGAAATACTTATATTTATGATGTTTCTAGGAAATACACTAGGTTACCATCTTCAATGGATAAATTGACGCTATTAAAAATTATTCCTCTTTCACAGGACATAATGATTCTATAAGTATTGATATACATCGATCTATCTTTTGATAGAGCGTTAAACTACTAGAAAATATGAGAACAATTAGCATAAAAGTTGGATTGAAAACCTAAAATTATGTCGTAAAGACATTTTGATGTGGTAATCAAAGTTGATTTCACTGGAGAGTTTTTCGGAAAAACAAGGCCGACAGGCCGCTACTATGTAGGGTTTGGGGAATGTAATAGAGAGGTTTCCATCCACGAATTCAAACTTAAGACCTATAGAGAGGGAGCTGTAAGTCCTCATGATTATGTAACTTGCTTGTTTAACCACCAAGGGAAACAATGAGGTTGTGAGAAGAGGTTTCCGGAGTGATTCCTATTTGGAGATGTAGTTTCTTCGCTCGAATGCACTGTATAATGTTGAAATATTGTAACTTCAAAGAATATTATATTTGTACTTTATTATTCTGGAGATGTTTCATTCCTCCGTGGAGATCTTATTGTATATCCAGAGATGTTTATTCCTCCGTCGGAATGTGGTAACTTGGGTTATTAGACTTCCCTAGTGGGGGGTTGGCCCTGTATGTGTTATGTGGGTCAACGGGTTATTAGACCACCCTAGAGGGGTCGACCCAGTTAGTTGTAATGGGGTATTTAACCCAATGGTTAAATACGAGCCTACATGATTTGTGTAAAAGACAATTCGGAGTAGTGTATAAATAGATGAGGTGTATTCCTCATTTAACATACACACTCACTCACTTGAGAGTAGCGCACTTGTGGAGGAGAGGTCTGCTATGGTGGAGGAGGAGATCATGTCTTTGGTTTGCATATTTTTATATTTCTGGTCATCTATATTGAGGAAGCTTTGCTGGGTTTTCTACCCCATGAGGGTTTCCCAGGATAAATCTGTGTCTCTTGTGTTTATGTTGTGCTTGTTTCTTCAGTGATCTTGTATATGCTATTATTGTGAAATGGAATGTAATGCTGCTATTTTCTGTCTTAGCATATTAAATATTAACATGGTATCAGAGCTAACCTGAAGGAAGGAAAGGTATGGCACTTACGACACTTGTTTTACTTACGACAATTTGAAGGTTTGGGTTTTACATAGCAAAAACCAGTCATCGTGGAACTTTCACTATAAATCCATTTCTGCGAAGGTTCAGGATCTGAAAAGTTTACAGGTCGTAGATAACATTCCTAGGTACCTTGTGTCCAAAGGGAACCCTCATATTCATTGTACTTTGTGAGTTATGATTAGTACAAGTTAGGGTTTCTGCCTCTTCCAGATCTCAGTCAAAATCAGGTGACCTAGGAAAAAAGGTCATAACTTGGGCTAGGAAGCTCCAAATGAAATTTAAATAAAATGTGACAGGTAGTACACAGACTATACTATCTCAGGAAATGTTTTCAGATGCCGAAGCTGAACCAGTGACACGTGGCACGCCGTACAAGTTTGCTCTCCTATTTTATCCCATAAACAGGTCACGTTGCGACACTTGGCATAACTCTCTCTCAGAAAATCCAATTGAGGTTAGATATATCGGGATGGAAAGATGACAGGTTAGGATACCACAAAAAATGTTTTCAGACCCCGTGGAGTGAAAATTTTGGAGTTACAGCAGAAACAATCAGGTACATATTTCTTTCAAAACAGAATTATTTTTGGAGCACCTTCATTCATGGCTTTCAGAATTTAGGGTTTCGGAGAAAGTTAGAATTTTTGGAATCGGAGTCCACGGCTGAATGCTACTCAGGAAAATCGAAATTTAGAGACCAAGATTGCATTTTTTGGTTGGGTAGAAGATCGAGCTTGATCAAACCCCAGTTCGAGATTTTGATCGGAAAGATGGAAAATTAGGGCTTCAGCAAAAGTTGGAATTTTTGAAGTCTGTGACCACGGCTGGAAGCTCCATCAGAAAAATAAGAGTTTAGAGCCTTGGATCAAACCTTTTGATTGGGAAGAAGGGTGGGCTTCATCAAACCCTAGTTCAGGGATCCTGTCCAGAAGATCCAGAAGTTTCGAAGGCAATTTTGAGGGGTCAAATTTTGGAGATTTCAAAATTGAAGTATGCTAGTTTGATCAGCTCAACAAAACACATCCTTCCATCCATTCATAAGTGTGAAAGTCAAAGATTGAAGTTTTAGGGTTTCTCTAACAAACCCTAATCAAGCTCCAAATCAAGTTTCAGGGGGAGTTGAGGCTAAGGCCTTACATAAGAAGACTACAAGAAGTCTCGATAGGTATGACTTAAGGAGGTTCAGGTATGTCTTGAAATTTGATTCTTGATTAAGTTCATAATGTGTTTGTCTTCATATTATTTATTAGTACAATCTTGATTAATGTTAGAATTGTATTATCACCCTAGTAACAGTATGAATGCATGTGAATTATTGAAGACATTCATTGATTAGGGCTATATGATTGTACTAATGCATTATGGTGTTGTATGAGGTTGATGTTGTCTACTAACAAGATACAGGTACATCATGAAAAACAAATCAAGTTCCATGACCATGACAACATGAAGACAAAGACTCATCCATAATCTTTGTTCTACTTACAAGGTATGTATGACTTTGTTATATTATGCTTAACCTATAAGATATGCAGGTTCTAGCACAGGATCTCTAAATCATTGAAGAGAACAAAGAAGATATTGTTTAGGTATGTTAGACATAACTAAGCAAGTATACTAATCCAGGTATGTTTTCCTATGTCAAGTTAGAATCTTACCTTGTGCTAGGATCCCTTATATAAGTATACTTGGTATGATTGGTTATGCTTATTCATAAAGTTAGTAATCAAGGGTTTATGCATATTATGTCTCTTATCTTGATGATTTAACTAACCAGAAGAGTACTTTGATCAAACAAGAATATGCATGAGTAAAAGAAGACTGCCTTGAAACCCTCAATACTACTATTTATTATCTATGATCATGACTATACATATTCAAGATTATTTAGAACTATAATGTTCTGATAACATTGAGAATATACTAATGAATGTATGTTTGTGTATTAGATCATGAGGATGACACTTGAGCATGCACAGTGGTACAGAATGAATAGAAGTTCAAAAGATATACAGAAGATCAAGCGGGAGGCAACCACACAAACATAAAAGATAAGTATTTGAGTTGTTATTTGAAATAGTAAATGATATTTCCTGTAATAGGTTGTATGCATATTTGTATTCCTAGAATATATCATGTTGAGTGTAAACATTCATACAGCATTGAACAGTATACTACTAATATGCATATGATTGGTAAGTTAGACAAACATTCCATTGTTGCTTGTCTAGAATGAAACTTCTTTGCTCACATGCTGAGAGCTATGCACACTCTCGATAGTATGTTCTGGTAGAGATGGAAGGCATCTAGATAGCCACTGTATGCATACAGGATATGGAAAAGTGTTGTGCCAAAGTAGTGGTCAAGATAGTTGTATAACTATGTAAATGAGATATGTATGCATAATAGGTTATCATGCCAACATGATTTCATGATTATGAAGTATTACTAATCATATACTTAATTTTGTTTTGTAGGAAAGATCATGAAGAATGATGAACACTGAACAAGTGATGGATGTTCAACAAGAAGATTTACAAATCAAACAAAATATAGAAGGCTCGTGGATAGAAGATTCTCTTAGAAAGAAGAAGAGAATCATGATGGGATGTTTGCTCCAAGTGGCTAGATAAGACCATTCTCTTAATAGTGTAATTAAAGAAGAAGTGTGAATTAGGTTCTGTATGGGTACCTAGGATCAATAGTCAATTGATGAGCTTAATGATCATCATGGGTGATGTGGATCACAACCTTTGCTATAAGGTTGAATATGGTTTCTATACACAGATGAACTGGATGCAAGAAGGAACTCACCATAGAGTTCGAATGATGTTGAGGTTTATATCAGTAGACCCATCTGACAAGACGGCTGCAGAAATGAAAATGAAATATCTCATATTGATGCATTACTTCCTAGGTCTGGAAGTATGGCAAGGATCAGAAGGAATCTTTCTCAACCAGGGAAAATATGTCGAGAAATATTAAAAGGACTTGAGGTGTTGGAATGGCCACTCTTATGGATTCCAACTTGAAGCTGTTAGGGGATGACTCATCAGAATTAGTGGATATAACTCTGTACAGTCAAATTATTGGGTCATTGATGTATCTAACATATACTAGGTTAGATATATGCTTTGCTGTGAACACCTTGAGTCAGTATCTAGTGGAAACTAGATGTGTTCACCTGATAGTTGCAAAGCATGTGATGAGGCACCTAAATGATACGATAGACTTTGATCTATGCTATCTTGGAGATCATGACTTCAAATGGCTACTCAGATGTTGATTGGGAAGAAAGTGTATTAGATAGGAAGAACACATCGAGAGGATGCTATTGTCTAGGATCAACCATGATCTCGTTGTTTAGCTGGAAGCAGTCTAGTGTGGCTCTCAGCACAAGAGGAATATATGGCTGCTTGCTCTGCTAGTTGTGAAGAAGTTTGGCTTCAGGATTGTTTGACTTAGAGATAGAACCAACTGTGATCCTATGTGACAAATAGAGTTCTATCAAGATGACAAAGAATCCAATGTTCCATGATAAGTCAAAGAACATATGGATCTAACAAGATATGATGCAGAAAGAAACTATAAAGTTTGAATTTGTAACAAGTTACCGATGTACTAACCAAACCTCTACCTCAAGTGAACAAGTTACCAACATACTAACCAAACCTCTACCTCAAGAAAAGTTTGAGTATTTCCAAGACAATCTTGGAAGGACCCTCCTCGAAAGGGGGAGTGATGTGGTCACTAATGATGAGATTGCCTCATCGACAGCAAGGTCGATGATGTGGATACTTGTTTACTACACTTGGATACTTAGATCATTTAGACTTAGGACTCTTATACTTAGAATATTTTTACTTGCTTTTACTTTGATGACATATGTATAGATGAGGATACATGTTTTGTTGATGTATCGATGAGGATACATGTGTTGTTGATGTATCGATGAGGATACATGTTTTGTTGATGTATCGATGAGGATACATGTGTTGTTGATGTATCGATGAGGATACATGTTTTGTTGATGTATCGATGGGGATACATGTTTTGTTCATGTATCGATGAGGATACATGTTTTGTTCATGTATCGATGAGGATACATGTTTTGATGATATCTGTATTGATAAGGATACAGGTAGGGATTGTATCATCCCCGGACTTCGGTCCCTTGAATTGATCCGTAGACGTATGGTCTCCGAGAATGAATTCCGTAGTGGATAGGTGGGGATTGTATCATCCCCGGACTTCGGTCCCTTGAATTGATTCGTAGACGTATGGTCTCCGAGAATAAAGTCTGTAGTGGACAGATGGGGATTGTATCATCCTCAGACTTCGGTCCCTTGAATTGATCCGTAGACGTATGGTATCCGAGAATGAAGTCCATAGTGGACAGGTGGGGATTGTATCATCCCCGGACTTCGGTCCCTTGAATTTATCCGTAGACGTATGGTCTCCGAGAATGAAGTCCTTAGTGGATAGGTGGGGATTATATCATCCCCAGACCTTGGTCCCTGAATTTATCCGTAGACGTATGGTCTCCGAGAATAAAGTCCTTAGTGGACAGATGGGGATTGTATCATCCCCGGACCTTGGTCCTCAACTGATCCGTAGACGTATGGTCTCTGAGAATAAAGTCCTTAGTGGACATATGGGGATTGTATCATCCCCGGACCTTGGTCCCTGAATTGGTCCGTAGACGTATGGTCTTTGAGAATAAAGTCCTTAGTGGACAGATGGGGATTGTATCATCCCCGGATCTTGGTCCCTGAATTTATCCGTAGACGTATGGTCTTTGAGAATGAAGTGATGGGGATTGCATCATCCTGGAACCACTAGTTCAAAATGTACGTGATGGGGATTGCATCATCCCAGAACCACTAGTTCAAAATGTACGTGATGGGGATTGCATCATCCCGGAACCACTAGTTCAAAATGTACATGATGGGGATTGCATCATCTCGGAACCACTAGTTCAAAATGTACGTGATGGGGATTGTATCATCCCTGGACTCCGGTCCCTAAATTGAACCGTAGACAGATGTCTCTAAGAAGTGGTCTCTAGTCGACGAGAGGGGATTGTATCTTCCTGGGACTTTGGTCCCTGAATTGATCCGTAGACATATGTCTCCGAGAAAGTGGTCCTTAGATTTTGTATAAGTTGACGAGTGGACTATATCGTCCCTAGACATGTTATGGTGTCTTAAATGAATCATGTGTTTTGCAGAGTATGTTGTTATTGAGGATACTTGTATTGATGAGGATACTTGTATTGATATTGATGATATGTATTGGTGTGGATACTTGTATTGATGATGTGTATACTTGTATTGGTGTGGATACTTGTATTGATGATATACTTGTATTAGTGTGGATACTTGTATTGATGATATACTTGTATTGGTGTGGATACTTGTATTGATGATATACTTGTATTGGTGTGGATACTTGTATTGATGATGTGTATACTTGTATTGGTGTGGATACTTATATTGATGATGTGTATACTTGTATTGGTGTGGATACTCGTATTAATGATATACTTGTATTGGTGTGGATACTTGTATTGATGATGTGTATACTTGTATTAGTGTGGATACTTGTATTAACGATGCTGCTGATTGTGATGATCTAGATGACGATGCTGCTGATCGTGATGGTCTAGATGACGATGTTGTTGATCGTGATGGTCTAGATGATGATGCTGATGATCATGTGATGACGATGCTGATGATCATGTGATGACGATGCTGCTGATCATGATGGTCTAGATGATGATGCTGCTGATCGTGATGATCTAGATGACGATGCTGATGATTGTGTGATGACGATGCCGATGATCGTGTGATGACGATGCTAATGATCGTGAGGATCCAGATGTTGATGTTGCTATAGCTGTTTGAGTGCTACAGAAGATAAAGATTCAGTACTAAAGATGTTGATGTTCCAGTATTGAAGATGTTCCAGTAACTGCTTGAGTTACTGATGATGTTGAGAAAGCTTCCAATGATTTATAGATGTGTCATGTATGATGTTGATGACTCCTTGCTCGTGCAGATGCTATTATAATATCCTTCTCGTTAAGGGGGAGTGTTGAAATATTGTAACTTCAAAGAATATTATATTTGTACTTTATTCTTCCGGAGATGTTTCATTCCTCCGTGGAGATCTTATTGTATATCTGGAGATGTTTATTCCTCCGTCGGAATGTGGTAACTTGGGTTATTAGACTTCCCTAGTGGGGGGTCGGCCCTGTATGTGTTATGTGGGTCAAAGGGTTATTAGACCACCCTAGAGGGGTCGGCTCAGTTAGTTGTAATGGGGTATTTAACCCAATGGTTAAATACGAGCCTACATGATTTGTGTAAAAGACAAGTCGGAGTAGTGTATAAATAGAGGAGGTTTATTCCTCATTTAACATACACACTCACTCACTTGAGAGTAGCGCACTTGTGGAGGAGAGGTCTGCTATGGTGGAGGAGGAGATCATGTCTTTGGTTTGCATCTTTGTATATTGCTGGTCATCTATATTGAGGAAGCTTTGCTGGGTTTTCTACCCCATGAGGGTTTCCCAGGATAAATCTGTGTCTCTTGTGTTTATGCTGTGCTTATTGTTTCTTCAGTGATCTTGTATATGCTATTATTGTGAAATGGAATGTAATGCTGCTATTTTCTGTCTTAGCATATTAAATCTTAACATATAAATAAGTGGTACCAATGCTAAGACATCATCGGTGATTCTAATCTGGAGTTTGCAAAAACAGGTAATGTTTCAATCCCTTAGTTACGATTTGGTTTCTCATGCTTTGAGATACTCGATAATGTAAAACTTCTGGAGTTTGCAGAAACGGGTAATGTTTCAATCCCGTAGTTACGATTTGGTTTCTCATGCTTTGAGATACTCGATAATGTAAAACTTGTTTTAATCACCGAATAAATGTTTGTGCCAGGTAAAGAATTCGTCCAAGTTGCAGGGTTTGAAGCTTAAGAGGGAAAATGATGCTGCTCGGCCACCGGGTAAGCCTTGGAGGTTCACTTGCTTGTAGTCCTTTGGGACTAGTGTGTGGCCATTGTTTTTGTGTTAACCGTCGCCTTCAGCTTAAGTGTTTTCTACAAGGGTTTGCCTAGGGTCTGTAATGAAGTTTTTATGTCACCAGTAGCTACAGTCTAAGGCTTGTAAGAAAGTTTTGCTTGACAAAGTTTAACAGTGAATTTTTGGTTACAATGTACCTTTGTTTTTCGGAGATGTAAGGAGGATTGACCCTTGTAACAAAAGAATGGAACATAATAGTATTTAACTCTAGAATTTGTCTGAATAATGCATGCGTCATCGCTGTGTGTGAAACATAAAGAATTTTGCTGTGAGTTTAAGGCCATTGGGCCGACCTGTTAATTTTGTAACAATTAAAGTTGATAAATGACTTTTGACAAAAGAAATTTTTATTTCTAAAATGTTGAATCGTACATAAAAGATTTATTGTGTTTTGGCAAATGCCGAGGGTTACAATTTATTTTGATAAAGAACACAGTAGCTTGCAAAACTTTTGGTATAAGAATTCCGAACCATGTAACGTTTGAAGTTTGAAAGATAGTGTTTGTAAGTTTTGATCTGTTATGTGTTTTTAAGAAGTGGAAACCCTAACTGTAGGTTTCGTTAGAAATCTTGAAATGAAACAAAGATGTAATGCTAGATGATAACAAAATGGTTTAGGGCTTAGAATGAAAGTCTGTTATAATCTCAGAAATAAAAGTTATCATTCTTTGAATAATGTCTACAGTTTATCTTTGAGATAAAAAAAATGATGTATGAAAACATAATAAAGATTTGTAGTGTATTAGATTTGTTATACTGCTGAAATAAACATTCGATACTTGAAATAAAATAGGAAACCAGTGAAGAAAATAAGGTATGTATAATTAAATAAAAACTATTTAGTGATTAGTTCTTGCAGCTGTTAAAATCTTTGGAAATACTATTAGTTGGAAAACAGGATATGTATGATTTTAATTTCATTTGTTTGCTATTTTAAATGAATAGAAATAAGAGAAAAATATATGACTATACAGAAGTTAAACTATATTTTTCTTTCATGAAATAATAAAATAATCCTATATTACTGTCAATACTATACAGTAAATTTTTACTATGTTTAGATGCAGGTCAAAATGGGAAACAAATCACTTACTACAATTATTTATCCATTCAAATGGAAATATGCCTATCTCTAATCTATTATTTAATTTGCTTCTCTATACTGGAGTACGATGCATATAACAACATGTGGAAAAATATAGAGTTGATTTTCTACTCAGATTTTAAACAAGCATATCTTTCAGATTTAATCAGAGATCAGAAACAAATTCATTTACAAAACAAAGTTTGATGATTTCACTAACAGAATTATTAAACTGAAACAAAATAGGAAACTATAAAACCTGGTTAATCTGTAGGGAAACAATCAGCCCAAGGAGCCTGTTCCACCCAACCAACTCCTGAAGACAGCCAAGTTACTTGCCTTAGGACCCCCGAGCTTGTTCACTGAACCACCAGGAGGAAGAAACTTAGAAGTTTAGGATCTCCACTTGCAGTAGCAATAGTTGTCCAATATTTGAAACTAGCAGTCCAAGGACCTGCACCAACACCTCTGGTTCTCTTATCAAATAGTTTGCAGAATTATAATTGCACTCACAAGTAGACTCCCTAGTCGAATCTCTCAGTGATCACCTGATGCACATGATGAAATACTTCTGCAAAAAATATTGTGTAAGAGCTACCTGCTCAATTCGAATTTTCCTTATGTAGGCTGCCTAGGCCTTTTCAGTTGTTACTGGGTCATTAAATGAGCTGCCTGCCCACTCCCACCACCTGGGGGATAATGCCACATTTTTAGGGGGAGTTGTCCCATAACCAACAGCTAGTGGTGAAGTGCAATTGCTGCCATCTGTCCCATTCCTTCTAATAGTTTCCATTCCTCCTAGTGAGTCAGTGAACACTCATTTAACAGTCTCCTTGGGTGTTTGTCTCCTAATTAATTTATTTAAATAATGATAATCAGTAATTACATTCATTCTTGATCAAAATTGATCATAATTACAAAACTTTGTAATTAAATTTAACATAAAGTATTTTGCTAATAAAATAATAATTTCTGAAATTTGGGTAGGTGACATACACCCCCCCTTAAGTCTCAACATCATCCTCGATGTTGTTCAATCACTCTCTGAGTGTTCCTAAAACAGAGTTGGGTATGTTGCCTGCATACTACTCTCCAAATCCCAGGTTTCCTCTTTTGGGCTAAGGTGATTCCATTGCACCTTTACTTGCCCAATGGTGCGATTCCAAAGAATAGTTTCCCTCCTTCCGAGGATACAGTTTGGTTCCACCTGAAAATCTTCGTCTTGTCCCACCTGTACATAATTCCAGTTTACAACATGAGTAGCATCATGTACATATTTCTTTAAAAACGATATATGAAAAACATTATGTATTTTTAAGTTTGGTGGCAAATCCAGTTGGTATGCCACTGGTTCAACTTTGGACAATATTTCAAAAGGACCACAATACCTGGGTGCCAACTTGGCACAGCTTCTCAATTTTAATGAACTCTTTTTCGGTCTTACCTTGAGGAATACATGCTCACCAACCTGGAACACTTTATGAGTCCTTTTTAAATCTGCTTGACTCTTTTGCCTATCTTGGGCAACTTTTAAATTTCCTTGTACCTGTTTCACAATTAGTTCTAACTCCTGCAATAATTCAGGTCCTAAAACAACTCTATTTATTGTATCATTCCACGAAATAGGTGTATCACATTTCCTACCATAAAGAATTTCAAAAGGACTAAGTCTAGCTGATGCATGATAATGATTATTATAAGCAAATTCTGCTAAGTGCAAGTAGTCTTCGCACTTACCAGGCTGATCCTTAACATACATTCTTAATAAATCTTCTAAAACTTGATTTACCCTTTCCGTCTGTCCATCCGTTTGTGGATGAAATGCAGTGCTGAAATTTAAGGTTGTATTCAACCCCTTAAACAGTGACCTCCAAAAGTTTCCGGTAAAATTAGAGTCACGATCTGAAATTATTACCTTTGGTATCCCATGTAGTCGAAAAATATGTTTCATAAATATTTCTGCAATGTCTGGAGCTTTATGAGTAGTCTTCACAGGTATAAAATGTATTGCTTTGCTGAGTTTGTCCACAACCACCATGATAGAGTCATTTTGTTTCTGATTTTTAGGTAATCCAGTAATAAAGTCTATGCTTATCACTTCCCATTTCCAACTCGGTATAGGTAACGGTTGCAACAATCCAGCAGGATGTTGGTGTTCAACCTTCACTTTTTGACAATCCAAACATCTAGCTATGTACTCTGCTACTTCATCCTTCATTCTGGGCCAATAATATTCTTTCCTTAGCATAGTAATGGTCTTTTGATAACCTGGATGACCAGAGTAATGACTTTTATGCATCTCATTTAATATCAGAATTTTTATTTCTGGTATGTCTGGTACATACAATCTGATTTTCCAAATATGTTGAATAAGTACTGATGGCTGAAATAAAATTTAGTTTTTTTCCTTACGACTCAAGGCATCTGCAACCTTGTTCTCCTTTCCTTTAATAGGATGAATTTTGAAATCATACTCACTTAAGAAGGTCAACCATCTAGCTTGTCTAGCGTTCATATTTGTCTGATCTAATAAATATTTCAGACCCATATTATCTGTCAACAATGTGAATTTTCTGCCAATAAGGTGATGAAGCCACATTTTTAAGGCATGAATTACAGCTAATAATTCTATGCCGTAAGTGGAGTAATTATTTTCATGTACTTTCAGCTTTCTTGATTCATATGCTACCGCAAGCCCTTCCTGTGTTAGGACTCCATCGAGTCCATCATTACAAGCATCTGTGCAAACTATGAAATCTTTATTAGGATTTGCTATCCTCAGAATAGGTGCTGTAGCCAACAATTCCTTTAAATTCTTAAAACTGTCTGAACATTTCTGATCCCACACAAATTTCTTCCCTTTCTTCTGTAAGGAAGTTATGGGGTTGTCAATTCTTGAAAAACCCTCTATAAATTTTCTGTATTATCCAGTAATGCCCATAAATGATCTTACATTTGACACATCCTTAGGAACCGGCCAGTCATTAATGGCCTTTATCTTGTCAGGGTCAACCGATATTCCTTCCTTAGAAATTATGTGTCCTAGATACTGAATTTTGTCCTTGTGGAAGTCACACTTACTAAACTTAGCGTAAAGTTGATGGTCTCTTAGAACTTGTAATATAATCCGTAGATGTTCATCATGCTCTTCTTTACTTTTAGAATACACTAAAATGTTGTCTATAAACACAACAACAAACTTGTCTAAGTATTTGTGCAGAATATTATTCATCAAACACATAAATATAGTCGGGGCATTAGTCAAGCAAAATGGCATGACTATGAACTCGTAATGTCCATACCGAGTTATGAAAGTTGTCTTGAAAATGTCTTCATCCTTAACTCGTACTTGATGATATCCTGATCTTAGATCAATCTTTGAAAATATCGTTGCTCCATGAAGCTGTTCAAATAGATCGTCTATGCAGGGCAATAGATACCGATTATTGATTGTCATCTTATTAAGCTGGCAATAATCTATGTACAGTCTTAAAGTTCCATCTTTCTTCTTAACAAAGATGCCAGGTGCTCCCCAAGGAGACACGCTGGGTCTTATATAATTCTTATCAATCAGTTCCTTCAACTGTGATTTCAATTCGTTTAATTCCAGTATATTCATTCTGTATGGAGCTTTAGAATTTGGTACTACTCCTGGTATTAACTCGATGGTAAAATATAACTCTCTTTTAGGAGGTAATCCTGGAATCTCCTCAAGAAATACATCCTTGAAATCCTTTAGGACCGGTATGTCTTCTAATTTCAGTTTGTCCTCTTTACCGATAAACTCATCATTTACTACATTTACTACAAACAACTGACATCCTTTCCTAACTGCCCTCTTAACTTGCATGGCTGAAATCTGTCTAAGGGTTACCTTTCTTGGGATACCTTTTACTTGTACAGTTTTTCCTTCTTCATTTAAACATGTAAAACTTTTTTCGTAACAGTTCAGAATGACATGATGCACTTCCAACCAGTCCATCCCGACTATAATATTGTAAGATCCTAAAGGTAAAATATTCAACTTGATTTGTGTCTGTAATTGATTCATGGATAAAGCACAACTTTGTATAAAATCTCATACTTTCCTCTTTGTTCCAGTTGCTAGTCTAACTAACCAAGATTTACTAAACTTTTCTGTTTTCAATTTAAGACTTTCCACAATATCTAGTGATATATAACTTAAGCTTTCACCTGGGTCAATTAAAATAGTAATAGAACGATTTTGCAGCATACCTTCAATCTCTACCATGGAGATTTGATGATCTGCTTGTCTGTTGTCAAGTGCTGCATTGATTTTGGGCATTTCCCTTGCCATGTCTCCGACAGTAGGTTCAGTCTGAATAGAATTGATGTTGTTAGCTTTTCGCTTCCTCAAGGGACATTCTGATGTATAGTGGGGACCTTGACATTCGAAACATTTGATGGGTTCCTTTTGCTCATTGATTCTGGTATTATTAGTTGCATTTCTGGGTGCTGTAGAATTCTGTTGTTGATTTTTTTTGGAATGATTCCCTTGATAATTCCGATTCTGAAATTTTTTCTTTTGGAAACCGGAATTTCCACTGAACCTAAATTTTTTCTTTTTCAGCTCAAAATTACTAGGCTTATGACTTTTCCAGTTCGACATTCCTTCTCTTTTCCGATTTGTGTCATAACAGAAAAATGCCTTTCTCATAGCCTCTTCCAAGATCTTAGGACTGTCATACTTGATTCTGTCCCTAATATTGAAAGGTAAGCAGCTCAAGTATCTTTGAATTTTTGGTTTCTCTTCTATGAGGTATGGCACATATCTCAGTAAGTTTAGAAATTTACTGTTCATTTCCTTCATGTTCATACCTCCCAGCTTCAAATCGTAGAACTCTTTGGATTTTTCTTCATAGTACTGTTAAGATAAATACTTTTGTTTAAAGTACCATTTAAAAGTACTCCAGCTTACATCTTTATCTTTGATGCATTTTACTCTTTTGATGTCCTTCCACCAAATATCCACTTTTCCGGTCAAGTTATATATAGCCATTTTTTCCTTCAAGGACTCTGAATAGTTGTAAATCTCGAAGTATTTCTTCATACCAGACAACCAAGCTTCAGCTGCCTTGCCCTTCTCCGTTTCTTCATTGAAATTTGGAGGTCTAATCTTTTTGAACTCCCTAGAAATCTACTCATACTCCTTATGATTTTTCCTTCTGGGTTTGAAATCTCCTTCACTACTATCACTGGTGTAGTTATGTTTCTTTTTACGCACTTCAATAGTATCTCCTGATGAGGTTGAAATATTGTTCACTTCACTGGTTTTCATTTTCTTATTTTTATTAGCATGAGGCAGATCCTCAACTTTGGAGATATCTTCATTATCTCTTTCTTGCCCCTCAGTTGGGCACTGTTCAAACAACACTTGGTTTAATTGTTCTTGTGCTTGCAGAATTCTTTCATTGTCTTGTTTCACATATCTGATTTCTGCCTTTAATTAATGAAAAGCACGTAACAATTCTGACGAACTGTTATTTAGTTCACCGTGACCTTCTTCTGCATAGTGCTGACCCGAGCTGTGGCTGTTTGGTTGAAATCTGTCTTCTACATGATCAGCTGAATTCTCCATACCTGTAGCTTAAAATAATTTTCGAACAACATCATAATTAAAATTCAAATTAGTAAGATTTTCTATTGTATAAAATTTTCTGCTGCATGTTCTTGGACCTCTTTCAGGCCTAGAGTTCGAACATGAGCTCTGATACCACATGTAACATCCCGATTTTTCATAAAAATTTAAAATTTTTAAATAACAACATTAAATGTAATACTTACGGTTGCGGAAATAATAAATACTTGATTAAGATGACAATGATTAAGAAGTCATTACATACTAAACATAACTTAATTACCGAGTCAGGAATATTTTAAATGATAACAACACAACACACTTCTTTAAACATGATTATGAAATTATTTTGCTTAAGTTAACTGAAAAGATAGAAATAATATGCGATCAGATTTTCTTTATAAGATACTGGCAGTTGTTTTTGTGTAATGATTAAAGGGGTCCTACAAAGTACCTCGAGGCTTACTTAGTTGTGTTAGCTAAAGCAATTGTACCTGTCCCTCTTACACAGATTCGCAGGTAAGGGTAACATGATATTTCAAGCATTAAAAGTAACTATGTTTTTCAATTAGTCGTCAAAGTTTGATGAAGATTCTTAGTACTATCTTGCTTTAGGTATGAATCTTTGTTTATTCTAGATGTATTATTTTTTACTATAAAACAAGTTGCAGAAGTTGCGACAATGAAAACTCTAACTCCCTTCATTGTTACATTCGTCAATTGAATACTTATATTTATGATGTTTCTAGGAAATACACTAGGTTACCATCTTCAATGGATAAATTGACGCTATTAAAAATTCTTCCTCTTTCACAGGACATAATGATTCTATAAGTATTGATATACATCGATCTATCTTTTGATAGAGCGTTAAACTACTAGAAAATATGAGAACAATTAGCGTAAAAGAAATTCATGAATGAATTGAAAATTCCTATGTTTGCAAATATATTATTCAGGCTTTTCTAAATGCATACACACGCATACTACTGATGTAGTAATTGATAAAATCCTACTTCTATATTTTTTTTTATAACTCACCTAAGATCTTGCAACTACTAAAATGATTTGACCTTTTTAAGTTTGTTAACCCCATGATATAGTGAATGCTATAAAGATTACACTAACCGTGTAAAAACAATATGGATTCCAAATTTTAGAGTGCTATTTGTATCAACCTATAAATTATATATATTATGCATATAATTTGTTTGAAAACTAAACAATTAAAGCGATGGTACAAACTATGGAGAATAATGGAATGTATACCATATTCCATAGTCGACTAAACATAAACAAAAGGTTACCAACCCTATCTACCAACCAAACGTTAAAATATCAAAGTGATAGAATGATGTATTAATACATTTAAATTTTGAAAACCTTGATGTGGCAAGTGTTACGGCGGTTATGAATGTGTAGTACGAAAAGGTTATAATACAACACCGGTCCTGGTCTTGGCATTGAAGTATCTTGACAGATATTTAATGGATGTATGACTATAACTAACTTGGCTATTAGCACGTGAAGAAGTTGATGAGAAGATAGAATGAGTACGAGTTGTCACAAACTCTGCCCTTGGACTGTAGAGTTGGCAACGACGTGGATGGAGCATTGTAATAAGTAATTAATGTAGCAGTTGCTCGTTTTCCCACGTAACTGCTTGGAAAAGGCTTCGTCGTTGATCTCCATAGATCATAACCGTTGGATTGAAAACCTAAAATTCTGTCGTAAAGACGTTTTGATGTGGTAATCGAAGTTCATTTCACTAAAGAGTTTTTCGGAAAAACTAGGCCGACAGGATGCTACTATGTAGGGTTTGGGGAATGTAATACAGAGGTTTCCACCCATGAATTCGAACTTAAGACTTGTAGAGAGGGACCTGTAAGTCCTGATGATTATGTAACTTGCTTGTTTAACCACCGAGGGAAATGATGAGGTTGTGAGAAGAGGTTTCCAGTGTGATTCCTGTTTAGAGATGTAGTTTCTTCGCTCGAATGCGGTGTATAACTAAGTGGTACCAATGCTAAGACATCATCGTCATTTCTAATCTGGAGTTTTCAGAAATAGGTAATGTTTCAATCCCGTAGCTACGATTTTGTTTCTCATGCTTTGAGATACTCGGTAATGTAAAACTTGTTTTAATCACCGAATAAATGTTTGTGCCAGGTAAAGAATTCGTCCAAGTTGCAGGGTTTGAAGCTTAAGAGGTAAAATGATGCTGTTCGGCCACCGGGTAAGCCTCAGAGGTTCACTTGCTTGTAGTCCTCTGGGCCTGGTGTGTTGCCATTATTTTTGTGTTGATCTTCGTCTTCAACTTAAGTGTTTTCTACAAGGGTTTGCCTAGGGTCTGTAACAAAGTTTTTATGTCACCAGTAGTTACAGTCTAAGGCTTGTAAGAAATATCTGCCCGACAAAGTTTAACTGTGAAGTTTTGGTTACAATGTACCTTTGTTTTTCGGAGATGTGAGGAGGATTGACCCTTGTCACAAAAGAATGGAACATAAGAGTATTTAACTCCAGAATTTGTCTGAATAATGCGTGCTTCATCGTTGTGTGTGAAACATAAAGCATTTTACTGTGAGTTTAAGGCCATTGGGCCGACCTGTTAATTTTGTAACAATTACAATTGATAAATGACTTTTGATAGAAGAAAGTTTTATTTCTAAAATGTCAAATCGTACGGAAAAGATTTACTGTGTTTTGGCAAAGGCCAAGGGTTACAATTTATTTTGATAAAGAACATTGTTGCTTGCAAAACTTCTGGTATAAGAATTCCGAACCATGTAACGTTTGAAGTTTGAAAGATAGTGTTTGTAAGTTTTGATCTGTTATGTGTTTTTAAGAAGTGAAACCCTAAATGTAGGTTTCGTTAGAAATCTTGAAATGAAACAAAGATGTAATGCTAGATGATAACAAAATGGTTTAGGGTTTAGAATGAAAGTCTGTTATAATCTCAGAATTAAAAGTTATCATGCTTTGAATAATGTCTACAGTTTATCTTTGAGATAAAAAAAATGATGTATGAAAACATAATAAAGATTTGCAGTGTAATAGATTTGTTATACTGCTGAAATAAACATTTGATACTTGAAATAAAACAGGAAACCAGTGAAGAAAATAAAGTATGTATAATTAAATAAAAACTATATAGTGATTAGTTCTTGCAGTTGTTAAAATCTTTGGAAATACTATTACTTGGAAAACATGATATGTATGATTTTAATTTCATTTGTTTTCTATTTTAAATGAATAGAAATAAGAGAAAAATATATGACTATACAGAAGTTAAACTATATTTTTCTTTCATGAAATAATAAAAGAATCCTATATTACTGTCAATACTATACAGTAAATTTTTACTATGTTTAGATACATGTTAGAATGGAAAACAAATCACTTACTACAATTATTTATCTAATCAAATGGCAATATGCCTATCTCTAATCTATTATTTAATTTGCTTCTCTATACTGGAGTACGATGCATATAATAACATGTGGAAAAATATAGAGTTGATTTTCTACTCAGATTTTAAACAAGCATATCTTTTAGATTTAAACAAAGATCAGAAACAAATTCATTTACAAAACAGAGTTTGATGATTTCACTAAACATAATTATTAAAATGAAACAAAATAGGAAACTATAAAACCTGGTTAATCTGTAGGGAAACAAATAGCCCAAGGAGCCTGTTCCACCCAACCAATTCCTGAAGATAGCCAAGTTACTTTCCTTAGGACTCCGGAGCCTGTTCATTGAACCACCAGGTGGAAGAAACTTAGAAGTTTAGGATCTCCACTTGCAGTAGCAATAGTTGTCCAATCTTTGAAACTAGCAGTCCAAGGACCTACACCAGCACCTCTGGTTCTCTTATCAAATAGTTTGTAGACTTATGATTGCACTCACAACTAGCCTCCCTATTCGAATCTCTCAGTGATCACCTGATGCACATGAGGAAATACTTCTGCAGAAAATATTGTGTAAGAGACGCCTAGTCAATTCGAATTTGCCTTATGTAGGTTGCACAGGCCTTTTCAGTTGTTACTGGGTCATTAAATGAGCTGCCTTCCCACTCCCACCAACTGGGGGATAATGTCACATTTTTAGGGGGAGTTGTCCCATAACCAACAGTTAGTGGTGAAGTGCAATTGCTGCCATCTATCCCATGCCTTCTAAAAACTTCCATTCCTCCTAGTGGGTCAATGAACACTCATTTAATAGTCCCCTTGGTTGTTTGTCTCCTAAATAATTTATTTAAATAATAATAATCAGTAATTACATTCATCCTTGATCAAAATTGATCATAGTTACACAAATTTGTAATTAAATTTAACATAAAGTATTTTGCTAATAAAATAATAATTTCAAAAATTTGGGTAGGTGAAACCCATTGGTGAAAATGTGTGTTAAAATGCTACTATCACGAGTGCATGGTTGGTTCCTGTTGTTGACCAGGCCCATATCCATTGAATTCAATACAATTGAATTAATCACATGAATTCCTATCATAGGGGAATACGTAGGTTGTTTTCTGGATAGAATACATGAGAAATCCCTTGGAAAGAAGATGACTGAAAGGTATGGAACCCAAAGGGCCAGTAGAGGGTATTTAGTTGCGTAGGTAACCGACAAGGTTGCAATATCTGCAGTCCAAATACTTGCATGCAAGATATTCCGAAAGAGTCACCAAGACCAAGTCTCAGCATCAATCATTGCATCTCTAGCACAATGTGTGGAGGGAGTGCAGATGAACTGGTCGACATTTTTGTTCAACGAATTTTTGGTGGATTGCAAGGAAACACAAGAAAAAGGTACACCCTTCCATTATACTTGGTTGTTAAGATGTATTGCGATGATAGACTGGAATTAACCAAAATACAACCAATTATTTGATAGAAATAGGAATCTGTTCTTGGCATCCAAGTATGCAAACTTGTGGGATACTAATATTCTGCGCAAACAGACATACAACAACATTAATTTCTACCTATATGGTGAAGAGATCAGGGTTATTTTAAGTGAGACACCACACATACAACTCACATATTTGAAGCATACAAGGAAATTGAACGCTTCAAGATAGGAATGCATCATACCTACATACAAGCCATAAGAGATCCTGCCATACAATGCCTACCTATCATGTTCATTTGCTCTAAGGAAGATGTTGTGAAAATTATAAATGAGTGGGATCCAGTGTGGAAGGTTCCAATAACATAAGAGGAAGAAGGGGCCATACAACAGAAACAACCTGAGATTCCAACATCTAAAGAAAAGGAAACTGACGGTGCAGAAATTCCCCTTGAAACTACACAACAATCCTGACCAGTTAAGAAGACAAGATAAACGACTCATCCTAAAGAGTCATCAAGGAAGAAAAGGAAAATGTCCAAAACTGTATTGTTCAGACACTGACAACGGATGATATTGATCAAATTGTTCTGGAGGTAAAAAATATTATTGAAGAAGCAATGGAGAATGTGGCTACAAAGGAATACATTGAATATCTTGTGACACAACAAGAGGGTATCATGTTGAATATCAAAGAAAAGTTTGTGGAAATGGAGCAGATGATACTGATGACCAAGGAAAATAGATATAATGATGTGTATGCACAGTCAGACACGCATTTGTGTAGTTCATAGACACACCCTGTCGTGTAGATAAATGAAATGATAGAGTCACATCAAGGACTAAAAATTTCATATGCAGCTCTAGTGCTTCCCACTCAAGAGATAGAGAGGTCTTTAAGTCATGCAGAAATGATTCAATCACACTTACCTATGAATGAGATACATGCACTACATACGTCCATTTTGCATGAAATCAGATGGAGATATGAAGTTGTTACAACTGACTGGTACAAAAGCTAGAATGAGAAGAAAATTCTATAGGGATAATGTTCCAAGATGAAAATAGAAAAAGAGAAGACTGCACAAAATAAATTAGTGTTGGCGAAGAAAGAAGAAGAAGCAGCCACAAAAGATGATCGAATGAAACATGAAGTGGAAGAAGTACAACATAGGGCCTTAAAGCTACAAATGGAAGTAGAGGAAGTATACAATGCGCTTCCAGAAGTTCAAATAGACGAAGATACTTCACCAAAAAGAAAATTGTTGAAGATAGGCGAGGGAATTCAAGGTGTACATGCTAAAATCGAAGAACTGTCAGTTAGAAAACAACTAGGAACACCTCCAGAGGTCAGAGTAGAATGTGAAAACACATTAGAAAGAATAAACATTGGAATAGAAAATATCAAGACCTTGGAGTTAAAGTGTATAGATTTGCATAAAGAAAGTGCACAAATATGGGGAAAGCTGGTCACATATGAGAAGTTGAAGGAAGTAGATGAAAGGATATAGGTCGTGCAAGAACCCAAACAAAGGATGGGTGAAAAATTAACTTGCCTACCAGCTATTGAAAAGATGAAAAAAATGGGAGAGTACAAAAACAACAACAAGAAGTAGGTAGGATCCAGGATGAACGATAGAGGATAGCTAATAGGATTGAACCATTACAAGAAGAATCCATTAGCATCATAGAAATTTTTCCATAGTTACACGGGAAGATTAGGGAATTAGTTGATGAATGTTTAGAAATTCCGAAGTCAACTTATGATGTGTAGGTGGAAGAACGCATTTTGGCCAAAGAAGGAGAAATAAAAGAAAAGGTTGCAGCTGAAAAGGAAACTCTGCAAAAGTTTGCAACCTCATTTTAACCATGAACGTTAGCAAAAAATATTACTCGTTAATACAGGAATAAAGCATGAATCTAGGGGGAGTAATTGAAAAAAAAACAACATGAAATTCGGTGCAAAGCCGAAGCATAAGAAATTATGCATGGGAAGCACCTCTTTTCCATTGATTCCAAAGGGGGAGAGATACCATGAAGCATGTATTAGTGACAAAGAACTGCATATGAAGCATGAAGAAATGAAAAACAACAGAGAAGTACTGATCGAAGGTTGTGCAGTAGATAAAAGGCTCAAACTAGCAAGAACACAAGGGGAAGATTGTATTATGTCTAAGGAGAACAAAGGAATTCATGATCAGGGGGAGCACCACTTCATAAGGTGTTGACATCAATGCCAAAGGGGAAGATTGTTGAAATTTGGTTTTCATTAATGTCAAAGAGGACTTAATATCCATGAGCCAGTTTGAAGAAATACATAACACTATGTGCACAAGTCCTTGATCCCATCTAGTCATGGTACCTCAAAGTTGATGTCAAAGAGTTGGTTGGATATGATAGTATTTTGCCACTTTGAAAAATTATATCAACATATGTATGCAAGTATTGGATTTGTGCAAGACCCACCAAGTAATGGTACTTCAAGGGTGGAAGACCCAAAATGTAGTGGTTCCCAAGTGTTGAAGTCCCCCTATGGTAAGCAACAAGTGTGCACATGACCCACAAGTCATGATACCTCAGTTGTGCATATCAAGACAAGTGGAAGATGCTAGACTAAGCTTGATCGTGAAGAAAGGAATAAGGGATGTTATTGTCCAACTTGTGGACACATTGTCTGAACAAGTTGAGTATAAATAAGAAGCAATGTTGGTGAGTGAAAAGTAAGCTTGAAGAGGAACAAGAGATAATATATTGAATTTGCAAGCTTTGGATTATTGGGGTATCAATGGCTCGTTGATATGGAACAACATGATCTAGTAGAGATTCAAGTGCGCAAGAATAGAAGAGTAGTACATCAGATGATGCACAATATGATATAGTGTATGAGACAAATGCACAATAATAGAAGAGCAGTACACTAAATGATGAACAGATTCAGATGAATATGCAGATGTTTAGAAACATAATAGTATGTTGAACAACACACATATTGCATAAGAGATAGCCAAAAGCTGATATCGTGAAATCATTATTTTTGTTTCAGGTTTTATTTATTACATTTTCACCTTTAGTATCTCACTTTTAGTTCATCACAAGAATTTGTCTAATAATTATATGTAATAGGTTCATCTGAATGATCACTTCAAGAAACATAGTTTGAGATCCAACAAGGGTTATAGGGTTCTATAGTTTCCTTCAACTATTAAATGATGATTATGCAAAGATAATTATTTCTAAACTCTTAAAAAAACAAATGTAAGTGTTTATCACTGTGTCTACTATTTTTTTTAGAAGAAAAAACACGTACTCTTGTTATTTCATTGAAATAAAAAAGTATATAAACATGTATGGTCTATACCTCCATGCCAAAAATTCCACGTCTTGAGCTAATCATGACTAAAAAATACGATACATACTCCGCATTAGATTAATATTTTCAATTACATGATCAATACAACAAAAATTTATAACAAAAAACAAGGTCATATATCAACAACAATTCAAGGAGAACATTAAAAGCTTTCAAAAAAAAAAAAAAGTTGTGCAGAGACAAGTAGTGACAAGTTGTTCATCAACCCATTCTTCCCAGAGAAGAGAACCTGGATCACCATCAATAGCTAACTTGGATAATGCATCTTCCACTGCATTGTTTTCTCTATCGGTATGAGCAAAAGTGAGATTCTGAAACTTGTCCATTAAAATAGTTGTTCTGTGGCACAAGTTAAGTAGAGAGACATTCTTCAGATTGGATTTTTTATTTTCACATTTTATAATAATAGATGAGTCACAAAATATCAGAATAGTATCCAATCCACACATATATGTCGCCTTAAGTAAACCCCATAAACCTAGAAGTTCTTCTTTTGTGTTTGTACCCAAGCCACCCTGCAAACGGAACTTGAGAGTAAGAGGCTGAACACAAATGATAATGAAACCCGCGGCACATTTATAATGAACTACAACTCCGTAAAAAAAATCTTATAACATTTTCACTTTCTAACAGAGATAGTCTACAGGATCTATTGGGCTTATGTGGTTTAAAAACAAAATTTGCATATAAGTGAAACAATTGCCAGAATGAGAAAATGGTCTGTTTGATGCAAGGAATACAATCATGAAAGATTGCCAAATTTCGCTTTTTGCAAATAGTCCAAGCCAATAGACATGGGATAATGATATAATCCCTATGGTTTTTTTTCCATGCCAAATAAGCATATTTGAGTGAGCTATCTAACCAATCATCCTTGATATTTAGCTTCAGGAAAATCTGTTTCAAGACATCCGATGAAAAAACACATTTGAAAACTAGATGGTTGCAAGTATCCATATCGTTTCTGCAAAGGTAGCACATGCTTGGGCCAAGATTTCCACGACGAATCAGGTTTTCCCATGCTAATATTTTTCTATTGAATAATAACCATAGGAAACATTTTTTGTTTAGTGGCACCCTCCACTTCCATAGAACTGAGTACCACCACTTCCCATCTTCTTCGATCTATTGTGCCACAATTGCATGATAAGCAAAGCTGGCCGTGACCTGACCCATAGCAGTATTTTTTTCCCAAACCAAGGTGTCTTTGTCCACGAAAATGCAAATTCCAACAAGGTTCAGATTTTGTACATATTGCATCCATTCTTCTTCCCATCTACATGCAAGTCCGAGATCCGATGGGGTAAGCCAATATGAGTTATCTGGGATTAGAAACTTTGACCATTTGAATTGAATCAATGTGAATAAGCCATATTCAGTGAATAAATTACGCATATCTTGTGACAAAATGCAGCTATCCAGGACTCCCATGATTGGATCCACTCCAACAATAACTTCATTCCCCCCTCCAACTTTCCATGCGAACTGCGAACTTATCCATGAGAAAATCTTAAGAAATCCTTTCTAAATAAAAGAGGATTTTTCATCTACAGTTGGAGGATCTCTTATCCACCTGGAAATATTTGTTTTCATGTATTTCCCATGAAGTACCCTGGACCAAAGATTGTTTCCCATCATACCTCTCCACATGCTTTTCATCGACAATGTTGTATTGAACCAATATATACTATTAAAACAACTTTGCTATTACAATTGTTTTTTTGGTTAGTTTTATTTATCATATTTTAACATAAAACAAATGACATTTCACATTACTGGGTTACTCCAGCCAAAAAAAATTGGCTTCCATTCAAACCATTCTACAATATCAAGCAGCTCATCATAACAATGGAATTTCCACTTGACAATATGCTATATTGCTCAATTTCTACTACTTCAAATATCTTTCTGCATAATATGTACAAACGAAGCATTTCACGAACAAATTTCCTTCTAAGGGGATTCTTTATCAATGGAACATTCACAATTACAATGGACCGTAGTTATTGTCAATGTAAAATATCTTTGACATAGTTCCATGACTAGTAAGTTTATTTACAATATATTTCAGAAATTTTCCTCTTACAAAATTAGATTTATAATATAATAGACTTTAAAAGAAGCTAAATTTGTATTTAGAAGTCTTGATGAAAAATACTTCTGCTCAATTTAATATGGAATGTGTGTTTTTCAAAATAGACGTTATAATTAAAATTGTATTACATAGAATACTTGACTTTGTGAAATAGCCTTATGTATATTTTTGTTATGATATTTGCAGTCCAGATACTTGCATGCAAGCTATTTCGAAAGTGTCACCAGGACCAAGTCTTAGCATCAATCATTGCAGCTATAGCACAATGTGTGGAGGGAGTGCAGATGAACTGGTCGACATTTTTGCTGAACGAATTTCTGGAGGACTACAAGGAGACACAAGAAAAAGGTACATGTAACATCCCCTCCTATCATTCCAGCATGATAGAGAGGACGTGGTGCTAAAACCGGGCATCTAGCCCCAGGTACTTATTAAATAGGCATTCACATGATATAGAAAGACATATGGAAGTGTATAATTATAAGAAAACTACAGCAGAAATAATATCATTAAGACATCCATACTACATTTACGATATTCATCAAATAAATAAATGCAAAGTTAACACAAGAGAGTACTTATCTTTTAACAGTAGTCCCAAGCAACTGGCTATGCAGCTGCAACGTTCCACCCAACCATAGGCTAGTTGTGCTTAGCAACCTCTTCATACAACTGCCACCCCCGAGCTGGGCATGATTACTACAAGGAACCAGGGAACAACAGACTCACACATAGCCAAGCATACACCAAATTCAGCCAAGCCAATCAGCAGTTGGGTTTATCAGGCTACTAGGACATGGAAAGGAAGAATTGCTAAGCTAGTGAGCTCAACCACAGAGCTATGGATACCCCTCCCAGATCTATTCAGCTTGGCACTCACAATGCCTACACACCCAACACAAGGAAGTATTCTCTTCACTGCCACACAGTCCCTCAAGCCATACCTTCCTTTCTAGTGCTCTCAGGGCGTGCATAGAAAAGTAGTCAAGGCCCTCTTGATCTTCTTGAGAGGTTACTCCCTTCACTAGGTTTATCAAGCCAATTCTATCCACTACCATTCCAAGTTTCTTACTCACAGGTTCAAATAAAAACTGGGATGCACATAACAGCAGAGCCACTCTTATTGGGCATGATAAAACGTTTTTATAGTGAGATGCCCAAAGATGGGGTTTTCATTAGCTTCAGAAAAACGTGGGAAACCCAAAAACGAAACTAGAAGATGGGGAACAACCCTGGGAAGCCAAATCTGTTTTCAGAAAAACATCCATGGACATTCTGGGGCAAAAACGGCCTCCATAACAGTCCCAAATCATGGCCCTTCTTTCCCAGCTGCTGTACAATGCAAAAACGAGCTCCCAGGCATGGAAAAATGCATAAAAATGGACAAAAACGTGTAGGGAAAGACCCAGCTAGCTCCAACTGCGTGAGAGAGGAAAGACTGACTGTTCAGAATGGCTTTGGGCACCATTTCGTTGGTGTTTTCTTTCCCAAGAAGCAAAAACATGAATTTCCAAATTGATGGCTTGCTCATACACGAAATTGGCTGCCATACCTCTTCATTCCCAAGGCATTAACTGCCTCAACCAATTTTTGGAAGAATTAAATGATTGGGTCCATAACCCAAAATGGGTAGTTGGTGGTTTTTTTTTTGGGTTTTCTCATTGACACATGGATTAATACCATTGGCTCAAGAGTTTGAATAATTTCCCTCCCTATTCCTTGTAGAATCATGCCCCCATCTCTTTGTTGCATTGCATAGCTAGTTGTGGGTATTTCCATTAAAATTTGTATTTACATGATGTCTTATTTACATTGTGCCTATCTAGCACAAGAACCATAGGCCTCTATTTCTTTAATTGCCGATACATAAAACGCTAAATCAATGGTGGGGCCTTGGCCTTGAGCTCCTCACCATGATCAAATTACAATATTTACAACATTTACGATTTAATACAAAGGGGGGTCAAAATGGGTACATTACAGTACACCCTTCCATTATACTTGGTTGTTAACATGTATTGCAATGATAGACTAGAATGAACCAAAATACAACCAATTATTTGATAGAAATAGGAATCCGTTCTTGGCATCCAAGTATGCAAACTTGTGGGCTACTAATATTCTGCGCACACATACATACAACAACATTAATTTCTACCTATATGGTGAAGAGATTAGGGTTATTTTAAGTGAGACACCACACATACAACCTCACATATTTGAAGCACACAAGGAAATTGCACGCTTCAAGATAGGAATGCATCATACCTAGATACAAGCCATAAGAGATCCTAACATGCAATGCCTACCTATCATGTTCATCTGCTCTAAGGAAGATGTTGTGAAAATTATAAATGAGTGGGATCCAGTGTGGAAGGTTCCAATAACATAAGAGGAAGAAGGGAATATACAACAGAAACAACCTGATATTCCAACATTTAAAGAAAAGGAAACTGACGGTGCAGAAATTCCCCTTGAAACTACACAACAATCCTCACCAGTTAAGAAGAGGACATAAACGACTCATCCTAAAGAGTCATCAAGGAAGAAAAGGAAAATGTCCAATACCAGTATTGTTCAGACGCTGACAACAGATGATATTGATCAAATTGTTCTGGAGGTAAAAAATATTATTGAAGAAGCAATGGAGAATCTCGATAGAAAGGAATAAATTGAAGATCTTGTGAAACAACAAGAGGGTATCATGTTGAATATCAAAGAAATTTTTGTGGAAATGGAGCAGATGATACTGATGACCAAGGGAAACAGATATAATGATGTGGATGCACACTCAGTCACACATTTGTGTAGTTCATAGACACACCCTATCGTGCAGATAAATGAAACGATAGAGTCACATCAAAGACTGAAAATTTCATATGCAGCTCTGGTGCTTCCCACTCAAGAGATGGAGGGGTCTTTAATTCATGTAGAAATGATTCAATCACACTTACCTATGAATGAGATACATTCACTACATACGTCCATTGCGCATGAAATCATATGGAGATATGAAGCTATTACAAGTGACTGGTACAAAAGCTAGAATGAGAAGAAAATTCTATAGGGATAATGTTCCAGGATGAAAATAGAAAAAGAGAAGACTGCACAAAAGACATTAGAGTTGGAGAAGAAAGCAGAAGAAGCAGTCACAAAAGGTGATCAAATGAAACATGAAGTGGAAGAAGTACAACATAGGGCCTTAAAGCTACAAATGGAAGTAGAGGAAGTATGCAATGCGCTTCTAGAAGTTCAAATAGATGAAGATACTTATCCAAAAAGAAAAGTGTTGAAGATATGCGAGGGAATTCAAGGTGTACATGCTAAAATCGAAGAACTGTTAGTTAGAAAACAACCAGGAACACCTCCAGAGTTCAGAGTAGAATGTGAAAACATATTAGAAAGAATAAACATTGCAGTAGAAAATATCAGGACCTTAGAGTTAAAGTGTATAGAGATGCATAAAGAAAGTGCACAAATATGGGGAAAGTTAGTCACATATGAGAAGTTGAAGGAAGTAGATGAAAGGATACAGGCCATGCAAGAACCCAAACAAAGGATGCGTGAAAAATTAACTTGCCTACTAGCTATTGAAAAGATGAAAAAAAGGGAGAGTAGAAAAACAACAACAAGAAGTAGGTAGGATCCAGGATGAATGATAGAGCATAGCTAACATAATTGAACCATTACAAGAAGAAGCCATTAAGATCGTAGAAATTTTTCCACAGTTACACGGCAAGATCAGGGAAGAATTTGATGAATGTTTAGAAACTTCGAAGTCAACTTATGATGAGCAGGTGGAAGTAAGCATTTTGACCAAAGAAGGAGAAATGAAAGAAAAGGTTGCAGCTGAAAAGGAAACTCTGCAAAAGTTTGCAACTACATTTTAACCATGAACGTTAGCAAAAAATATTACTCATTAATATAGGAATAAAGCATGAATCTAGGGGGAGTAATCGAAAAAAAACAACAACATGAAATTCGGTGCAAAGCTAAAGCATAAGAAATTATGCATGGGAAGCACCTCTTTTCCATTGATTCCAAAGGGGGAGAGATACCATGAAGCATGTATTAGTGATAAAGAACTACATATGAAGCATGAATAAATGAAAAACAACAGAGAAGTATTGATCGAAGGTTGTGCAGTAGATAAAAGGTTCAAATTGGAAAGAACACAAGGGGGAGATTGTATTATGTGTAAGGAGAAAAAAGGAATTCATGATCAGGAGGAGAACCACTTCATAAGGTGTTGACATCAATGCAAAAGGGGCATATTGTTGAAATTTGGTTGTCATTAATGTCAAAGAGGACTTAATATCCATGAGCTAGTTTGAAGAAATACATAACACCATGTGTGCAAGTCCCTGATCCCATCTAGTCATGGTACCTCAAAGTTGATTTCAAAGAGTTTGTTGGATATGATAGTCTTTTGCCACTTTGAAGAATTATGTCAACATATGTATGCAAGTCTCAGATTTGCACAAGACCCACCAAGTAATGGTACTTCAAGGGTGCAAGACCCAACATGTAGTGGTTCCCAAGTGCCCAAGTCCCACTATGCTAAGGAACACGTGTGCACATGACCCACAAGTCATGATACCTCAGTTGTGCATATAAAGACAAGTGGCAGATGCTGGCGTAAGCTTGATCGTCAAGAAAGGAATAAGGGATGTTATTGTCCAACTTGTGGACACATTGTCTGAACAAGTTGAGTATAAATAAGAAGCAATGTTGGTGAGTGAAAAGTAAGCTTGAAGATGAACAAGAGATAGTATATTGAATTTGCAAGCTTCGAATTATTGGGGTATCAATGGCTCATTGATATGGAACAACATGATCTAGCAGAGATCCAAGTGCGCAAGAATAGAAGAGTAGTACATCAGATGATGCACAATATGATATAGTATATGAGACAAATGTACAATAATAGAAGAGCAGTACACTAAATGATGTACAGATTCAGATTAATATGTAGATGTTTAGAAACATAACAATATGTTGAACAACGCACATATTGCATAAGCATATGAAATATGAGAACTGGTGTGAAATACCTAAGCAGAGAAGTGAAGTAAGAGAATAAATGATGATAAAGTACATTGGTTGCGTAGAGCATAGCATATAGCAGGTGCGCTTAAAGGAAAGTAATGCAACAAGTCGTAAGTGTGCACAGATCAACCGAAAACAAGAAGAAATTCTATAGTTATATCAAGGTGGAAGGAAGGGGCAGGGACAGGGAGTTGGAGATTCCTTCAGTTTGGATCTTGTAAATCAAGGGGGTCAGTGGCTCCTTCCAGTTGGTGCTAGTAAATGAGGGAGTTGGTGCTTCCTTCAAGTTGAAGCCTTCTTATGTGGTCCACCGTAGTCAAAACACTTCAAGGGTCCCCTCTGTTCGGCATATCTGGTGTTGTTGTTATTATTAGGTACATTCCTTGAAGCAGTAAAATTCTGTGGTGCATTACTCATATAATTATTATTACTTTGAAAATTTTTGTTATTAATATTTTTCTTAAAACTTCCAAAATTATGAGTAAAATTCTTCTTTTTATGATCGAACTGATTAGACTTATTACTCTTCCAACCAGTTGTTCCTTCTCTTTTTCTGTTTTGATCAAAACATAAATTTGCTTTCCTCATAGCCTCTTCCAAGGTGGAAGGGTTATCATACTAGATCCTGTCTTTTATGTTGAAAGGTAGACAACTTAGAAACCTTTGTACCTTAGGCTTCTCTTCAACCATATAAGGTACATACCTTAGTAAACTAAGGAACTTGCTGCACAACTCCTTCATGTTCATAGTACCCAATTTTAAATCATAAAACTCTTTTGACTTATCTTCATAGTACTATTCTGACAAGAACTTTTTCTTAAATAAATTTTTAAACATATTCTAGGTTATGTCTCTTTCCTTTATGCTCTTAATTCTTTTAAGGTCCTACCACCAGATATATGCCTTTCCGATCAGATTGTAAATAGCCATCTTGGCTTTTAACTGAGAAGAGTATTCGTAGATATTAAACTACTTCTTCATTCCAGACAACCATGCTTCAATTGTCTCACCCTTTTCACTTTCGCCATTAAAAGTTGGTGGCTTAATATTTTTAAACTCTCTAGTAATTTGTTCATGAGGCTTATACTTCCTCTTCTTGGAACAACAATCACTGTCACTGCTGTCATGATCAAAATTACCATTACTTTGATCAGATTCAGATGAAAAGTAACTAATACTTTTACCATTCTTTGCTTTCTTGTGTTTATGTTTGTGGGACATTGTATTAGAATTAGACTTCACTTATGATTTCCTGCCTCTTTCCTCATTATGATAATTCTCCATTAAAATCTGATTTAACTCCTCCCGTGCCTTCATAATTCGTTCGTTCTCTTCTTTAACAGTTCTTATCTCTGATTTTAAATCTTTTACAGTACGTAAAAGTTCAGAAGACTGATTATTTAATTCAACATATATTCCTTCATGATTATTATTATTATTATGTTCATTATGAGGAGATTTGTCCTCTGCTGATTCCTCTAGTATTTACATACCTGCAAATTAAATGTCAAACTGTTCTGTACAGAAACAAAAATAAAAATGAAAATTAGTAACATAAACTTTCTGGTCTCATTTTCTGTTTTGCACGCATGAGCCTTTTTCAAGCCTAGAGTTTGAAACCACGCCCTGATACCACATGTAACATCCCGAAATTTACAAAAATTAAAATTATTTTTGATGTAGTACTTAATGCATAAACTAACTGTGTGAAATTAAATTAAATTCTTTTTGGTCACAATATTGAATTAAATGTTTATAACTGAAATACTTTGTATTGTTGCGTCTTGATATAAGATGAAGTTATAGTCTACCTTGAAGTACTTTTGGATGTTTCAGCTAAGTTTTTATACTTCCTATGCCAATGCTTTATCAGATAATAGTGTTTATAGGTGCTAACTATTGTTCTTCTTTTGGTGAGAAAAGGGGTCCTAAGGTGCCCCCAAGGCTTACTTAGCATTTATGCTAAAGCAATTGAACATTCCTTTTCACAGTTGACAGGTAAGGATAACACGATGGATCAAGTAAAACTAGTATATTTTTAAATCGTTATTCTAGCTACTCGTCAGATATTTTGTATATAATTCCAAGGTACTTATAATTCCACTCGTCTAAGTTTTAAGTTGTAATCTATACCGCTTCATACAAATCTGTGTTTAACATTCAAATGATGAACTAGACTATTGTAGCAAGGTTTAAATAACATGGTATTGCAATTTTTGTAATTGGTGTGCCTTTATATATTCTAGGCTAAAAGCGTGGTACTTTACATTCTTACCACATGTGATCTATATGCAAAATGCTATGTGATTTTCTACAATAGATGAACTATAAGCTAAATTTACATAATTTCCTAGAGTGTACTCTATATACCAATCCTTTGTAAATTTCTATTGCATAAAACTAAAACCATATGATATATATATCTCTCCTATTTGCATACAAACTATGTGAAATTTAATGTGTAGTTTTTTTTTTTATATAACACATAAACTAAATGCAAGGCTATATGCAAAGGTCCCATGTGACAAATATTATGAAAATATAACACAATAGTGAACCTGTTTAGGACATAAGAACTATGCCTAGATAACACGAAACTATAATACTAAATACTAAGACCTACATTACCATATATGTATGACAGGGTGACAACCAAAGTTGGCGTGTTAATGCATGATAAGACAGTGTATTAATGATATAGTGGATTATGTGCTGCCAGATGTTCAGAATCCAATCTTGGTATTTAACTCACTTATCTACCACCTGCGTGGGAAACCTTGATGGCAAATTACATGTCCTTTGTCATGTGAAAAGTTTAAGTTCAAGCCAAAGGTTTGTCCAGCTAAACAGATCCACGCCCTCGAGTCTTTCTGGGCTGGAATGATATTGGAATGTGTATTGAAGTGTCTTAAATGCATCGAGTGCTTGGGATTTGCAATTAAGATCTCCACCATTGATTTGAGTATGCTCTCGGTACAGGGGAGGTAACCCTAATTTCCACTATGCTTTCGTTGTTGCTATTGTTTCCTAGGGCATTCATTGAGTTAGAGGATGGTTTTGGGGAGAGGCCGACCCACCTGCAATTGTTTAGGGTTTGAGTAACAGGTTTTTGAGAGTTCCTTCTAGGATTCGAACTCGCAACCTATTAGTATTTACTATTACTAGTCAACAGTTCAATAAGCTGAGCTTTGGTATGAGAGTTTGATGAATGGTTCTGGTAATTTGAAAGTCTCAGGAAATCACTTTGGTTGTAGTGGTTTGCTTTCGAAACTAGATCAGGAGGATATCTTCATCATCTCTAATGCACGAGTTGCAAGGAAAGGTTGATAGTTTTCTACCTATTCGGGGTTTAAAGAGCCAAGTCTCTATTATAACTGTATTGACTAAAACACCAATGGAAGTGATTTGTCTAAAGATTTATCTAGCTACAGATGTTATCTTTTTCAATATTTGGTTCAAAATAACAAGGTAATGTATTCTTGTATTATTCGTAAGGTTGCCATCGTCATTATTTGTTTATTTTTGGGATAATGTATAACCTCCTTCTGTATTCGTGGCAGGTGTTGTCATCCACAGGGTTCTATGCCTCGGAAAAGTGGAAAACTACTGCGTAAAAAAATGGTAAGTCTTGGTGGTTCCCTTGTGGGTTCTCCTGGCAACTGTTTGATGTTTTGAAAGGTCAAAGCCTTCGGTTTTCTGGAGATGTGGTTGTTGTTTCAAGGTTTACATTCTGTCAAGATAGAATAGAGAGAATGAACTTCCTCGACCTACTCTTCAATGCACTCTCCAGTTTTTAATGTTTGTCAAATGTATTATTTGATAGAAGGGTTTTTAACCCTCTACTCCATGAATTTGATGAAGGGTTCGGCCCTTAGTTTTTACACTATGTCTGGAAACTATGTTATATGTGGATGGTTGTCACTGCTCGCCAATTTGATAATGGTCGAGAGCCGAAACTCAGTGTTTATTTTGAAAAACTTTAAAAACCTAACCTTACTCGGTTCATGGGATGACTTGGAATAAAATTATGGTTTCGTGTATGTATATAGTTGGTTTGATATAATATTAGGAATTTTTTCTATGATGTTGAACATGTATACTTAATCTATATGAAACCTGTCGGTGTTTGGACACCATGTTTATGATATGAAAGTGATACTACTGTCAGGTGTTCACAATGAGATGATCCATCGTTTTAGTTTAAGCAACACATGCAAATGAGGTTTTCATGACTATATTTTAGGATATTAAAATGATTTCTAAAATGTTATATGATTAGGAGTCAAGGATATTGAGGATAAAAGGATATTCGTTTACTTAGACTCATTCTATGTTTAGGAGTTGTTGATAAAGGTGATATTCTATTTGACTTGTTGGTTTCTTCAAATGTGAAAGTCAGTAGTTGTTCGACAATGAAAATAAATATAATACAGGAAATATTTAGAAGTTTTCTTTTGCAAGAATTAGAGGAAAGTAAAAAAAAACATAAAACCCTAGATTTTCTGATTCAATCCGAAGTGGAAATAAATTGAAATGTTGTGATTGGTGTTGAGTTTAAAATTGCAACTGTTATAATTTTATGAAGGTTAAGAGAAGTAATAGAATGAAATTATAATACTATTCTGTTTTGAAAAGAAATAAATGAGATTTACATAACATATGTATCCTGAAATGAAATAAACAATTTAGGATAAAATCTCTAGGTTGCGTGCAGAGATGAATGTTTTCTTATATTCTATGTAACAGAGAATACCATAATAACTGCATTATGAATTACTGTTTTATGATTGCTGAGTCTAGCATATAATTTGTATTACATAATATAACTGTTAAAAGATATTAATGAAATACAACAAAGTTAGTCGTATTCATTGATTTGGCAATCTGCCTATCATTCATCTATTTTAATATCCTCTTCTGTACTAGAGTACGATACAGAAAACAGTATGGGGAAAAATGCAGAGAAGGTATTTAATCAATCATTCCATTTAGTTAATCATCAATATATAGAATCATAACTAGGTCAGAAATTAACACAATTACTTCTAAATGTTGATAATTTATAAACACCAAACCAATGTTTGCAGAGAATAATTTAACTACTTAAAATCAGAAAAGACAATTATAACCTGAAACTATAGATAGGACCGACAAACACCCAAGGAGGTCTATTCCTCCCAACCTTCTCTAGAAGAAGGAGCCAATCTACTTGCTTCCTTTCACCCCCGAGCTTGTTTACTGAACCACTAAGTAGATGGACTCTGTGTAGAAGCAAGGCACTCAGTAATATAACTTATGCACTCAATAATATAGCTTCTGCACTCAACAATGTAACTTCTACACTTAGCAATGTAACTTCTGCACTCAACAGTATAACAGGCATACTTACACCATGATCGAAAACTCAGCATATCCCCTCATCGAATCTCTTGGGTGCAAGCACAGCAAAACCCCAAGGTAAATTTCCTCGTCAGGAAAAGTGATGAACCTCAGTTCATAATTCGATGGCTCTTATATAGACTGCCCAGGTCTTTAGTGGTCAGTTTCCAATAAACGAGCCTCTATCTCCAGTCCCACCTTCCAGGGCACTATGACCACATTTCAAGGGAGTTGTCCCATACCAACGGCTAGTTAGTTGCATCATGATGCTGCCACTTGTCCATTTCCTTCTACCCCAGATTTCATTCACCTAGTGGGTCAGTAAACACTCTTTCAACAGTCTCCTTAGGTGTTTGTCTCCTATTTAATTTATTTAATAATAAAATATTGTGCAAATTACAGTCATCCTTGGACACTTGTCCAATATAAAACTTTGCAATAAAATTTAACATAATGTTTCCAACATAAAGTGTTTTTCAGCAAAAAGGGGTATGTTACACACATCGAGATCAAATATCACTATATCAGGGATATGGTGCAGAGAGGAGTAGTGAAGCTCCAGTATGTTGTGACAGATGAGCAGATTGCAGATGTTTTGACCAAACCACTAGCCAGAGTGAAGTTCGAGTACTTCAGAAAGAGGCTTGGTGTTCTTCAGATAGAAGATACTTCGAGGAAGAAGTGATGGGACACATTTGCAGGAGCTATTCCAAGCAGGGTGATAGGAGGATTCTTCCCATGGTTGTGTATGTAAGTGTTCTATGATGAGCATCAGCACGATGCTCCAGATGATATGCATCAGGATGATGCTGTGATGATGATCAGGATGATCATACGATGATGATATGCATCAGGACGATGTTGTGATGATGATCAGGATGATCATGCGATGATGATATGCATCAGGGCGATGATGATATGCATCAGGTCGATGCTGTGACGATGATTAGGATAATCATGCGATGATGATGTGCATCAAGATGATGTACTGTATGATTATGATTAGTATGATCATGAGTATCACGATGATGCTTTGTGCGAGGATGATCAGGTTTATCTTGAGTATCAGGATGGTACTCTGTGGCTGTGGATAGGTTGTGCAAGGGTAGCATGTAATACGTCCTGGAGATCCGGAAAAGTTGTGCTAGTCACATAAAAGGCCTTGGATGCTCTTTAGAGATCTTGTTGGGAAAGACACTCTTTTAAGGTTTTTCTAGACCACATGTAATATGTCCTGGAGATCTGGACAGGTTATGCTAGTCACGTAAAAGGCCTCGGATGCTCTTTAGAGATCTTGCTTTGCAAGACACTCTTTTAAGGTTTTGTGGGGACCACATGTAATACGTCTTGGAGATTCGGACAGGTTGTGCTAGTCAAGTAAAAGGCCTCGGATGCTCTTTAGAGATCTTGTTGGGAAAGACACTCTTTTAAGGTTTTGTGGAGATCACATGTAATCAGTCGTGGAGACCCGGACAGGTTGTGCTAGGCACATAAAATTCCTCGGATTCTCTTTAGAGATCTTGCTAGGCAAGACACTCTTTTAAGGTTTTGTGAAGGTCACATGTAAAATATCCTCGGAGATCCGATAGGTTGAGTTGTGTGCTCGTAAAAGTCCTGGGATGCTCTTTCGAGGTTTTGTTGATGCATGTAATCAGTCCTGAGGATTCCACAGGATGGCCAGCTCGCAGAGATGATGAAGACCTTTAGGAGGCTAGGCCTACAACTAGCATGAAAAAGGGTTGGCTCTGTAGAACTTCTTATGATGAGAAGAGTTGAGAGATAGCCCAGTGATTGAGATGATGCGTATAGCAACAACGACGGTGATGCTCCATGATCTAGTGACGATGATCCAGCTCCAGAATTGAAGACTTGTAGCGATATGTATTGATGACCTGTGTCTTGAGAATACCTTCTTAGTTAAGAGGGAGTGTTGATGTAATTGTAACTTCAGAAGATATTCTTCTATGTATTACACTTGTACTTTATTATATTCATGATGGAGATGTATTATTCCTTCCATCAGAAGTGTTGTCATTTGTATTTGTAAGTGTCGCAAGTGTCACAACTTATATTTGATGGGTTATTAGACCACCAGTGTGAGGTCGGCCCTACTTGTGTCATGTGAATGGGTTATTAGACTTCCTTAGGAAGTTGGCCCATCTAGAATTAAAGGCAGGTTAAGTTGTGTATAAATAGAGAGTGAGTGTGTCTCATCCTATTCATTCACTCACTCATCCAACTCGCATTAGTTGAGAGAGGAGTGCGCACAAGTGGAGGAGGAGTAGTTGTTGGAGTCATCTATCTTTGGGGATTGATCTTTTTGATCTTTGTATTGGGGCTTATTCTATCTCTGAGGAAGTTGCATGGTTTTTCACCTTCTTGGTTTTCCCCTAGGAAACTCTGTGTCTCTTGTGTTTATGATTGTTATGTTGTGCATGTTATTCTCTTAGTAGGATCCTAGATAATGTTTGAATGAAATTATCGAAAAATTAACATCAAACTTATACTCTCACTAACCATATTGATCACTATTGGCCATGGTTGACCAATGTTGATTTTGTTTACCATGGTAAACCATAATCACACGTGGATAAGCATCATTGACCATGGTTGGTCAAATAAACCTCACAACCATAACCCCCTAATCCATATTGACCTATGTTGTTGAAGGCTAATTATTATCTGACATTGGCCCCTTGTCACAACTAGACACCTAACCCTCGTCTACCAGTGAGATCACTAACACGTAATCCAGTAGTATCCCTTAACCCACTATTACTAGTCAATCAATAATCCTTCATTGTTATTGGCCATGTCAACCATCATTGGTCACAAATGACCATGGTTGACTTGTGCTTACCATATTGACATACTACAACATATGTTATGATAGTCACAACAAACGACCAAGTTTTTCAAAATACAATGACACAAATTTGGAAAGTGATGTTGATAATAAAGGCTCCCACATGATGATTTTTTTAGTTAATTTGTAGGGTGGCACTATTAAACATTGAAGCAATCAATGACGATAGATTATGACTTTGTAAAAAAAGGAGGTGATGTTCATGGTGGTGAAATATGCATGTAATGAGGTTGTTTGGCTTTAACAGTTTCGTAACTGTGGCATAAGGTTGTAGATGGGAAGACCCATGATAATATGCCATAGTTATTCTTGTGATAGTGACAAAGAATTATACTTATCACTTCAATTCAAAACACATGGACATTCAATATAATTTCAACGGGGAAAATATAAAAGTTGGCAAAGTGTTATTAGTTAAGTACAAGACTTAGCAAAGGGTTGCTAACTCTCTTACTAAATTTGAGAATTATGAAAAGTTCAAGTGATGTAGATATTTTGTATAAGTTTGTAAACTTAATAATTGATTTAATTGTGGATCAATCTTTGGTTGATGTAGGGAAACTTGAAAGTGAACCCCAAGTTTTACATTTTTTAAGTTGCGAAAACTATTTAAACCATCCTTGGATTGGTCAAAGCAACATGACTTTTCTCTACACACATTTTAGACATGTTAATGGAATCCAACATAGGTTAAAGGTGATGTTGGAAATTGATAGTCAAAAGACCTGTCACTCGGCATTTTGGGTGTCAATACAACTAAAATTTTAATTTCTTATATCTCAAGATGCTTAACTTAACTTCCCATACATATTTTTACACTAGGAAAAAATCCAAAATTGTCATTCATGTTTGCATCCATGTGAGAATGGCATGCATCACACCTTCAGTTGTCTTAACCTACATATCATACACTATCAATATTTTGACTAGCAATAGCTTATGAGATATGCTTTAATATCCCCTTACGCCATCTCCCACACACATTCACTTAGATTTACGCATTGCTTCCACTATTTGGTCCCCCCATCAATCTAACAAATGACATTTGTTTTCACTCAATACTAAAGAAAATTGCATTTGGTATACACCATTTTTCTCATTTACTTTGCAAAATACTAATTGTTGTTAACAAATAATAATGGCAATTGTAATGATAGAAACATGGTTCAATGGAGATTCTATGAGGCATACAATGGAACTCGTGACAACAACAAGTATGAGGTTAGCTATGTTTCTTTGTTTCTAGTTTTTTAATCACCTTTCAAGTACTTACTTGCCAATTGATAAATGAACACTATGTATGTCAACTATTTTCCTCCCATTCAATTGTTATTTTTCCTCACTAACTTTATTAACTATTTTAATTAATTGGCACTACAACATATCAACCATTGTTGTACAATTATGTGCTTAGTTTGTCATTGAATTTTATCCATGGTCAATTTCAAATATTTATATGTGGAATTATAAATGGAATGCTTACATTACTCATACCATCACAAGCTATCAACCATGGTTAAGGATTTATTAGAGATAATTTCTGCTAAAATAAGAGATTTGGTTTAAAAATATAAAAAAGTTGTGTCCAAAACTTATTACCCCAAAAAACTATAAAACAAGAATATAGGTCTAGTTTAAAAAATAAACAATTTTCTTGTCCAAAAAGTATTACCAGAAAAACTATTAAAACGGAGAAAAGAAAGGAGTAAGTTAATCTCTAAAAGATTTGCACTTTTCTAGCTAGTTTTGCCAAAATCTAGACTATTTGTTGAAATTGGGATTTTGATTGTTCAAATTGCAATTTTAATTGCAAAAATGGATTCAGCACCCTAGATTACCCATGGGCATCCAAATTATACAATTCCAGTCACACAAAATTATCATTTCAACAATTCCTGTCTTATTTTGGCCCGCCTTTGGATTATTGTTCTATTAATCAATCAATGCTTTCAAATTTGTGAGGCATAATGGTTATAGGAGTATCCACGTGTGGTAATTACTTACACCTTCATGTGGAAGGAGTTGTGTTCACCTTGTATCTAGTCAATATGTTGAAATCCGAAATTAGCAAAATATGGGCTTGAATGTTCATGAGGTTGCAGTGAGAAAGGACCTGTAACAACTCCCAACATAACAGATCTGCATTATATCACTGCTGTTACACTTGGATCCGTATGTGTGCATAAGAATTCAGGAAATTTTCAAAAGATTAGAAAACTAAAAAGCATCAAAATCTTTGTAACACGTGGTTTGTTCTTCTAAGACCCAGATTGTAACATGTGATTTAGTCTTCTAACACATGGTTTGCTCACATGGTTTCACACTTATTACTTTTCCAACCACGCCGTTTGCTTTTCTAACACTTAGTCACACGTGGTTTGCTTTTCTAACACCCAGATTGTAACAAGTAGTTTGCTCTTCTAACACTTGGATCGCTCTCCATCTAATGTTGAAAATCCTTCAAATGAGAAAACAATGTGTGTCTTCTTTTCTGCCAGATGATAACGCAGGTGTAATTGGTCACGACGAAAGCAGCAGTCGATTCTATTGATTCCAGTCACTGCAAACACGACATTAGCTGACATCGTGAAATCATTATTTATTACATTTTCACCTTTAGTATCTCACTTTTACTTCATCACAAGCATTTGTCTAATAATTATATGTTTTTCAGTCTTCTCCTGGGGCAGTTTGTATGTTTAATAAGTCTCTTAGTTTTTAGAGCTTTAGTTAGGCTTCTAAAAGAACAATTTGGAAGTTGCAAGTTTTGTTTTGCTCTAAGATATAGCTATGTGTTATTTTGAAGATTAGTCTGTAATTTTTCAAATGACTTTACATTTGGTTTTTGATAATACAAAATTTTACTAATTTCTGTTAAAAAAAAAATATAAAATGAATTTTGATATCTAACAATGTCTTTGAAAGAAGATAAACAATTCTTGTCTACAAACTTTTATAAAACCAAATGCTTATCAATATAAATACCATTGAAACTTTATTATTACAACTTTTTTCTTTTTCTTAATTTTCTTTGTCATATATTAACATCAAACTAAAGACATTTCACACAGTACTAGGTTACTCAAGCCAGAGGAGTTGATATGATATTCATTGAATTAAAACAATTAATAATAAAACAAACAAAAAATTGTAAGAGTTTGACACAATAACTAATTAGTTTTATTTATATGTCAATTAAAGGAAAAATAAATATATTTCAAGCAGGTATTGCTCTTATTTATGTATTATTTGATTTAAAACAATTATTATTATAAATATCTTAAAAACAATTAATTACATAAATATTCTACAAATTTATAAAAACTTATTTAATTATTTACCAATATTAAAAAACATAATTAGTAAAATACATTTTTAATATAATTATTTGAGTAAAATACATCCAAAGAATTATAAAAATAAAATCAAAATATTCAATAAATAATTAGACATACCAATCATGTTTTTTCCCATGGTCCTCAAGCATTAATCTCTCAATACAAGTATAAAGCCCAAGAAAGGACCAGCAACCCATATTGAAGTGGGCGTCTACAAGTTAACTATTACCAAGATCATAACAGATCATAACTGGCGTGAGTTTGACAGTAAAGATAGAAAATTTTGATAAAAGCTTGACAGAAAAAGAGATAATCCATTCAATTTTCGAAGAAACCCAAAACAACCAGAGAGATTTACAGTTGAAAGTGGCAAAACATACATTTATCACTAACAAAAATCAGTGAATTCATAGAAACACATGGAATTCCTTTGAATGGAAATCATGAAAATTCCTCCATGGTTTTACGACATGTGGCTGCTCCACAATTGCATGGTTCTCTAATGCCCTCCTTGGTTAATCTGTAATGGTATGTTATCTCTTCGCCAGCTTCAATGTCTCTTATCGCAAAGAGAGCAATTCGATTCTCGACACCATCGACTGCCATTATCCTGGAAAAACAATTGGGTGCACAGGAATGATTGATCAAACGTGCTACATTTCCCTTCTTAGTAGAATCAATCACAGTTTCTTGGTCGATTCTGAAAAAGTAGGTTGAATGTTTGCCTTGAGAATGATATAGCTTTTCTCTTTCATTGGTAGTATTATTATTTATTATTTCGCCCCGATACTCTATTACCATGTCCCCTTTTGGAATGTCTTTGACAGTAAAAAGACCATATCCATGGACTCCAGATTTCCCAAAGCGAAATCGCTTCGTTTCAATTTTCTCGAAGTAAGAAAGACGATCTTTGTATGAAAAAAACTGAGGTGGATCAGCTTCTGGTTTTCTTTTCAATTTGCCTTCTATAACTTCTCTGGAATGGTGAGAATATCCCATGGGTTGATGAACCATGGCGCTTATGCCAGATTTCTCTTTCAAAGAATTGTACTCACTACATCTGGCTGCGCAACTCGAGAGTCCAACTTCTTCTATGTTACCATCATACTGTGAAGTTGAACTCAAATCTTGATGAACCATGGCGCTTATGCCAGATTTCTCTTTCAAAGGATTGTACTCACTACATCTGGCTGCGCAACTCGAGAGTCCAACTTCTTCTATGTTACCATCATACTGTGAAGTTGAACTCAAATCTGCTGAATGCATTGCTGTAGGGGCTTTCATTATTTGAGCTCCATTTGGATTTGGTTCTGTTTGACGGACTATTAGGCCTCTATTTGGGTCTGGAGACTTATGAGAGGCACAATAGGAATCATAGCCGTAGTGCATCTGTCCTCTACGTTCCCAATCTGTTCTCTGCATGTAAAACCCTTTTAATAGTGCGCACGTGGCGTGGTAATAAGTTTCACATTTTACACATCGAATACAAGACCCCTGAATTTTGTGACATATTATGCACGACTTCTGAAAACACCTGGGATTGATTTCCAAAATGCCATCTACAGGTTCCTTGGTATGCTCATTCACAAACGTTACTTCATTAGCTAAACAAGCACAAATAACATGCACCCAAAATTTACCCGTGGTGGTTGGTTTCAGGGCCCCACCCATTACAGGGCAGAGGCAGCAGCATTGTGGCTTACTCTCTATCTCTGCCCTTTGGCAAGCTGTGCAAAACCAGTCGTCCAGTGATTCACCCACACCATAGCATTTTTGATGAACTGCAATATGACATCCATTGCAGATGATCATTTTGTCAGCAGACGAATCCTCATATTCACGACATACTGCACACCTTTCTGCTGTCCAGATTTCTTTGATCGGCTCATATGGTTCTAGCAGCCATCCTGTTATTCTTCTCTCCCTACTGCTGGATGGTGTAGGCCCTTTTGGGGGAAAGATCTGAAGGCCACGACCCCCTGCTTCATAAGCCTGCTTGAGCCAATCACAGAGATGCAGATTGGAACCCCCGACTTTAACACTTTTCTGCCATCGGTTCCCCTTAGCGCCTGCATGCTTATCCCATTTGCACAAGCTCATGGATTTGCCTTTTCCACAGTCCCTACATTTACAAAGGATTAAGTGGCTGTTAGTCACATAATCCCCTACCTGACCATTACAAACAACAGTAATGCGCTCGGGAACACTGAAAGGTTTCTTGTTTTTCCCCTTTAGAATGATTCCCAGGGTCGGTTGCTTCATTGTACATTCAGGACATGAATACTCAACAAGGTCTTGCAATTTCTCAGTGTTCAAATTATCGCAATCTGCATGAACCCAGATCTTGCATTTTTGACATTGAACCCAACTTCCCTTTGGTCTGGAACTCCTACAGACCTTCTTGCAAATGCCACAATACAGATTTGCGCGATACAACTTGCAGCAGTGTGCACAGATCAACCCGCTATTCTGAGATGAATTAGCCAGTTGTTTCACATTTGTGGACTGTAATAATTTTGAAGCTGGAAACTTCTCGCTACAGCTGATGCATGCTATTTCTCCTGCTTGATGGCTATCTTGTTCTTCCATAACCAAGTATTTAGAAGAAAAATCTGCCCCAATGGCTGCCTCTATTGCCTCAAGAAACTCAGCTTTAGAGGGGTTAGAAACCCCTTCCAACAATGCCAGACCCTCATATACTAATGCCTCCATTCGTTCCCAAAAGAAGGACACCGTTTCTTTTCTCACCCATGCGTATGCACGTGCCTGAGTCTTTTTCATCCCGAAAAACCTAACGCAAAGCCTCCCACGAACCCAAACGTCCTTTACAGATTCTGGGGCATCTTGCTCTGGGTCGATAACTTGGGCAGGCCAATGAGGGATGTCCTTTCTACTGTTAGATCTTGCCCAAACAATATCTCCCACACCAACCTGCTGTTCCGGACTCAGGTCCGCTGAACATTCAGATGCCTTCAAATTCTTCCCGGAAGCTGGCTTAGAAACCCTAAAATTCTCCATGCTGATGATGCTGAAAATAAGATGAATAGGATCCAAAAGAACCAGTCAACTATTCTTCACAGAAGATGGCTTGGAAACCCTGAAATTCTCCATACTGAAAATAAGATGAATAGGATCCAAAATAAACAGTCAACTGTAATTTTACAGTAGTTGGATCCGACAAAATGCAGACCAAAGCGTTGCAAGACTTGTCTCTCTTTAAATGGGAAGAGATCAAAAGCATGGGACAATATTAATCGAAGTCGTTATTTTATTAATCGAAGTCGTTATTTTATTTTATTTATTTATTTGATTTATTTATTGCCGTCCTTGAACTCGTTTTATTTATTTATTGTCGGTCCTTGAACTCGAGGGGAACTGTTCGTTGTTTCTTCATCTCAATTTTCTATGTCAAAGTGGTTACCTTGAACGTATTCGTGGAGGAATATGTGGGCGGACAAATTAGGAAATGGGAATTAAATTAGTAAAAGGGGAGGGAGGAGTTAGCAGCAGCCGTAGGCCGATATATTTAGAGGAATCTTAATCGCGAAAATTTCACACAAAAATTTGACGAACCTACATTTAGAGAAAACTACGCGCTTGGAATTAATTCGAATGATGAAGAATTTAAAACAAATTTTTGGAGTTAATTCGAATGATGATGAATTTTTGGGGTACCATTTTGAAAATTTCTGGTCGGATTCTAACTGAAAATGACCATCCAATTCAAATTCCCGAATTTTTGGACAACTCTTATTTTTAATATTCATATTTTTGGACAACTCTTATTTTTAATATTCATTAATGGTTCACATTAAAAATGCACACCTTCACATTATAATTATTTTAATTATAATTAAAACAATATAACATCCATTAACACAATATCACATGTTTCTTTATATAAAAATAAATAAATTAATTAAAATGTAGTTTATATGCAATTTATGAGTGTAATTTTAACTTTGAAAAAATTTCTTCTCTTTACATTTTATCATTTATAATGACAACTATATGATAGATGGAGCATTTTCAATCAAGTAGTCTTTCAATTAATTTATAGTTTATGAATAGATATACAAAATAATTACCCAATTCACGGTATTTGGTCTTTCTCATTAAAAATACATTAATATTATAATTATAATTAAATCAATATAATAATAATTAACACAATATTGATATTATATGATTTTTTTATATAAAAATAAAGTAATTATAATTAAATTAATATAATAACAATTAACACAATATTATATATTTTCTTTTATATAAAAATCAACATAGATCCATCTTAAATTTGTATCTATCAAGCATCTTTTAAATTTAAACTCAAGTAGATCCACGTTTAAGTTTTAAGTTTTTATTTTATAAATGAACCTCTATTTTTTAGTTACTTTTCATAATATTTTATTTTATGAACCAATATGGATTTTTTTAAAATACTTTCCATAATTTTGTATTGTATGAGCCGACATGAATTTTTTTAATTATTTTGTTAGTAACAAACCACAAACGTTACAACATCTCCCTCATACTGGGCTGTAGAGCACCTTGTTTCTCTCAGTACAATAAAGTAATTAATTAAAATATAGTTTATATGCAATTTATTATTATAATTTTAACCTACTTAGAACAAAATTCTTCCCCTTACATTTTATCCTTTATAACTACAACTATATTATAGATGGAGCATTTTCAATCAAGTCCTCTTTCAATTGGTTTATGAGTAAGTATATAAGATAATGAATTTTAATGAGGGAGAATTTTATAACTATAAATATACATAGATGAAGCATTTTCAATGTGCCTTGTGTATTGTGCTTATTGTCCCAATATAACATTGATAAGGTGCATTGATATAAACAAAGCCCACTAGATAAAATAAAAATATACATTAGGACCATAGTCATCCGATGTTTTTGATAATTTCTAAAACACCATAAATGGTGCTTACTAATATTAATAACACACCACGAAAGAATAAAAATTCACCCATACACCTGGTTGTATTGATGTGCAATTTAACATATGGGAGCATTGATAACAATGGTAAATCCGATATGTAAAAACACAATAAAACTATAAAATTCAAACCAAGCCATGATGTTTAACCGAAACAATGTTTATGGATATTATAAACCTACTAGATAAAATAGAATTAAATATTAGGACCACAATCATCTAGTCCTCTTGATAATATTTAAAGCAACGTTAGCTATGCTGACAAAAATTAAAAATGAAACAAGACAGTGTAAAAAGTCATCCATATAGATGTCTACAATGGTATATAATTTATTATACAAGACCAATAGTGCGTATTGTAATTATATTTCAAAGCACTACTAATGGTCCTTATGGGCATTATAACTTCACTAGAAAACCTAGAAATTAACTATGAAGTTATGGTGTGGTGCTACATTGAATTAAATTAGAACGTCAATATGTATCCAATGCACTCGCAATGTTTATAATTGAGGCAATGTTTATAATTGGTTGGTGCATCTAATTGGGAGAGCACAACTAACATATATTGGAAATTCTACACATCATTGACAATGCCTTTCAATTGGTTAATGAGTAGGTATATAAGGTAAGGAATTATATCGTAGATGGAACATTTTCAATTAAGTCTTATTTTAATTGGTTTGTGTGTGTGGACAAAACCAATAATGTTGATGATTAAGATGTTGTTAAGTTTTATGTTGATACAAATAAACATCCAAACTAATCATATTAACTAAAATAAATAAATAATTGTAAGAATAAATATTCCATAATAAATCATAATAAGTAGAAATTGTAATAGAAATAACAATAATAGTACTAAAATGGTAATGTGGCCTTTGTTGGCTTATGCAACTTAGCACATTAAAATTCTCTAACAAAATGTTCACCCGTCATGCCATGGTTAGTAATATTAATTATGTATTATTCATATTATGACCATCATGGTTATAGACACACTAATGCTCCTACCCCTCCACAAAAGGTTAGATATAAAATTCCTATAATGTAGAGACCATCTCTAGCCATTTGCAAAGGACGTACAAAAAAGAGAGTTTATACATGACATTCTTTTATTCTAGTGCAAGCCAATACCCTTGGACCTTGGTCTTGTGTACATGAAATTCTTTTATTCTAGTGCAAGCCAATACCCTTGGTCTTGTTTAAAAAATAGTGATCTCCCAACTTATTTAAAAAAATACATAAATTAAACCTTAAGACTTATCAACATTAAACCCAATGAAGGCCTTTAAATTCCAATTTAAGCATACACATTTGAATATCTTTTATTCCATTTTAAATGCAATGAGACTACATTCCAACCTATTAAATCATTCAATCCTATATATATGTATAAACAATGAGCAAACATCCAAATATGAACCATTCCCAAATCGACATATTCATAATAATTAAAACTATATCTCGACTATAATCCACCATTTTAAATTCCAATATGTTACAACCAATTAAAATTATAAAAGATAACCAGTGTTTCCGTAATTCATCATATTCTACACCTATAGTAATTATAAATCAGATTTATAAGAGCCTACGGCTAACTAACGTTTGGATTACACTCTATTCCGTAAACAATTCAGCAAAACAATTTTCATAAAAAGAAGAACCAGCTTTTCAAGGACAACTCCCAAATGCAGGATTTAAACAAAATATTCAACAATTTCAATTCGATCATAAAGGTTCAGAAACTAATCAACTAATTAAAACTATTCGTCGATTTCAAATTCTGCGATTTTAAACTAAATCAAATAAATTCAATACAATTTCCATGACGATTTCAATTCTGCATTTAAACTAAATAAAATAAATTATATACAAACTCCATGACTATTTTGGCTCTGCGATTTAAAACTAAACCAAGTAAACTCAATCCAATTTCCATCATTTAAATCTAAACATCATTCTCAGCTAAATCTCATCTTTTATAGTCCTTAATTCTATTACAAATTTTCATAATGTCACAAGTTTATAAAAGAAAACCTTTATTTATACCAAGGAAACCTCTTTCGAGGGTCGATCCAGCTATCGGTGAGTTTTTGAAGTTCAAGCAGTTCCAATCCCGAATTCAATTATATTCAAATGCCAACCAACTCCTGGGTTGACCACTCTAACACCATGGTTTGAAACCCCTAGTTCGATGACGGTCATTGTTTATGAATGCCTACAAGGATGAACATGTGTATATTTTGTAATTATTAATATTGAAGAGATAGGGGACTCATGTATTCACAGAAGACAGCAAGGGGGTTAAAGGTGGCTTAGGAGGAAACTATGATCATGAGAGAACCCACTTGTTTCCCTCTTGCCATGCATTCACGTAATGCATGCAAATGGAAATAGGGAATATACTTCATTCCAAGGAAGAATAATGCAGGCAGAGGTGAGTTATGAGCACACAGAGAAGAAACTAATCTCTGTACCAACTTCTACTCATGTCCGAATAGAGGACCCGAGAGAAGAAATGATATTTTTGAGTTTCTCGAAGAAATCTATTCTTGAATCCTGATTCTAAGGAATTAAATTCCGAGTACAGATGACAATATTGTGTTTTCATTGTTATGCAGTGAGACCAATTTTTTCATGGTTGTACCAGTGAAGTGACAAATGGTGTAGGAAGATGAATTGGTGGAATTCTGAGCGTGATGTTTTTATGTGTTTTCAGTGTTGTGCGATCAGAAGGAAATCAAGGAAGTAAAATGCACTATTTGGCATGGAATTGGATTTAAGCCAATTGCCTAAATGCCAAGAGTTTAATCCTGAGAAATTATGGCACCGGTGAGATGTATGTTTGGTGAATGCATGAATCTGAGCTAAGAGGTGGTGTTATGTTGAGAGATGAATGAACATAAATATCTATGGTTGTGTGGAGCAGAGCTAGTTGTCCAAATCAATTATTTTTCCAAATAAGTTTTCAATTTCTGTAAGTGAAGTTTAATTTCTCAAATATTATTTGGTTTAATGGATGGTAAAGCAATTTCCATGGTATTCTTGTTTTTAATTTCTGAAATCATATATAAAGAATGATTTTATATGTTGCTTGGTTGAATTCATGTTTATGGATGAGTGCAAGTTTAATTTTGGTTGAATTCCGTTTATGGAATGAGTACAAGTTTATTTCTATGCTATGTTGACTAATAATGCATGAATTATTCAAATAAAACTGAATTTTTATGAATACCCGATCTTTCATTATGTCCAAATATGGGAAATACATTTCCCATATAAATCACTAATTTCCAAGTTTGCAAATAAAATGCTTATTCAAATTATTGCAAAGGGGTTAAAATTCTCATTTTCCATGTAATGGGAAGGAAATAGTTAAATTCATACATATAATATTGTGCATAGTAAATATTTTCAATTGGAATAAAATAGTTATGTAGACAATTATTAATAGGCGGTAATTAGATCATTATTGCTTAATGAGTAATTGAGTTATCAATGTAGTGGTTTACTCCACATAGTTCAATTCATTTAGAAAAATGAAATATTTATAAGAGATTTAGGAATCGATCCCTGAAATATTTTTGCTACAACCTATGTGAGACTAATGGATTCTGAGGAAATATATAAGATCATTCTTAGTGCACGTCCCCCAACTTCCTCATATGTGATCAAGTCATTATGGCCTAACCATACAACACACGCCATCTGAGCAAGCTGATAGGGCTTTCAACTCGTGTGTGGGTTCCTGTTAATAGTTGACAATTAGTCGTCATGCTCTTATGTGTGTTTTCCCATTCTCTACGACCCTTTTATTTCCACATGAGAGTCAGTTGGAAATTCGTTGTACTTATCACTGCACACACTCAATGTGCACATCAGTAGCACTGCACAATATAATCAATAATCATGTTTTATTCAATTTCAAAATTTATTCAACATTTATTCATCTATTGCAATTTAGTAAGAAATATTTATTCACATCTATGTAATAAGAGAAACATCATTTTTTTCTACACGACATAATCATTTATCCTACTTTATTCTCAACTCCTCAATTTATTCAGCATTCTAGCATATTTATCAATTTCTATTCAGTCAACAGCCTTTATTCTATGAAATAAAAATGGAAAAGTATTTATTCTTGTTTATTTAACCAAGTCACTTTCAAATAAGTTCCCTCAAAATTCCACCAGTCAAACTCAGTCAAAGGAGGGATTTACATATAATCTGAACATTCTTCCCAAGAGAAAAAGAGACATGAAATCCGCTACTAGTTTCTCACTGATATTCACAGTTATTGTGATTTGACCTTGGATATCTACCAGAAGTTGGACCATATAACACTAACACATTTGCTTTGAAGACATTCTTCGATCTCCCTGCACATATATCAAATATGGAACATGATAGAGGCTTGTTTTTGGCATCAAATATGAAACATGATAGAAGGTTTTTTTTGGATTGCTATGAACATACTTCATTTGGTTTGTTATCTTTTGATATGAAATACAATTTATAAAACAATCTAGTGTGATTATTTAGAGTCATTTTTCATGTTGTAATAAACAAAAAAAATGTTATTTTTTAATTTTATGATTAATAAATTAAACAACAAAATTTAAGTAACAATAAAAATATATATATAAAGAAATCTTGATTTTAATCAAGAGCATTAAGATAAACAACACAATATCCATATGAAATGGAATAACAAATAATATAATCTCAACTAAAATTTTAATAATTCAATGTATTTGTTAATAATAAATCCATAAAAAAATTCCTTAATGTCTTAATATATAATATTAATTTACTACGTTTACAATTATTTGAAAAAAACTAATTAAAAAAACACTCTATTTAAATAAATTACTTTACTACACTAATTACTATTTGAAAATAACTAATTAAAAAACTATTTTATCTAACTAAATATCAGCACCATTAAAATTTTAAAGAGAATCAACCAATTACTAACACACTTGTAAGCTTACACACTACATTACATGCAGTGATATGACCTATTTTATAAAATAGGAAATACCCTAATATATATAATAATAAAAAATATTCTTAAAGAACGAGAATTTTAGGCTATTGCATTTATATCTTAACATAATCAATTATGTTGCATTGATCTCTTAAGATAACCAATTGTGAAAATCTATGGTTGAAAATAATGGATATAAACTTTTAAGAAGAAAATTTGTCATCATTACTCAAAAACAATATATACATATCAAACGTATTTAACTATACACTATAATTATATATCATTTTTATCTTGAATTTCTAAACACAATATATACATATGAAACATATTTAACCATACACTATAATTATATATAACTTTTATCTTGAATTTCTAAACACATAGATTAAATATTATAAATATTATAGTAATATATAATTTATTTTGAAATAAATATTTAAATATAATAAATATTATAATCATATATAATTTATTTTGAATCAAATATTTAAGTCGATCATTTGTAACCATTACTTTAAAAGAGGATATATAAAATAAACATAGTGAATCATACATTATAATTATATATAATTTTTATCTTGAACTTGTAACACATAGACTAACTATTATAAATATTAAATCAAATATAATTTATTTAAAATTTCAATCATATAAACTAGATATATTACACATATTATAAGGTATAGATATTTTAAAATAGTGAATTTATTTAGAAACCATAGAAAAAATGTAAATTTGTTAAACGTATGTATTAACATAAACAAATTACTAAAAGTCAATAAAATTTATTTAAGTTTTAATTAATAAATAATTCACTTCATGTAATTGTTTCCTTTTTGTCATTATTATCATTTCTATATCTAGATCATAGTTGGATTTCACTAATATGTAACCCTTTATAAGAAACAAAGATCATAGAGCACACATCATAAAGTCTTAGAATCAGGGAAAAGAATACCGCGAAGTAAAAAACAAATGAAGTGCGTAGTAAGTATATATATATTTTTCTTCGATTTAGACTTCCACGAACATATACTAGGAAATCCAATTTTTATTTTGCCAAGAAATTCCTTTGCATAAATTTACTTTGCACTTAGAAGAACATTTACTTCCTAAAATTCTTAACTTCACGGATTTGCACAAACTCACTCTTAAACAAGTTTTTTATTAAAATATAAATAACTTTTACCACCGTAAAATATTTGGGAAATCTTGATTTCTTTTACATACCATAAATATAAACAACATTTACACAAGTAAATCTGGAGAAAATGTGTGACATGCAATATTCAACATTCTTGAGAATGAATACATAAAATTATAGACTTATATATTACGGCAATAAAACAGGGTTGACCGCATTACACAGAGATGGAATTTACTTTGATCTTTCACCTTTTACAGAGCTTGGGCTCTTAATACACTTCGCAACTATGAGCTTGGGCTCACAAACACACCGCGAACCTATCTTTATTCACCTTTATCTCTTCCTCTATTCCTTTCTATTCCTCTGTGCATTTTCCAATTCTTCTTTTTCTTCTATATATACACAAACTTGACATCGCTTCACCTGGAAGCTATTGAGTTACATTAAATACTGTAATTAATTTCTACCTAAGAATTTCTTAACTTGAGGAATACAAACGTGGTTAAATAAATACAAGGAAGTGTGCAAGAAGCCTTATGACATACTGACTGACCGTATGACATCTCTGCAGCTCTGCGAACTGACAAAAAGACTGACTAAGTGATTGACAGAACAAGTGCAGACTAGATACACAATCAGCTCGTAATTGCATTTTTCCAACACTCCCCCTTAATTATGATCAGATAGGGATCATTAAAGAAAAATAAAGTTTTACAAAATGTTTCAGAGCTTAAACATGCAATGTGCATTTCGAAGTTCATTGTGCAGAACTTGTCACTCCTAAACAACTTCACATATATTAAAATGTGTCATTTTCCAATGGTTTTGTAACGATGTTTATTACCTGATCTTCAGACCTGCAAAATTCTAAACAGATTTCTTTGTTATTTATCAATTCTGTGATAAAATGATACCTTGTATTGATGTGCTTGGTTCTCTTGTGAAACACATGATTCTTTGACAGTGCGATAGCTAAATTGTTGGCATAGTAAATGGTTGTGGTTTCTTGTTGGTTCTGCAACGGATCACTTAACATCCTCTGCATCCAAATGACTTGACATGCAGTGCTTGTAACTACGACAAACTTTGCTTCTACTGAAGAAAGAGTTACAATGGATTGTTTCTTTGAAGCTTATGATACAACACATGCTCCTAAATTAAATGTATTCCTAGCTGTGCTTTTTCTGTCATCCATGTTGCCTCCATTTTCATTGTCAGTGTATCCAATCAGTTTGAAATTTTATGAGGTTGAATATAAAATACCAAAATCTTTTGTTCCACTTACATACCTTATAATTCTTTTACCTGCTTGCCAATGAGATTCTTTTGGTGACTCCATAAATCTTGAGATTAAACTAACTCCATACATGATGTCTCTCCTTGTCGCTGTAAGATACATAAGGCTTCCAATGAGCCTTTTGAATAGCGTAGGATCTACATTGGATCCATCATCATCCTTGCTCAATTTCAAACCTGTTATCACTGGTGTTGGAGTTGTTTTGAAGTTTAACATCTTAAATCTGTTCAAAACTTCATTTGCATACTTTTACTGAGATATAAATATACCATTTTCAGTGTGTTGGAATTCAATGCCCAGAAAATACTTCATAAGCCCTAATTTAGTCATTTCAAATTCACTTTCCATGACTGATCTAAAATCCTCTATGCCAAAATCACCAGTAAATATTAAATCATCTACATACAGGCATACAATTAGCTTATTACCTTGCTTGTTGATTTTTGTGTACAGCCTTGGTTCACATTCACTTCTTTGAAATCCATTTTGAATGAGGTGAGAATCAATCCAATTGTACCAAGCACTAGGAGCTTGCTTCAAACCATAGAGTGCATTTTTCAACCTATATATTTTGTGTCCTTGTCCTGGGACTTTGTAGCCTTGTGGCTGCTCCACATATACTTCTTCCTCCAAATAACCATTTAAAAATACAGACTTAACATCCATTTGGTAAACATGCAATTCTTATGTGCTGCAATGGCCATAAGTATTTTGATAGCGTCCATTCATGCTATAGGTGCAAAAGTTTCATTGAATTCTATGACGGGCTGTTGTCTGAACCCTCTTACTACTAATATTTCCTTGTGCTTCTTCACATTTCCATCAGCATCTTGCTTGGTCTTATAAATCCATTTAACGCTTATCACATCCTTGTCCTTAGGAACATCGACTAATTCCCTTGTTTTATTCTTCTCAATGCATTCTATTTCTTCATTCATGGCTTGTGCCCAAACTTTATCTTCGAAAGCTTCTTCAAATGTTAGCGGATCATTAATTTGAGAAAATAATGCAAAAACTGAGAATGAATTGGGTGTACCAGTCTCATATATCTCACGCAAACTTTTTTGTCTTTGTCAGAGTTGTTGATGTCGAACTTCGTGAACTGCTTGACGGAGTTTGTTGTGCTCTTGGTGTGCTTGTCGAAGTAGCTTGAACTGCAACTTGTGTAGGACTTCCTTGTGCTGAAACATGTTGCGTTGTCCTGGGATTAGATGGAGATGCGACATTCTGATTCACATGCAGAGTGTCAACCACATTTTCTGCGATTTTATCATGTTCGACATGTGACACGATTTTAGCATTGTTCTCTACGGTTCCATCCTTTGCTTCATTTTATACAAACTGAATATATATCGACTGATAATAAATTTTCTTGTGACGGGGTTATACAACTTGTATGATTTTGTGTCTTCAAAATACCCAATAAAATAAATTTATGTCCTTTATTGTCTAATTTCCTTCTCACCTGATCTGGAACATGTGCATATGCGACACAACCAAAAACTTTAAATGTGAAACACTATGTTTCATACCTGTCCAGGATTCCTACGAAACTTTGTTCTTCACACTCTTTGTTGGACATTGATTCATGATGTGTACAACAGTTGTCACTACCTCAGCTTAGTACTAATTTGACAGATACATAACTGCCAACATACTGCGTGCCATCTCCATAATGGTTATGTTTTTCCTCTCCGCGATACCATTTTGTCAATGTGTATATCACGTAGTGAATTTCCTATGTATTGCATGACTTTTACATAAGTTTAAGAAATCATTTGAAACATACTCACCACCTCTATCTATTCTTAAGATCTTGATGTTGTAACCACTTTGCTTCTCCACAAGTGCCTTGTGTCAAGCACTCTATATGCAGATAAATTGTTATCAAACACACAGAGCATATGAAATTTATTGTCAACCCGAGAAAGTCTTTTTATCTCAAAGGATAAGTGCACAATATATGCTTAAACACCAAACCATTAGAAGTGAATACTTTTATCTTCTATCATCCATGTTCATCCCAAGAATCTATGCAATCCCAATTGCCTTCTAACTACTTTACTTCAATTCTTCTCTATCATGCAACAATAAGAAACGGTATCAGATCTAATCAACAATTGCAGAAAAGAAATCTCATTCGTATTCTAGAACAATCACTTGTCTGATCTAATCAATCTGGAAATCATAAAGCATAAACTGAACATTAATCTAGAAATCCAATTGCAAAATATTGAGTCAACTGTTCTAAGAAATTGAATTGCAGAATGGAAATCAAGCAACACACAACAAGAAAGATAAATTGTAAAGACTCATGGGATTACAACTTAGCTGTAGGATGAACACGGCTGCGTATAACAGCAATTGAAATGCATAAAGCAAACCTTACTGAGTCGACTGTTATTCTACACCATTCGCCAATCTCACAGAAATATAATCTTTTACTGAAAAATCCACACAATAAATATTGCTGCTGCGTACAAAGGAAAGAACAAAGCATCACACAACAAGAAAGATAAAATCCTATTTTAACTCAGCAATCTCTGTGGAAGACGAGCCCAGTCTTCACACAGAGATGCTGGTTGAACAACACACTCTTTAGCTCAGAAGTAACCCCTTATATTAACAGAAGAATGAGTACACAGTTTTGCTTCGCTGCTAATACAAATGAATTAATTGCTTGCTATTCAACCCCTGGGTCGAGCCAACTCCCCATATTTATACATACAAACCGTAACATCTAATCCTATAATTGGGCAGCCATAAAGATCTCTGATATTCAGGCGCCCTAAATAATCTAGCTATTACAATGCGTGGCAGAACAGAAACATCCAAATATGAGAGAGTTATTAATTGACCCAAGAGTGGTGGTCCTTCCAGCTCACAGCTAGACTCGAGCAGCAACATACTTAAGATAGCGAATTCTGTTACAGCTACCCTGTCACAGCTGTGTTTTGGTTGATGATTCAAGCCCCAAGGATCCTTCTACAAGCAACGAACAACCCTTTCTTAATGACTTGTTCAGCCCCGATCTTCCTGCAATCCATTTGTCTCAACTACCTTCATAAATCGCAACATGTTAGCACAATTTGAGAGATGCATAGCTTTAATTATCACAATCATAAGCATTAATAAAATAAAACAATGATCAGCCATACCTTGGTAATTTGGGGAATAAGGTAAGGACAATAGGTCTAATTGCCATGATAAATGGTATAGGACAGGGGCAGGAAAGATGAATAATGATGACTAAAAAGGGCCAATTCTGGGCTCAACATCTCCCCCCAACTACCCTGTTGCATGTCCTCATGCAACAACCTGCATCTGAATCGTGTACTGAGCTCTATCCAAGGAGAGAGGAAGAAGTGTAGGAAACTCAAGCACCTTATCTATCTTTTTGAAAGGCCTCTCTGAGTAACCCAGTATCTTCCAACCTCACTGTTTCCCTTCCACTGCTACTTGCTGGTATCTGGGAATGCAATTGGTGTAGTGGGAATATTCCTGTAGTCTCATTATGCTGTGCCTGGGCGAGTTGAAAGGAAACCCTCAATCTAAATCCAACTCAATGACATCTCTAGGAGGTGGAAGCACTGGTTCTTGTGGGACAGTGTCTTCCAGTGCATCTAGTTTTAACAAGAGAGTTGCTGGTTCTTGTGTAACAACAACATCCTTTAAACCTTCTTCAGCAGCTACCTTTATTGATTTTGGAGACACTGGTTCTTGTGTAGCAGCGTCTTCTTTGTCCTTCTGCTGCTGAGATAGGATATCCTTCTCATCGTGCAACCCTTCCTCCAAGATTTCGGTGTCACCTGAGCATGGTGTCTGTACCTGTTCATATTCACTCCATTGTATATCGGGAATGATATCCACTCCAGGGTTATCTTCTAACTGCAATTCAGGAGTTCCTGCTGCAGCTTCCAAGGGTGTTGGTTCTTGTGTAGAAACATCCTGGCTTACCTCTTCATCCTTCTTCTGCTGCAACTCTTCTCCTATGAGTTCTGTATCATGGGAGTCCTCTGGGGTTACAACCCAGAGTTCATCATTAAACTCCAGAATCTCCTCTGTCCCAAGTTCTTCCCCCATCTGTTTGGCCGATTGGACAAGTATATTCAGGTTTGCTGGTTCTTGTGTTGCAGCTTCCTGTTCCAATTTATCACTGTCCTGCCTTTGTATCTCTTCTTCTAAAATTTCTGTGTCCTGGGAGCATTCTGGGGTTTCATCATATTCCTTTATAAGCTCCAGCGCATCCTTCATTCCAAGTTCTTCTCCCATCTACTCTATAATCTCTGTATCGTGGAAACATTCTGGGGTTACCATACATTCCTTATTAATGTCCAGAGCATCCTCCATCCCATGTTCTTCTCCTATATGTTCCATAATTTTTGCATCATGGGAAGTGGCAGCTGCAGCAAGGATGTTTAAAAGTGCTAGTTCTTGTGTGGCAGCACCTTCTTTTTCCACTGCTTTCCCCACTGTGGCAACAGGATGTTGTGTTGAATAAGTGCTAAGTAGAATTTTATGGCCTGCTTCCTCAAAGATTTCTCCACAGGTGGGGCAGAGTATTCGCTCATCCTTTTCTCCAGCTCCATCAAAAACTGATTCCTCCACTTGGTCTGCAGCCTCTATCAGTGTGTACATTTTTCTTTCACCCTGCTTTCTGCAGGTTTCCTTCCAAGTTTCCAGCTCCCTTCTAAGTACTTGGAGGTCCTCTTTCAGCATTGCATTCTCATACAGAAGTCCTTCAATTCCAGGTTCTTCCTCCACTGGCCTTTGTGGAGCATCCATCGGTCTTGGTGCAAGGATTGGGGGTTCAACCTGTGTCTTTGAGGTTGCCCATCTTTTCCTAGATGCCTCTGCTACTGTGGTAGATCGAGTTCGTTTCCTTCTGATTGGTGCTGTTAGATCAAATTCATTGGTTGCTCTCTTTCTCTTCTGTGGCGTTTTCTTTTGTGATTTTTCCTTTTGCGGTGTTTCCTCCTGTGGAGCTGGGATATAGGGAGGCAAAACTGAGGTCAAAGGAATATTTCTTTTCCCCTCATGCTTTTCTTCTTCAATCACAGCTCCTCCTCCTACCCACTCAGGTGAAGACTCAATTGTAACCAGCTCAATGTCTTCTTCCATTGCCCTAGCTCCATCATCTTCAGGTTCCATTGTCGCAGCATTTGATGCTGCTCCAATTTCACCTTCTGCTGTCGGAGCTATCCTGTTATCTAGGTTTTCCATGAAGGTTTCATCTACATTGTCACCTAATGGATCTGTTTGTGCTTCCCCTTGTTCTCCTTCAAATGCAGTGTCATCCCCCATTGGTTCTGCTTGTGCTGGGGATTCATCTACCCCGAATGGCTCTAACTGTGCCCTTGGTTGTTCTTCCTTTGTGGTTTTACCCACCCCGGATGGTCCTGCCTGTGCCCCCGATTGCTGTTCTTCTCCCATTTCATCCCTCCCCCCAACTTCACTGGAGGAACTCCGGTCCTCCTGTTGTGGTGGAACCTGTAATTGCTGTAATGGGATGACCCTCAAGGGAACAGGTTGCTGTGGTCAGGTTATAAATTGTTCCCAAGTTATATTATGTTGGGAAAGGGTTCTTACAATAATTAACTTGATAAGGCCATGGTGGGTGAGAGAGGAAAGTGGGTGCTTTGCAGACTGAACAAATGTCGCCATATGACGCAAGTCGTGCAGTAAATAAAATGGAATGTTCAATAAAATGCCATGGCGGAGATGAGAAAGCAAAGGAAGTTCAGAGTTATACACAGTTTGATATCTACCTTCACAAGTAATGTATTTCTTGAGGAAGACAGCAACCTGGTCCCATGGCCGCGGCAGTGAGTTCAGTGCAATCCCTCTCCTGGATGCTTCAATTTGCTCCCCTGGAAGTAAAAATTCTTCTCGTGCAACCGTTGCAGGGACTCGTCGGTTAAACCATGGTTTTCCCACCATCGGGATGGCTGTAACGTCGGATATAATGACCTCGGAGACGTCTATACACAGCCCCCACACCGTGGAGTGAGTTTTGGTAAGATTCAAGGCAAATTGCAGGGCTGCGTCCCGATCGAATCCGTCCAATCGCTCAAAGAATTTGACCCAGCCAGTAGCTTGAAAAATGGCAAGAACTTGAGGATTCCGTCTGAGTTCCCGGGTATTGAAAGGTTCATGGCGAACTGGAATCCCCATGGTCCTGGCTGCAAACTGAAACTGCTATTCCACAGATTACAGGATCCCAGAATGGAAGTTGCAGCACAGAGGATGCACGAATCGCTGAGCGGAGACGTTGAGAGAATGACCAAATTTGGAAAGTTGAGCACAGAACAGTGTTTGAAATTTTCATGCCGAATTGGGGAAGGTGGCAGTTATTAGCGTTTACGTCGTACGAGGGAAAGGTTTAATAAGGTATAATGGTAGTACGAGTGAAGGTATGACCAATATCGTTTAAATGATATCAATGCTTAATCACGTGATAAATGAAAGCCATACCTCATAAAACTGTGCGTCGGAAAGCTGCGGAAAATGGTGGAGCATGCAGTTGGTGACGTCACGGAGCCGAATTCGTGCACAGTAGGATGTGTGATCATGATGACTCGGATAAGGCAATAAGTTCTTCCGTCGGTGAAACACAAATCGTCGCTTCCTCGGGGTCGGAATGATGAGTTTGCCGGCATGACTGAGGTGAATCAGCACCATGATTAGCATGTTTGAAATAATTCTTCTGTTAACACGGGAGTTACCACTGCAAGTTGCCAAAAAAATTGATAGCACGGCCGACGAAAAAGATGTTGCAGTCGTCAAAAAAAAATATGTTGCAGCCACCGGGAAAGAAGTTGCAGCCACCGGAAAAGAATTCACGGCAGCCGGAAAAAGAATTTACCGTATCGGGGAAAATTAGAGCTGTCACGGAAAAGTTTTACGGTGGCGGGAAAGATTACAGCTGGCGGGAAAAGTTGTTGCAGCGCTGTGACGTGATGTTGCAGCCGCTGGATTGAAGTCGCGGCTGCCGGGGATGATTTACAGCTGACGGGAGAAAGGATTTTAAGGTCGACGGAAAACAATAACGGCGAAATGTTGCAGCTGCCGATGTTGCAGCCGCTGGATTGACGACCGACGGAAAAAGGGATATTACGGCTGCTGGAAATGAGGTGGCAGTCGCTGGGAAATGAGATGGCAGCCGCGGGGAAATGAGGTGACAGCTACGGAAAAAGATGTTGCAGCTGCGGAAAATGGTTACGGCTGTGGGAAAATGATGTGGCAGTGGCTGGTAAATGAGGTGGCAGCCGCTGGAAGATGAGGTGGCAGCCGCGGGGAATGGGGTTGCAGCTGCCGATGTTGCAGCCACCGATGTTGCAGCCGCCGATGTTGCAGCTGCCGGAAAATATTGACGGCAAGCAGGAAAAAGGATTTTACGGCTGCTGGGGAAAAGGATAATGTGGTTGCCGGAAAAAGATATACAGCTGCCGGAAAAGATATACAGCCGCCGGAAAATATGTTGTAGCTGCCGAAAAATATGTCGCAGCTGCCGGATTTTTTTTTTATTTTTTTTTTAAGCAAGGACGGCACAGGGATATTTTCATCTAATGGGCCCAAACTGGTCGTTCTCCTGGCGCTTTCCTGAAAATTTTTGAAAAATGACAGCAAACAAAAAGATCAAATGCAAAGAGGAAAAAAACAACAGTTATACGCTACAGCAGGAAATTATTTATGTACAGCAAATACGATTTTCAGTTTAAGGTTTGGCAAAGGCAGAGAAAAGTTCCTGCTCTGGTGCCAATTGATAGTCTGGATCGGCAGCAATTTGTGAAATGAATGCATCTTTCGAAATGGGCTTACGATACAGTCGCAGTCTGTGGCCGTTAGCAAGTAATGGTATACAGTTTTCATCAATGGTCAACAGGCGAACAGTGCCGTTGTCAAATACCCTGTCGACCAAATATGGACCCAGCCATCTTGTGCGTAATTTTCCTTTAAAATCCTTCTTGAATCTGGAGTCGTATAATAGTGCCCAGTCTCCTTCACTGAAGATTTTCTTTTTGATGAATCGGTCATGCCAGTTAGATCTCTGTTGCTGAAGCATCACAGTCTGGTCTACTGCAGCTAACCGTTTCTCATCCAGTTCATTTAATTGATTCAATCTTCTCTTCTGGGCTTCTGTTACATCCAGATTCATTTCGGTGGCTGTTTTCAGGGTCTTGATCTCAAATTCAATTGGAAAGATGGCACTCTTTCCATACACCAGATCATAGGGAGAAAACCCTGTGGTGTTGCGCCAAGTTGTGCGATATGCCCACAATGCTTCTGGAAGCCTGTCAGCCCAATCCCTTCGATGACTCTTAACTGTTTTAGTAAGGATTGCTTCAATAACTTTATTAGTACTTTCCACCTAACCATTGGCCTGGGGATGATAAGGTGAAGCTATCCTATGCTGCACATGATACTTCCGGAGCAAGGATTCAAATTGGTGTGAGATGAATTGCGGTCCCCCATCGGTAACTACTTCCTTTGGTACCCCAAAGCGGGTAAAAATTTCACTCTACAGAAAATCAATCACCGCCTGGTCATTAGCCTTAGCCAAAGCTACAGCTTCTACCCACTTGGTCATGTAATCTGTACACACCAGAATGTAAACCTTCTGTCTGGAAGGAGGGTTGATAGGGCCAACAAAGTCCAATGCCCATCTATCAAACGGTTCTAGTACCACTTGGGGCTGTAAAGGCATCTGATCTATCTTATTAGGTTGGCCCATCCTTTGGCAGCTGTCACAGGACTGAACATATCTTTTAGCGTACCTGAACAATGTCGGCCAATAGTAGCCCATCCGCAGCGCTTTATGCCCTGTTCTTCTGTCTGCAAAGTGTCCTCCATAAGGTTCATCATGATAGGCCTTCAGTATATGAAAGATCTCATCTTCCCTTACACATCTCCTAATCTCAAGATCGGGTCCTGTGTAAAAGAGATGACCATTGAGCCAACAATACCTGGCACTTTGCTGGATAATTTTTCTTTTCTCTCGTTTAGACATATGTGGCGGAAGCTTTCCTGCAACCAAATAATTAGCAACGTCTGCATACCAGGGCGAATGAGCTGAGAGTGCAAATAGATGTTCATCTGGGAAAGAATCCTCAACAGGCGAATTGTCATCACTGTTAGTAAATCGTGATAAAAAATCAGCAACAACATTTTCTTTTCCAGGTTTATCTATAATGGTAATATCAAATTCCTGTAATAATAATAGCCACCTGGTTACTCTGGCATTGGTGATAGGTTTATTCATCAAATACTTAATGGCAAAGTGGTCAGTGTGCACAAATGTAGGATACCCAATAATGTAATGTCGAAACTTATTAATAGAATAAACAATAGCTAGGAATTCTTTTTCAGTGACAGTATAATTTAGTTCAGTAGGGGCTAAGTTTTTACTAACATAATAGATAGCATAAGGTACTTGACCATCCTGCTGTCCTAGTACTGCTCCAATGGCAGTATCAGAAGCATCTGAAGAAATGTGGAAAGGTATGGTCCAATTAGGTCCCCTTAGAATAGGGGCTGTGGACAGCTTCTCTTTAATCTTGTCAAATGTTGTATGGCATGCTGTACTCCACACAAACTATGCGTCCTTCATTAACAATGAAAACAAAGGAGAAGCAAGTTTGGAGAAGTTTTCTATAAATCTCCTGTAATATCTAGCATGTCCCAGAAAACTTCGCACCTCTTTCTGAGTTGAAGGAGTTGGTATATTTTTTATCACCTTAATTTTGGAAGGATCCACTTGAATACCATCGGTAGAGATGAAATGTCCTAATACCACCCCCTCACTCATCATCATATGGCATTTTTCAGTGCTTAATGAGAGGCGATCCTGTTCACAGCGAATTAAAACTTTCTTTAAATTTTCCACTGCTTCCTCAAAATCCTTGCCATAGGGAGTAAAATCATCCATAAAGACTTCCATACTATCATTAACCAATTCAGAAAATATGCCAATTACAGCTCTCTGGAACGTTGTTGGTGCATTGCATAAGCCAAAGGGAAGCACCCTGTAGGCAAATGTTCCCCAGGGGCAAGTGAAGGTGGTCTTATCCTGATCCTCCGGAGCAATCTGAATTTGGTTGTACCCACTGAACCCATCCAAGAAGGAGAAGAACTTCTTCCCTGATAGGGTATCAAGTACTTGGTCAATAAAGGGAAGAGGAAAATGATCCTTTTGTGTAGCTTTGTTCAGCTCCCTATAATCAACACAGACTCTCCATTTACCATTTTTCTTGGGCACAATTACAAGTGGGGAAACCCACTCACTGTCTGAAATAGGGTAGATAAATCCTGCTTCCAAAAGTTTCTAGATTTCCTCCTTCACTATATCCCTCAGATTGGGGTTCATGCGTCGTTGGGGTTGACATACAGGCCGGGAGTCGTTTTTAATGTAAATATGATGAGTGCACAGATTGGAAGGGATACCCTTCATGTCTGTATACTCCCAGGCGAATGCCCCCTTACGTTCCTTCAAGAGATTGGTTAGGCGCATCTGTTCTTCTGAGGAGAGACCAGGGTTGATGTTCAAAGTTCTTCCAGGCTCTACCTCAATAGGAATTCTTCTCGAGTTTTTCAAAACTAGGATTATGTTTGCGTCATCGACTAGTGCTTCCTCCGTAAGCTGTTCTTGTTCTTCCTTACCAAGGGTAATGTTCAGGAGTTGATAAACTTCTTTATCTACTGAAGCAGGTTCACTAATGAAATTAATGATGGCATCGTCTTCTGTTTCGTTTTTGAAAGTTAGGGCCTTCCCTATTGTTAATAATGGCTGAACATCCTCCTCCTCTTCCTGTTCTATCCACAAGGAAGTTTCAGTTTCTAGACTCGGCCGTGCTGGAGGATATAGGGTGAGTTTTTTGGTTTCCATACCATCAAATATAGTCATGGACCCCGATCGACAGCTGATGCAAGCATCAGCTGTGGCCAACCAAGGCCTCCCTAGGATCAATGGGTGTCCCCCCAGCTGTGATTTTGGTTGTAATACCAAAAAGTCGGCAAGGTATTCCCATGAGTCTACTGAGATGACAAGATCGTCCAGAATCCCTTCGGGTCTGATGGTGGATCTGTCTGCCAATTCTAAAATGGTAGGGGTCGGTCTAATATTGGTGAATCCAAGCTTCTTTACAGTCTCAATTGTTATAACATTGATCGCTGCTCCTAAATCTACTAGCACGTTGGGTATCTGCGTCTGTCCTATGTGTACAATGACAGTAGGATTGCCAGGGTCGTCATACTTGGTCACAGGGGTTTTTCCTGTCATTAAAGCAGATAAATTCCCTATGACATGAACAGTGGGAGGATCTCTGGGATTCCTTCCTGGTCTTTTAGTGCACAGGTCCCGAACAGTTCTAGCATAAATAGGTACGTCTTGAAGAGCTTGCAACAGGGGGATCTTAACATAAATATTCTTCAACTCTCCTAGGAGATTGAACTGAGGTTGTCCCCCTATTTTTGGCAGCATTAGTCTCTCAGGGTATGGTGGTTGCCTTACCAGCTGGGTAGGCTACGTATTACCTGATTTATCGTTTAATGTTTCATCCGTCCCATCTGAGGGATGCTCAGCACCTTCAGTAATAGGAACCGGATCAAATGGATGCTGGGAACTCTCTCCTTTGTCATGCACAGAAGGTGGAATATCTTCTGAAATTACACGTTCTATTATCTTCCCAGACCGTAGGCCAATGTCATTACAAGGTACAGGGGAGAGAGAATAGGCCGGCATATTGAGAGCTTCCAATTGATGGACTGTTTTATTATTTGGGTTAGGATTAGGTTGGGCAGGCAGCTGAGGCCGTAATGGTATATTAGGAACAGGATTATTCTGCAGCTGCAGCTGCGATTGCTGAGGTGGGTATTGAGGATATTGATGAAATTGAGGATATGGAGGAGAATATGGTAACTGCTGAGGTGGAGGTGGTTGAGGAAACTGGTTCCCAGGATGGAAGTTCCTCCATCCAGGAGACCATGATGTAGGTTGATGTGGTGGTTATGTCCAAGGACTCCATGAGTTATAACTTTGTATTGCAGGTTGGGAAGGATTCCACTGAGCATAATTTGAAGGGAATTGTGTATTCATATTTTGCATATTATTATTCCAATTGTTCAAATTATTCAAAAATGGAAATGAATCTGGAGACATACCTTGATTTCAAGGCTGCCAGGGTTTCTTCTGTGCAATGAAGTAGGTTGATTCCACTTCTGGAGTTGATGCCTGCAGAACAGCCTTCACTTGGGGAAGTGTGGGACATTCTTTCATATCATGGTTCAGCTCGCACAACTGACATACTTGTATTTTGTCTAGAGGGCATTCTTTCAGTGGATGAGTCTTTCTACATCGGGGATAGAACACACCTAGTGTGAGATCCTCCACTGCCTGTCTTTGCTTGGCCTTCAGGACATCAATCTCCGAAGAGATAGAGCTCATCATTTCTGTTTTAAAATTTTCAAGAAGATTGCATATCTCTGCACGTGTAGCTCCCCCATTGGATGACTTCTGAGTTCTGTCGAAGACATCACGTTCCAGCTTATCTCGTTTGTCCCGCTTGTTATGCCTAGAAGATCCCCTGGAGTATCTCTTACATAATTCCACAATTGTCTCAAAAGGTTCTTTAGAGATATCTCCCTTTCCTAGCAGATTTAACATGTCTAAACAATCATCCCTGATCCCTCGAAGCAGGATTATCTTGAGCACATCTAGCCCCATGTTCGTTTGCCCAGCTCTCTGCACATTGTATAGCAGCCTCTCTACAAAATCCTCCAAACTTTCATCCTCCTTCTGCACCATCTTGAATAATTCCTCTCTTTTGTCCCTGGTGTTGCAATATTCTTGATATTTTTCCAGGAACACTTGCTTCATCTTATTCCAATTAGCAACAGTTCCTCCCCCAAGGCTCATGAACCATCGTAATGCATTGTCCTTCAGGGTGGCAGGAAAAAGCTTCAGCTTTTGGGCATCTGTGACATAATCATAGCTGCGACAGAGGATATCGAATTCAAAAAGGAATTCGTCTGGATCTTCCGCCGCCCTGCCATGGAAGCGAGGCAACACCGATGGTGAGATGTTTTTCATAGGAGTTGTCCCTTCTAGCTGCTGTATTGGAAATTGTAATGTAGCCATAGTTTCTTCTGGCAGGGGATTATTTTCATGATGGTATTGTACCACTGCTTCTTCCTCTTCATCCTCATGTCTGTTATTCATCTTTTCTTCTGTATCCTCTTCTTCGTTTGTTCCTGCGTTCCTTACCTCAGTTGTAACAGCTGCGTATTCTTCAGTTGTAATAGCTGCGTATTCTTCAGGTGTAGCAGCTGCGTATTCTTCAGTTGTAACAGCTGCGTATTCTTCAATTGTAACAGCTGCGTATTCTTCAATTGTAACAGCTGAATCAACTGTTCCTTCTTTAGTAGGGGTATATGCAGGAATCACGGCTGCTCCTGTATCTTCCACCGTGGATCCTGATGCTGGCGCTCTAGGATCAGCAGGGCCTCTTTTGATAGGAGTCTCCCGTTGACGAGTCCTGACAGCTGAATCAGTTTTGTCAACAAGGTCGTCAATGAATGTTCTTCTACCCAGCGGTTGACCTCGACCACGACCCAAACCACCTGTACTGTTAGTATTTTGTGGGGTTTTGGGGGTTGGGAGGTGATCGCGTTTTACCCTCCTCGTATTCATGCAAAGCAGACCATTTCAAAAAAAATAAACAAAAGACTGTCTAAAAACAATTATCAGGTGCAACTAATGACTAGTGTTTAATTTTTTATCCTTCCCCGGCAACGGCGCCAAAATGTCAAGCACTCTATATGCAGATAAATTGTTATCAAACACACAGAGCATATGAAATTTATTGTCAACCCGAGAAAGTATTTTTATCTCAAAGGATAAGTGCACAATATATGCTTAAACACCAAACCATTAGAAGTGAATACTTTTATCTTCTATCATCCATGTTCATCCCAAGAATCTATGCAATCCCAATTGCCTTCTAACTACTTTACTTCAATTCTTCTCTATCATGCATCAATAAGAAACGGTATCAGATCTAATCAACAATTGCAGAAAAGAAATCTCATTCGTATTCTAGAACAATCACTTGTCTGATCTAATCAATCTGGAAATCATAAAGCATAAACTGAACATTAATCTAGAAATCCAATTGCAAAAGATTGAGTCAACTGTTCTAAGAAATTGAATTGCAGAATGGAAATCAAGCAACACACAACAGGAAAGATAAATTGTAAATACTCATGGGATTACAACTTAGTTGTAGGATGAACATGACTGCGTATAACAGCAATTGAAATGCATAAAGCAAACCTTACTCAGTCGACTGTTATTCTACACCATTCGCCAATCTCAAAGAAATATAATCTTTTACTGAAAAATCCACACAACAAATATTGCTGCTGTGTACAAAGGAAAGAACAAAGCATCACACAACAAGAAAGATAAAATCCTATTTTAACTCAGCAATCTCTGTGGAAGACGGGCCCAGTCTTCACACAGAGACGCTGGTTGAACAACACACTCTTTAGCTCAGAAGTAACTCCTTATATTAACAGAACAATGAGTACACAGTTTTGCTTGGCTGCTAATACAAATGAATTAATTGCTTGCTATTCAACCCCTGGGTCGAGCCAACTCCCCATATTTATACATACAAACCGTAACATCTAATCCTATAATTGGGCAGCCATGAAGATCTCTGATCTTCAGGTGCCCTAAATAATCTAGCTATTACAATGCGTGGCAGAAAAGAAACATCCAAATATGAGAGAGTTATTAATTGACCCAAGAGTGGCGGTCCTTCCAGCTCACAGCTAGACTCGAGCAGCAACATACTTAAGATAACGAATTCTGTTACAGCTGCCCTGTCACGGCTGTGCTTTGATTGATGATTCGAGCCCCAAGGATCCTTCTACAAGCAACAAACAACCCTTTCTTAATGACTTGTTCATCCCCGATCTTCCTGCAATCCATTTGTCTCAACTACCTTCATAAATCGCAACATGTTAGCACAATTTGAGAGATGCATAGCTTTAATTATCACAATCATAAGAATTAATAAAATAAAACAATGATTAGCCATACCTTGGTAATTTGGGGAATAAGGTAAGGACAATAGGTCTAATTGCCATGATAAATGGTATAGGACAGGGGCAAGAAAGATGAATAATGATGACTAAAAAGGGCCAATTCTGGGCTCAACACCTTGAACTGCTGAAAACATGCAAATGCATCATATTTATGTTTTAGAAAATATATCCAGGATTTTCTTGTGAAATCATTAATAAATGTGAGAAGGTAAGTGCATCCTCCCAAGGATGGTGTTTTCATTGGTCCACAAATATCAGAGTGCACAATTTCAAGTGTTGTGCGAGCTCTATATGAATTTCTGACTAGAAAAGTCTCTCTGTGTTGTTTGTCAAAAATATAGCCTTCACAAATTCTCTCTGGATTTTCAATAAATGGAAACCCTTTCACCATGTCCTTCATGTGCAGTAGCTTCATCCCACCAAAATTCAGATGTCCAAATATGAAGTGCCACAACGAGGATTCATCCTTTATTTTTGTTTGAAACGCTGCTTGCATTCATTTGTCGCTGTCTTTTTCTTTCTTGTCGCAGTGAATGTCTGATTCTTTAGTTTCTCCTTTGAATGCAGCTTGTGAGTTTCCATTCTGACTTCCATGAACAACTTGAGTTGTTTTTTCTTTTATGTTTGGCCTTATCCTCAAAGGAAACAAGTGATTGCTTGTCATCTGCACTTCGTCTATTAAGCGATTGCTTGGATATATGTCCTTAATCAAACAATGTTTTCCTCTCATATGAACTCTGTAACCTTTTTCTAACAGTTTTCCAATGCTCATCAAATTATTCTTCAAACCTTTAACATAATAAACATCAGGCATAAATTTATGCTCCCCTGTTTGGTTAGAATATCAACAGTACCCTTACCCAAAACAGTGACTTGAATATTATTTCCAAGTGTGACATCAGTTTGAACTGATTTATCTAGACTGGAGAATAAATTTAAATTACCAGTCATATGATTTCTATAGCCTGAGTCTAAATACAATATGTCATTTCGACTTTCTTGGACAACATTGCATTCAAGTGGAGATGCACATGCTAAGAACAATGAGTTGGTTGGAGTGTTGTTGTTTCTTGACTATGTTTGACCTTGCTTTCCTTGGTCATACTGCTTCCTTCAAGTTGAAGCCTATAAATCAGTGGTTGGAGCCTCCTTCTAGTCGGTGTCGTAGAATCTCACAAGTTGGTTCCTATGAATGTAATATTTATTATATAAGAAAGAATTCGATGGCTTTCTCCCATTTGGGTTTCCTTGCTAAATATTTGTGTTTTGTGTCTCATGCATGTGTTGATGATTGACATTGTTTATGTTCAATACATAATATAAGTACTGTTTGAATTTGGTAGAAGTGAAAATTGTTTAAACTGTGCTTAATATCGATTCATCCCCCCTCTTAGTATTAATAAGATTTCCAACATTCCCACCTTGGAATCATCACTAAGATTGCATATACCTCGGAATCATCACCAAGATGTCACATTCATGTGCATGAGACAAGGATGGCGCACCCACTTGTACATGTCTAGTTAACTAATGTATTCATGGCCAGTTAGCATAGAATTGGTGGTAGATTACTAGTGTTTGTGTCATTACATGCTTGTGTAAGCTCCAAAATATCAACTAAGGCACATTGGTTCACCAATTAGAGTATATATCATGTAATTTTACCATTCATTTAGTGTGGAATAGAATTATTTTGTTCTCTCTTCATTCTTTTGGCTCTCTCTTGCATTTGTTATTGTTTCTTCTTTGCAACTGTATTCAATCTACGGGTTATTTAAAAATTTCACAGAACATTCCATAATTATCCACCTACCCTTGATGAACTAGATATTATATTAAAAACTCAATCCACTATAACATCATGACCCACTAATACTAGTAACTCACTAACACTTGAACATCATTGACCATATCAAATGAAATTGATCATCATTGACTATGGTTTACCTTAGTGATTATATAGACCATAGTCATCACAATTCACCATATAACCAAATTATCACAAAATAACCTTGTTTGTTCATCCACTACAATCATTGCCACATACCCACTAACCCATTAATTGTATAGCCCCATAATCACATCACCTATAAACCTACTTCCCCAATAATGCCATTAACCCATCAACGGACCACCCTTGATTGAGTACATTGGCCATTGAAGACCATGGTTGAACACTATTGGATATGGTTAACCACTATTGACCTTGTTGACCATGTTGGACCATTAGCGAACATGGTTGAAAATCATTAACCATGTTTCATATAGTAACCCACTCACCCATAACTCCTTAACCCGTATTGAACTTGTTGTCTATGTCAACTATTATTCAACATGAATCCCCCATCACAACTAGCCACCTATCCTTGACTCAAAAACTAGCCCATTAATTACTTAATACACTCTAGCCTCTTAGCCCACTAAGATATATAACTCAGTAACCTTTGACCATAGTAAATTGTATCAATATTCATTAACCACCATTACCTATGTTTAACTCTTGTTGAGTGCAATATTGACTATAAAGATAATAATCACCATGCTTTACCATATTAATTGCATTAACACAAAAAATCCTAGCTTGCTTTCCCATCACCATCATACGAATATACACTAATCCATTAACCACATAGCTTGATAATTCCATCACCCAGAAAACTCCTAATATAATAACCCCATTAACCCATCAAACTTATACTATCATTAACCATATTGATCACTATTGGCCATGGTTGACCAATGTTGAATTTGTTTAACATGGTAAACCATAATCACACATGGATAAGCATCATTGACCATGGTTTGTCAAATAAGCCTCGCAACCATAACCCCCTAATCCATATTGACCTATGTTGTTGAACGTTAATTATTATCCGACATCGGTCCCTTGTCAAAACTAGACACCTAACCCTAATCTTCCAACAACATCACTAACACATAATCCATTAGTAACCCTTAACCCACTAAGACTAGTGAATCAATAATCCTTCACTCTTATTGGCCATATCAACCATCATTGGTCACAAATGACCATGGTTGACTTGTGCTTACCATATTGACATACTACAACATATGTTATGATAGTCGCAACAAACGACCAGGTTTTTCGAAATACAATGACACAAATTTGGGAAGTGATGTTGATAATAAAAGGTCCCACATGGATTTTTTTAGTTAATTTGTAGGGTGGCACTATTAAACATTGAAGCAGTCAATGAAGATAGATTGTGACTTTGTAAAAAAAGGAGGTGATGTTCATGGTGGTGAAATATGCATGTAATGAGGTTTTTTGAATTTAACAGTTTCGTAACTATGGCATAATGATGCAGGAGCATTGGGGCCTAGGAGAAATAGTCGAAGTTGATCGACAAAAGAAGGTCGACCAGGGGGATTGCCGATGACCATTGGTGCGAAGGAGACTGGCAGTCAAAGCCAGGAATTCGAGCAGAAGATGTTGCAGTATATTTGAAAGGATGCAGAAGTCGAAAGAGTCGAAAGTTGACAAGATGGTCGAGATGCAACATCGACAAGAAAGCAACGAAGGTTAAGAGTGGAGGACGGGGAGGATTAAATGGAAGCCGTAGAGATAATAAGTCAAAGACCGACGAGGTAGAAATGGTTTACGAAGTGAAGTGCAGACTAGTCGGAAGTGGATAGTGACAAGACCAACAATTGTAGCAAAGTCATAGAAGCTATGTAGTCAAGGAGATCGACCTGCAACTGTTGAGGGTTGTTGGGGAAGTTATGGCAGTTAAAGAAGATGAGTGAAACCAGACCAAGTGTCACCACAGGAGGAGATTGTGCAAAGTGGTCAAGGGGCTCTGAAAACTGTAGTATCTGTTAGTTCATAGGTAGAGCGATGGACAGAGTAAGGACATCTTGGGGAGATCGACATAGTGGACCTCGGGAACAACAACAGAGCAGAGTAGAAGACTAGTGTGAAGGAATAGAGGAAAGTATCAATCTTTCTTTCATTATTCAGAGGATCAAAAGACAAAGAGGATCACACATAGGGAGAAACACACTGAGAGAACATAGTTTTACTTCTGTATATTGTAACAGGCCAAGGCTGACTTGTTTATTAGTTTACATGTAATTTGGTAAATGATTCAAGTAATAGAAGCCAACTTCTTGGAATTTCCAGCTCACATATAGTGTTTGTGAGTGCACTGTGTGTTTGCTTCATGTTATTGTTAAGCAAGGTAGTACGACCAGACCTGCCCTTACACCAGGTGGTATCAGAGCGGGAAGATGACTGCGTGTACGTGAACAACTTCAGCTGTGGTTGGGTAGAGTTGTGCACGTGTGGTGAAAGTCCAGTTACGATTGGACGAGAGTAGATTTCAACTGAGATTGAAAGAATGGCACAAAGAGTTGTAAATGTTCGTGGTGTAGGATGAAGAGCACGAGGCATAGGAGTCACAGTTGATCGCGAAATGTTCAATGAGTGCATGCGAAAAATGAGAAGCTTGACCAATGACATCGCAGCGATCAAACAAATCCAAATGCGTGGATGCATTCCCGATGAAATTGACCATAGAGACAAGGAATTCAAAGAAGTGGAAGCTCGGGAAGTGGTGGAATAAGAACCAGAAGATAAATTCATCAAGCTACTAACAGAGATGAGAGGTAAGGAAAATTTGGATGTACCTACCTACTCAGGAAGTACGGATCCAGAAGACTTGATAGACTGGTTGAGATAGATGGAGAAATACTTCGACATAATCAAATAGACGATCCTAAGAGGGTTAAGACTACATGTCTGAAGTTGAAGAGTCATGCCCCATTGTGGTGGGACAATGTACATGCTGACAAAGTCAAGAAAGACAAGGAGAAAATCAAGTCTTGGGAAAGAATGGTTGCCAATCTGAAAGGGAATTTCCTTCCTAGTGACTATGTGATTTTCTTGTTTAGGAAGTTACAAAACTTTCGATAGAAAGAGATGATCGTGAAGGAATACACGAAAGAGTTCTACAAACTATCGATTAGATATGGTCAAACCAATGAAGGTGAAGAAGCAGTCGCAAGATATGTGAAAGGCTTGAAGCATGTCATACAAGACGACTTGAGCCTGTTGAAGTTTAGGATGGTTGGAGAAAACTACCAACTAGCCCTGAAGGAAGAAGAAAGGTTGTCGAGAAGAACCACATCAACTAGAGGAAGGATGACTGGTCAAGGTGCGAATACTGTTTTTGCGAAGGGACAAAGTAGTGGAACCAGGGGATAAGCCATCGAAGACAACCGACATGTGGAAGGGGCAACGGTCAAAGAGAAAGTAAAAGGAAATCGACTAGATGGTCGAGAGACCCACGGTCGGGGTGATTTTGGTCGAAGTGGTCTAGCAGAAGGGAAAGGAGCTAATAGACCAACTATAATCTGTTATAAGTGTTGCGGAGTGGGACAAAAATCCTACGAATTCCTATAGAATCTACATGTGGTGGAAGAGTTGAAACCCAGACTTCGACGAGATGATAAAGACGACGAGAAGATAGATTCGACATCCGAAAATGGCAAAGAGGGTAGAGGAAAAGGTCGAAACATGATGACCAGGAGAACATTGGTTCAGAATGACCAGCGCGAAGAGAAGGATTTGACACAACGAAAGGCCATTTTTAGGACCAAAGTGCTGATTTTCGACAGGTATTGCAAGACCATTCTCGATAATGGCAGTACAAAAAATTTAGTGTCAATGGAGGTCATCGACAAGTTGGGTTTCATATGTCAACAACACCCAAATCCATACAAGATATCTTGGTTCGAGAAAGGACATCATGTGAAGGTAACCAAATAGTGCATGATCAAATTTAAAGTTGGAAAGCTTGAATACAACGTACTGTGCGACGTAATCCCAATGGATGCTTGTAATTTGTTGTTAGGGAGACCATGAAAATATGATCAGAATATGATGTATGATGGTAGAGCCAACACAGTCATAGTGTGGAAAAATGGCACACGGAGGATGCTGAAGCCAAAGTAGTAGGATTGCGCCAATTGTAAGCCGAGTGAAAGCAACTATTGGGAGAAGAGAGTGTTGATGTGCTCAGCGAAGGAATTCCTAGTGGAGGAAGAGAAACAGTCGGGATATTTCACCATCATTCTAAAAGGACCATGTGTCGAAAGGCACCGACATGATTTCCACCGACGAGAAGCATATCCCATCAGATCGACTTGATTCGAGGGTCGATTTTTCCAAACAAGGCACCACAAAGGATGACTCTGATAGAGGGTCATGAACTCAATCGAAAAACCCAGAAGTTGTTGGACAAAGGATTGATCAGAGAAAGTCTAAGACCGTGCGCAGTACCAGTAGTATTAACTGTGAAAATCCTCACAGTAGATCTAAGAGATGATGTATACCTCACAAGAGTAATTATGATTAAGCAGGAAAATAGAAGAAGAGTGAACAATATAGTATAATGAGCAACAGAATAATATGGTACAGTAGAACTCATATAGAATCAATAATACTTCACACACACTAGTTAATTAATCACAATATGGACAAATAAATAGTACAATGGTAGAGAGGATTCGAATTCCTAAGGTGGCAATTTGAATTAGACTCTCAGAGTGATCATAAGATCAATAGAGTGTCATCAGAGCACAACTAGGTGTCCTCATGATCATCGGAGCAAAACTGGAAGTCTTCATCATCATCAGTGGAGTCATCAATGCTCAAGTAACTGTCAACCATCAGTCAAACTAACTCTGGTAGGTGTAACTGAGTGACAACTGGACTGGTAGGTGAAGAAGGGCGAGTTGGTCCCTAAAATCAAGGAAGAAGGGCGCATTAAGCAACTGGAGGGATAAAACTGAATAGTGAGAAGCTCCTGAGGGCTAGCTAACTAAGGGCTAGGTGCTGGATTGATGACTAGGATGCATGCAAAATGCATGAAAACCCTAGAATGCATGCAAACCCTAAAGGTGCATGCATGACTGAAAATGTAAATGATCAAAATACTAGTGGGACTAGGATGGAGTATAGGAATATCCTAACACCCCCCCTTAATCCATCCTGGGCCCTGGTAACTAAGACCAAAGGTCACCCAATACAATGAATAATAACAATCAATAAACCAAGGAAGTGGGAAAATTTCATGGGAAACATACCCCCTCCTCAAAAAATACACTGTAAGGCACACATAAAAATAAATGCTCCAAACTCAAGCATGTGTGATGCTTGGTCATATGTCTGGAGGTATCTTCTTCTTGGGAAGAAGTGGATCATGCTCAAAAAGCATGTGCTTGTACTTGCTCTTCAGATCGAATGTGATGAGAACAAATCCAACAGTAAGAGAATGATCCTTGAACCTTTCATTCGAATCAGCTGAGGTAGGATCAAATCTGTGAAAGTGCATATAGTCTTTTGTCTTCTCCTTCGAACCACCATGGGTGAGATTATGCCAAAAATAACTATTACATGTTTGCTTGAAATCAAAATCAGATCTAAGACTTAAAAAATAGTTTCTTGAGATCTCCTTTGAACCAGCAGGGGTGAGATCAAAACTATCATATTCATGAGAAATTATCCCAAGAAGTAGTTGCTTAGAATCCAAATTAGATCCAAGACTTGAATCATGGTTTCTTGAGATCTCCTTTGAACCATGAGAGGTGAGATCAAAACCAGTAATTGCATGAGAATTTATCCCAAGCGAATGGCAATGGCCATAATCTTCAATAACCTTATGAAAGCATGAATTTATGATCATATAGTAGTATAAAAGAGGAGATAGCTAGAGAGGGGCAAATGCATTACCTTCAGTAGCTATTTTGACCTCTGAAATAATCATGTGATCATGATGCAAACCAACAGACTCTGGTGCAAGAGAGGATATAGAACCTTTTGCAATATCTAGAGTGTGAGCTGGCACATAAAGAGAAGAAATTTTGAGCATGAGTGGAGAATCTGCAAGTTCTTTGTCAATAAATTCAATATGAGATGATATTGGTTCATGATCTAAGAGACCATCAAGGGGAGCGAATGGAACACTTTGCTTGCTTTCGAATGGATTTGGACTAATCCCTTCATTTTGTCTGCCAAATCTTTCATCCAAGTAGGCCCATCGCTCTTTTGGAGATTCAACATCACCAATGAATTGATGTACCAAGCATCGAGACATAGCAAGCATCATGTTTCCCATGGCTCTGTCACCATTATTTAACCAGTCAATATTTTCTTCAGAGGATTCGAATTCTCTCTCAAAACAATAATCAAAGAGACCATTTCTCTTCAAATGTGGTATCATATTTGGTTTCCATTCATCATAGTTGAATGGAGGAGGATAGATTTCTTTTGAATACATTGAAGCTGTAGAAGACCTGCAAAAACAATATAGAAAAACTGCAACTGCTACTGGTGCAAAAATGCAGAAACTGCTTCAACTACTGCACTCAAAATCTTGGTAATAACCTTAAAAAAACTCTCAAGAATGGAGATAAACAATTCTCTCAACATGCTCTGATACCATGTGAAAATCCTCACAGCAGATCTAGGAGATGATGCATACCTCACAAGAGAAATTATGATTAAGTAGGAAAATAGAAGAAGAGTGAACAATACAGTATAATGAGCAACAAAATAATATTGTACAGTAGAACTCAGATAGAAGCAATAATACTTCACACACACTAGTTAATTAATCACAATATGGACAAATAAATAGTACAATGGTAGAGAGGATTCAAATGCCTAAGGTGGCAATTCGAATTAGCCTCTCAGAGTGATCATAAGATCAATAGAGTGTCATCGGAGCACAACTGGAAGTCTTCATCATCATCAGTGGAGTCATAATTGTTCAAGTAACTGCCAACCATCAGTCAAACTAACTCTGGTAGGTGTAACTGACTGTAACTGACTGTAACTAAGTGTAACTGAGTGACAACTGGACTGGTAGGTGAAGAAGGGCGAGTTGCTCCCTAAAATCAAGGAAGAAGGGCGCATTAAGCAACTAGAGAGATAAAACTGAATAGTGAGAAGCTCCTGGGGGATGGCTAACTGAGGGCTAGGTGTTGGACTGATGACTGGGATGCATGCAAACCCTAAAGGTGCATGCAAACCCTAAAGGTGCATGCATGACTGAAAATGTAAATGATCAAAATACTAGTGGGACTAGGATGGAGTATAGGAATATCCTAACATTAACGCCGAAGAAAGGTGGAGAATGGAGGATGTGTACAGACTCCATAACGATCAACAAGATCACGATCAAGTACAAATTTCCATTTCCAAGGATGGATGACTTGATGGATTGTTTGAGTGGAGTGAGATACTTCACCAGGATCGACCTAAAGAGTGGATATCACCAGATCAGGTTTAGAGAAGGTTTTGAATGGAAGACAACCTCCAAGACAAAGGAAGGAATGTATGAGTGGTTAGTCATGCCCTTTGGACTGACTAATGCACCCAGTACGTTCATGTGATTGATGAATGAAGTAATCAAACCATTCTTGGGAATGTTCATCGTAGTGTATCTCAACGACATCTTGATATTTAGTCGAACCAAGGCCAAACATTTGGAGCACATTCGACAAGTGTTGCGGAATCTACAGGAAGAGAAGTTGATGGTGAACCTACAGAAATGTTTCTTCATGAAGGAATAAATGGTTTACTTGGGTTTTGTAATATTCGGTAAAGGGTTAGTGATGGACCCAGAAAAGGTGAAGGATATATTGGAGTGGCCAGAACCGACAAGAACAACATTAGTGCATAGTTTTCATGTACTTGCTAGCTTCTTTAGGAATTTCATTAGAGGATTCAGTCAGATATGTGCACCGTTGACAGATTCATTAAAAAAGGAGAGTTCAAGTGGACAAAATCTACCCAGAAATCCTTCGACAAGTTGAAGCAGAAGGTGACAGAGATCGCAATGCTATCTCTCCCAAATTTTGACAAAGTTTCCCAAGTCGATTGCGATGCGAGTGGAATGGAATTTGGCACAGTGTTGAGCCAGGAGGGCTAACCAATTGCATTCTTTAACGAAAATTTGCACGAAGCGAAGCAAAAATATTCGGTCTACGACTAGGAGTTCTATGCTCTCGTGCAAGATTTGAAGAAGTGGAGGCATTATTTGTTGCCCAAGGATTTTGTGTTATATACAGACCACCAAGTACTGAGGTATTTGAATACTCAGTCGAAGTTGAATCAACGACGCATTAAATGGGTTAAATTCTTACAAGGATACACCTTCATGTTGCGACATAAGTCGGGCAAGTCAAACAAGGTTGTCGACGCGCTGAGTCAAAGAGTTGCATTGTTGAACACAACGACAGTTCAAGCGTCATGAATAGAGTCGGTAAAGATGGAGTATGAGACCGACAAGGATTTTGCGAAAGCATGGAAGGCTAGTCACGAACCATGGAGTGTCGACAGAACACCATACTTGGATGATTTTATCCAAGAGGGATAACTATTCAAGGGACAAAAATTGTGTATTCCTAGGGGATCCGTAAGAGAGAACCTAATCCAAGAACTACATAGTGGCGGATTAGCAGGTCATTTTGGCATTGACAAGACCAAGGCATTGGTCGAAGAAAAGTATTATTGGCCAGGGATGATGACAGATGTCAGTAAGTGAGTACGACAGTGTCGAAATTTTCAGTTGGCGAAGGGACGAAGTAAAAATATAGGGCTGTATGCACCATTACCAGTGTCAAATACCCCATGAGAGCACCTGAGCATGGATTTTGTGCTAGGATTGTCGAAGATGCAGCAAGGTAATGAATCAATATTTGTGGTAGTCGACAGATTTTTGAAAATGGCACACTTTATTCCATGTCGGAAGACAAGTGACACCACAAGCATTGTTGTACTATTCTTCAAGGAGATAGTCAGATTGCATGGGTTACCGAAGAGTATAACATTAGACAGAGATACCATGTTTATGGCTCATTTCTAGAAAACCCTATGGAATAAGCTAAATAGAAAGTTTTAGTTTAGCTCAGCATACCATCCGTAAAATGATGGACAGACCGAGGTAGTAAAATTTTTTTTGGGAAACCTTCTGAGGTGATTGACAACCGACGGACCCAAGAAGTGGGAGAACGTGTTGGCACAAGCAGAATTTGCATATAACAACTCTGTGAATCGATCGACAGGTATGAGTCCATTCCGGATTGTTCAAGGTCGAAGCTCGCATGGTGTGGTAGATTTGGTTGCGATACCAAGAGAGATCAAAAAGAGTGCGGAAGCAGAATTATTCGTAGAGCATACGAAAGAAGTGCATGAAGATATGTGCAAGTGCATTGAGAAGAGAAACATGGCATACAAGTTAAGAGGTGATAGGAATAAGAGGCTACATTCATTCAGTGAGGGAGACTTAGTCTATGCGCACTTGAGGAAAGAGAGGTTCTCGACAAGAACATATAACAAGCTGAAGCTGAAGAAGATTGGACCATGTAAGATCTTGAAGAAGATTTCAGAAAATGCCTATGTTTTGGAGCTACTGAAGGAATTGAACATTTCTCCTTCATTCAATGTATCAGATCTGTACAGTTATGGAGAAGGTTCAACAAGAAGCAACACAGAAGTGTCAAATATCGATTGGACAAGACAAATTCCATATCAACACAAAGAAGAGATCGCTGAAGTATTGAATGAGCACGAAGTGAGATGCAAAAGGATTTCACGGAAGAAAGAATACTTATTTCGATGGAGGGATGATGAACTGAATGAGGCGACATGGATTTCAAAGGAATAATACAGAATATTGACGGAGCAGTCAATTTCTTTTTCACTTAGGGAGACTGATGTAGAAGCATCGCGGCCTAGGCGAAACAGTCGAAGTTGATCGACAAAAGAAGGTCAACCAGGGGGATTTCCGATAACCATTGGTGCAAAGGAGACTGGCATTCGAAGCCAAGAAGTTGAGCAGAAGTTGTCGTAGTATAGTCGACATGATGCGGAACTCGAAAGAGTCGAAAGTTGAAAAGATGGTCGAGATGCGACATCGACAGGAAAGCGGTGAAGGCCAACCGTGGAGGACAGGGTGAATTAAACGACAACCATAGAGATAATTTGAATATTGATGAGGTAGAAATGGTTTACGTAGTGAAGTGCAGACCATTCGGAAGTGGATAGTTACAAGACCGATAACTGTAGCAAAGTCAGATAAACGGTTGCAGTCAAGGAGATCGACCTACAACCTTTGATGGTTTTGGGGGAATTTATGGCAGGTAAATAAGGTGGGTAAAACCAGACCAGGTGTCATCACAGGAGGAGGTTGTGCAGAGTGGTGAGGGGGCACTGACAATTGCAAGATCCATCGGGTTAGAGGCAGAGCGATGGACATAGTAAGGACGTCTCAGGAAGATCGACAGAGTGGACCTCGGGAACAACAACAGAGCATAGTAGAAGACTGGTGTGGAGGAATAGAGGAAAGGATCAATATTTCTTTCGTTATTCAGAGGATTGAAAGACGAAGAGGATCATACATAGGGAGAAACACACTGAGAGAATAGAGTTCTACTTCTATATATTGTAATAGGCTAAGGCCGACTTGTTTATTAGTTTACAGGTAATTTGGTAAATGACTAAAGTAATAGAAGCCAACTTCTTGGAATTTCCGGTTCACAACTAGTCTTTGTGAGCGCAGTGTGTGTTTGCTGTGTGTTATTGTTAAGCAAGGCAGTCTGACGAAACCCGTCCTTGCGCCACATAAGGTTGTATATGGGAAGACCCATGATAATATGCCATATTTATTCTTATGACAATGACAAAGAATTATACTTATCACTTCAAGTCAAAACAAATGGACATTCATTTCAATGGGGAAAATATAAAAGTTGGTAAAGTGTTATTAGTTAAGTACAAGACTTAGCAAACGGTTGCTAACTCTCTTACTAATTTGAGAATTATGAAAAGTTCAAGTGATGTAGATATTTTGTATAAGTTTGTAAACTTAATAATTGATTTAATTGTGGATCTATCTTTTGTTTATGTACGAAAACTTGAAAGTGAACCCCAAGTTTTACATTTTTTAAGCTGCAAAAAATATATAAACCATCCTTGGATTGGTCAAAGCAACATGAATTTTCTCTACACACATTTTAGACATGTGAATGAAAGCCAACATAGGTCAAAGGTGATGTTGGAAATTGATAGTAAAAAAACCTTTCATTAGGAATTTTGGCTTCCAATACAACTAAATTTTTAATTTCTTGTATCTCAAGATGCTTAACTTAACTTCCCATTCATATTTTTTACACTTGGAAAAAATCCAAAATGTCATCCATGCTTGCATCCACGTGAGCATGGCATGCATCACACCTGGAGTTTTCTTAACCTATATATAATATATTATCAATATTTTGACTAGCAATAGCTTATGAGAGATGCTTTAATATTCCCTTAGGCCATCTCCCACACCCATTCACTTAGATTTAGGCATTTCTTCCACTTTTTGATCCCCCCATCAATCTAACAAATGACATTTGTTTTCACTCGATACTAAAGAAACTTGCATTTGGTATACACCATTTTTCTCATTTACTTTGCAAAATACTAATTGTCGTTAACAAATAATAATGGCAATTGTAATGATAAACACATGGCTCAATGGAGATTCTATGAGGCAACTGGGGACAACAAAAATGATGAGGTTAGCTATGTTTCATTGTTTCTAGGTTTTTCATCACCTTTCAAGTACTTACTTGCCAGTTGATAATCGATTCACTCTATTCACTGTCATTGATGAACACTATGTATGTCAACTATTTTCTTCCCATTCCATTGTTATTTTGCCCCACTAACTTCATTAAATATTTTAATTAATTGACACTACAACATATCAACCATTGTTGTACAATTATGTGCTTAGTTTGTCATTGAATTTTATCCATGGTCAATTTCAAATATTTATATTTGGAATGATAAATGGAATGCTTACATTAGTCATACCATCACAAGCTATTGACCATTCTTAAGGATTTATTAAAGATAATTTCTGCTAAAATAAGAATATAGATCTTGGTTTAAAAATAAGAGAAATTTGTCCAAAAAGTTATACCAGAAAAAATATTAAAAGGGAGAAAAGAAAGGAGTAAGCTAATCTCTAAAAGATTTGCACCTTTCTAGTCAGTTTTGCAAGAATCTAGACTATTTGCTGAAATTGCGATTTTGATTGTTCAAATTGCGATTTTGATTGTTCAAATTGCAATTTTGATTGCAAAAATGGATTCAACACGATAGATTACCCATGGGACATCCCAATTATACAATTCCAACAACCCAAAACTGCCACTTCAACCATTCCTGTCGTATTTTGACCAACCTTTGGATTATTATTCTATTCATCATATTTTGGCCAACCTTTGGATTATTATTCTATTCATCAATCAATGCTTTCAAATTTGCTAGACATAAAGGTTGTAGGAGTATCCAGGTGTGGTAGTTACTTACACCTTATGTGCAAGAAGTTGTGTTCGCCTTGTATCTGGTCAATATGTTGAAATCCAAAATTAGCAAAATATGGGCTTGAATGTTCATGAGGTTGCAGTGAGAAAGGACCTGTAACAACTCCGAACATAACATCTGCATTATATCACTGCTGTTACACTTGGATCTGTATGTGTGCATAAGAATTCAGGAAATTTTGAAAAGATTAGAAAACTAAAAAACATCAAAATCTTTGTAACACGTGGTTTGCTCTTCCCAGATTGTAACATGTGATTTAGTATTCTAACACATGGTTTGCTCACCATCGAATGTTGAAAATCCTTGAAATGTACACCTCAACTTTTGACACTTATTACTGCCCATTTTTCCAACCACGCGGTTTGCTTTTCTAACACTTAGTAACACGTGGTTGCTTTTCTAACACCCAGATTGTAACAAGTAGTTTGCTCTTATAACACTTGGATCGCTCTCCATCTAATGTTGAAAATCCTTCAAATGTACAGTCGCTTACACAACGGAGAAAACAATGTGTGTCTTCTTCTCTGTCAGATGATAACCATGACAGTGGTTGATAAAGGAAAGCAGGTGTAATTGGCCACGACGAAAGCAGCAGTCGATTCTATTGATTTCAGTCACTGCAAACACGACATTAGAGATAGCCAAAAGCTGACATCGTGAAATCAATATTTTTGTTTCAGGTTTTTTTTATTACATTTTCACCTTTAGTATCTCACTTTTAGTTCATCACAAGCATTTGTCTAATAATTATATGTAATAGGTTCATTTGAATGATCACTTCAAGCAAACATAGTTTGAGATCCAACCAGGGTTCTAGGGTTCTATAGTTTCCTTTAACGATTAAATGATGATTATGCAAAGATAAATATTTCTAAACTTTTAAAATAATAAATGCAAGTGTTTATCCCTGTGTTTACAATTTTTTTTTCATAAGAAAAAAAAATAGCACTCTTGTTATTTCATTGAAATCAAAAAGTATATAAACATGTATGGTCTATACCTCTATGCCAAAACGTCCATGTCTCGAGCTAATTATGACTAAACAATCCGATACATGCCCCGCATCAAATTAATATTGTTAATTACATGATCAATACAACAAAAAACATGGTCATATAGCAACAACAATACAAGGAGAACCTTAAAAGCTTTCAGAAAAAAAAAGTTGTGTAAAGACCAGTAGTGACAAGTTGTTCATCCACCCATTCTTCCGAGAGAAGAGCACGTGGATCACCATCAATAGCTAACTTGGATAATGCATCCACCATTGCATTGTTTTCTGTGTAGGTATGAGCAAAAGTGAGCTTCTGAAACATTCTTCAGATTGGATTTTTTATTTGCCCAATTTATAATAACAGATGAGTCACAAAATATCAAGATAGTATCCAATCCACACAGATATGTCGCCTTAAGTAAACCCCATAAACCTAGAAGTTATTCTTTTGTGTTTGTACCCAAGCCACCATTCAAACGGAACTTGAGAGTAAGAGACTCACCACAAATGATAATGAAACCCGCAACACATTTATAATCAATTGCAACTCCCTCAAATAAACCTATAACATTTCAGAAAAGCCTATAACATTATCACTTTCTAAGAGAGATAGTCTACATGAACTATTCGGCTTTTGTGGTTTAATAACAGAATTTGCATATAAGTAAAGCAACTGCCAGAATGAGAAAATGGTCTGTTTGATGCAAGGAATACCAATCTTGAAAGACTGCCAAATTTCCCATTTTCCAAATAGTCCAAGCCAATAGACGTGAGATAATGATATAATCCTTGTTCTTTTGTTTCCATGCCAAATAAGCATATTCGAAGGAGCTATCTCACCAATCATCCTTGATATTTAGCTTCAGGAAAATCTATTTCAAGATATCTGATGAAAAAACACATTTGAAAAATAGATGGTTCCAAGTATCCATACCGTTTCTGGAAAGGTAGCACATTCTTGGGCCAAGATTTCCATGGCGAATCAAGTTTTCCCATGTTAAGATTTTTCTGTTGAATAATAACCATAGGAAACATTTTATTTTTAGTGGCATCCTACACTTCCATAGAACTGAGTACCACCACTTCCCATCTTCTTCGATGTGTTGTGCCACAATTGCATGATAAGCAAAGTTGGCCGTGACCTGACCTGTAGAAGTATTTTTTGCCCAAACCAAGGTGCCTTTGTCCATGGAAATGTGAATTCCAGCAAGGTTCAGATTTTGTACATATTGCATCCATTCTTCCTCCCATCTACCCACAAGTCCGAGATCTGATGGGGTAAGCCAATATGTGTTATCTCGGATTAAAAAATTTGACCTTTTGAATTGATTCAATGTGAACAAGCCATATTTAGTGAATAAATTACATAGATCTTGTGACAAAATGCAGCTATCCGGGACTCCCATGATTGGATCCACTCCAACAATAACTTCATTTCCCCCTCCAACTTTCCATGCCAACTATGGACTTATCCATGGGAAAATTTTAAGAAAGCCTTTCCAAATAAAAGAGGCTTTGTCATTTGCACTTGGAAGAATCCTTATCTACCTGGAAATATCCAGCCAAAAAAAATTGACCTCCATTCAAACCATTCTACAATATCAAGTAACTCATCATAACAATGGAAGTTCCACTTGACGATATGCTATATTGCTCAATTTCTACCAGTTCAAATATCTTTTTGCATAATATGTACAAAAGAAGCATTTCACGAACTAAGGGGATTCTTTATCAATGAAACATTCACAATTACAATGGACCGTAGTTATTGTCTATGTGAAAAAGCTTTGACATAGTTCCACGATTAGTAAGTTTATTTACAATATATTTTAGTAATTTTCCTCTTACAAAACTAGATTTATAATATAATAGACTTTAAAAGAAGATAAATTTGCAAAGAGAAGTCTTGAAGAAAAATACTTAGCTCAATTTAATATGGAATGTGTTCTTTTAAAATAAATGTTATAATTAAAATTGTATTACATAAAATACTTGACTTTGTGAAATAGCCTTATGTATATTTTTGCTATGAACTTTTTTTTTTTCTATCATAATGATGTTTTTATCTTGAATTAAACTATTTTTTAATATTAGTTTGACTCTTGTAAATATTTAATATATATTTAATATATATGTTATGAAATGAGTTTTTTTGGAAACACAACACCTAATATACCTTTAATTTAATTTAATTCCCAATATGTTGTCATTTCTAAACTTTAAAGTAAATTAAAATCTTTTATTTCTTATCATTACAAATCATATCTCATATCATAATTACTAATGAGGCAAATTGCTTTTCACACTATTTTGGAATCATATCTTGTATATATTACTAATTTCTTTTTACACTATTTTGGAAGTTAGTAATTATAAGTAACTATGCATTTTATTTTATATTTGTTATATTTTTTAAAATGTTGATTTGTTATATGATATAACAAATATTTAATAATATTTTAAAATGTTGATTTATTATGTAATATAATTATAGATTTTATTTTTGTTTATTAGAGTGATAATATGATGATTATTTAAAATTTTGATTTATTATATGATGATGATTATTTAAAATATCGATCACAACATACAATTATTAATACAATCATAATCTTCAAATCCTATTCAAAAAATTGTAAGTATTCATAATAGTTAATTAGTTTTATTTTTAAGTCAATTAAATAAAAAATAAATATAATCCTAAGACATAGACTTTGTTTATATATTTTTCTATTTTAAATTTGTGTTTAATTTTATTGACATACCTTTGTACTTCAAACATAATTAATATTATAAATATCCTACACATTTAAAAAAAACAAATTACAAATATCTTACACATTAAGAAAAACAAAATTTTAATTATTTGTAAGTACAAAAAATAATTCTCAATTAAGTAATTACATTGTGTAAAATGGGCTCCCCAAAAGAAGAGAAGAAAATAGTGAACAATAACAATAAACAAACAAAAAAGAACAAACAACAATGAGATACAATGCTTCTCTTCTCATATATATAATATATATATAATTTTATTATAAATTTTTTGAATAATGACAATGAATTATTTTATATGGGTTGGATAATCCTTTGTCCCGACGGATCAAAAGAATTCCATTACTCATGGGGATTAGGCATTGCAACCAATAAGCAAGCAAAGCTTTGGCTCTCCTTCAAGGTCTTCGCGAGATAAAGAACAAAGAAATTATGCAAGCAAAAATTATTGGAGACTCTCAAAGTCTCATAAATCTTATGGTCAAGAACTCAAATCCGACTGAGATCTAGTTGAAACAAATAGTCATTAGAATTCTAGATTTAGCCTCCCTCTTTCACAATCTTCAGTTCTTCCATGTGCTCCTTAAGAACAACAAGGAGGATGACATGGCTTCCAATAGGGCAGTTGCGCTTGCACCAAGATCCCTTCTTCTTAATGAACATACCTTGAAGGTGGACCCGCGCCCCTAAAAGGAGCTGCGCTGTCCTATTTCCAGTTGGCAATTATCCACATGAGTGGAGGAATTGGAAGGACATGTAGGGGATAGCAATCAAAAGGAAGAGCAGGCAGATGATTTGGGTGGTAGGTGCTTGTGCGTGGAACATTAAAAGGAACAGGCGAAGTTACGTCATCTGGAAGTCTCTGGACTTAAATTCCAGATTGGAAAGTCTTTTCACCCGTAAGAAGAATGCAGATGAAATGGACCTTCAAGTGCTCTGGTACGCCTCCCGTTTGAACTTCTGCACGACGCTGCAAACTGACGTTAGCAAAGTACATTTTGTTAAATTCTGGGAACCACGAGAGTACCAGCCTGCTTTAGTGGAAGAAGATGTATTAATGGGAGACCAAGCCCATATGTTTTCTAATTTTAGTGTCCAAAATTACTAGTTATTATGAAAGGCGTTGAGCAGCATTTGGTCGTCCCTACATCGTGCTCTCGAGGAGCCTTTCTTTTGAGCGCACACAGAAACTGGTTGGGAAAGGGAGGAAGGATGCGGATTCAAGCGATGAGAGTCGTGATTGTTGTTTGGAACACGAAGTTGAGACCATGGGGAGATGTCTAAGAGCGTTAGAAGAAACCACGAAATCTCACAAAAAGACTTTAAAAAGTATTAAGGAGAAAGTGAAGGTAAGGTTGGAGCAAATCGAGGAAAGGATGGAGCAATTGCAGGAATTGGTTCATGAGACCCGAGTAATCTAGAATGAACATGCAAGGATGGTAGAGGCGCAGAGAAAAGAGCAGTACCATGTGAATCAGGTTATGTTTTTAGAGCTTTAGTTAGGCTTCTAGTTTTCCTTTTCAAGAACAGTTTGGAACTTCCAAGTTCTGTTTTGTTCTGGGAGTGTGTTATTTTGAAGACTAGTCTGTAGCTTTCCAAATGACTTCACATATGGCTTTTGATAATACAAACAATGAATTTTGATATCCAACAATGTCTTTGAAAGAAGAGAAGCAAATAGTCAACAATAACGATAAGCAAACAACAAAGAGATACCATGCTTCTCCACTTGCAAAAAAAAAATCTTTTTTATATTTATTTCATTATAAAAAATTTAATAATAACACTAGATTATTTTATAAATTGAATTTTGATATCCAACAATGTCTTTGAAAGAGATGTGTTAGTGTTATATGGTCCAACTTTGTTAGAAACCTCAAATTCACCTCCAAAGGCTCACAAGAAAGATATGTATTAAATGCATTTGAACGACCACTTCAAGCAAACATACTTTGAGAACCAACAACTTATAACAACAAGAAAAATAGCAATTTTTCTTTTCAAAAAGATGCTTAGAAATGGACCAAAGGGATCACAAAATATAAGAACTTGGCTCTCTAGTTTTCTTGAACCACTAAATGATGATTTTGCAAAATCTTATATACAAACTCTTGTAAGAACAAATGCTTATCAACAAAAATACTATTGAAACAACTTTCCTATTACAAATTTTGTTTATTGTTAATTTTCTTTGTCATATATTAACATCAAACTAAAGACATTTCACACTATTGGGTTACTCAAGCCATATGATATTCTTTGAATTAAAACAATTAATAATAAAACAAACAAAAAAAATTGTAAGAGTTTGACATAATAACTAATTAAGTTATTGATTTTATTTATATGTCAATTAAAAGGAAAAATAAATATATTCCAAGTAGGCATTGCCCTTATTTATATATTCTTTGATTTAAAACAATTATTACTATAAATATCTTTAAAACAATTAACTACATAAATATTCTATAAATTTATAAAAACATATTTAATTATTTACTGATATTAAAAAACATAATTAACCTAATTAATAAAATACACTTTTAATGTAATTACATTAAGTCAAATACATATTTCTTGGACTTAAAACGATGACAAAGTTACACTCCGATTAGATCCAAAGAATCATAAAAATAAAATCAAAATATTTAGACATACCAATCATGTTTTTTCCCATTGTCCTCAAGTATTAATCTCTAAATACAAGTATAAAGCCCAAGAAAGAATGTCCTGTAAATCACAGCAACCCATATATGATAATCTCTAAATACAAGTATAAAGCCCAAGAAAGAATGTCCTGTAAATCACAGCAACCCATATATGAAGTGGGCGTCTACAAGTTAACTGTTACCAGATCATAACTGGCGTGAGTTTGATAGTAAAGATAGAAAATTTTGATAAAAGCTTGACAGAAAAAGAGATAATCGTTTCAATTTTCGAAGAAACCCAAAACAACCAGAGAGATTTACAATTGAAAGTGGCAAAACATACATTCATCACTAACAAAATCAGTGAATTCATAGAAACACATGGAATTCCTTTGAATGGAAATCATGAAAATTCCTCCATGGTTTTACGACATGTGGCCGCTCCACAATTGCATGGTTCTCTAATGCCCTCCTTGGTTAATCTGTAATGGTATGTTATCTCTTCGCCAGCTTCAATGTCTCTTATCGCAAAGAGAGCAATTCGATTCTCGACACCATCGACTGCCATTATCCTGGAAAAACAATTGGGTGCACAGGAATGATTGATCAAACGTGCTACATTTCCCTTCTTAGTAGAATCAATCACAGTTTCTTTGTCGATTCTGAAAAAGTAGGTTGAATGTTTGCCCTGAGAATGATATAGCTTTTCTCTTTCATTGGTAGTATTATTATTTATTATTTCGCCCCGATACTCTATCACCATGTCCCCTTTTGGAATGTCTTTCACAGTAAAAAGACCATATCCATGGACTCCAGATTTCCCAAAGCGAAATCGCTTCGTTTCAATTTTCTCGAAGTAAGAAAGACGATCTTTGTATGAAAAAAACCGAGGTGGATCAGCTTCTGGTTTTCTTTTCAATTTGCGCTCTATAACTTCTCTGGAATGGTGAGAATATCCCATGGGTTGATGAACCATGGCGCTTATGCCAGATTTCTCTTTCAAAGGATTGTACTCACTACATCTGGCTGCGCAACTCGAGAGTCCAACTTCTTCTATGTTACCATCATACTGTGAAGTTGAACTCAAATCTGATGAATGCATTGCTGTAGGGTCTTTCATTATTTGAGCTCCATTTGGATTTGGTTCTGTTTGACGGACTATTAGGCCTCTATTTGGGTCTGGAGACTTATGAGAGGCACAATAGGAATCATAGCCGTAGTGCATCTGTCCTCTACGTTCCCAATCTGTTCTCTGCATGTAAAACCCTTTTAATAATGCGCACGTGGCGTGGTAATAAGTTTCACATTTTACACATCGAATACAAGACCCCTGAATTTTGTGACATATTATGCACGACTTCTGAAAACACCTGGGATTGATTTCCAAAATGCCATCTACAGGTTCCTTGGTATGCTCATTCACAAACGTTACTTCATTAGCTAAACAAGCACAAATAACATGCACCCAAAATTTACCCGTGGTGGTTGGTTTCAGGGCCCCACCCATTACAGGGCAGAGGCAGCAGCATTGTGGCTTACTCTCTATCTCTGCCCTTTGGCAAGCTGTGCAAAACCAGTCGTCCAGTGATTCACCCACACCATAGCATTTTTGATGAACTGCAATATGACATCCATTGCAGATGATCATTTTGTCAGCAGACGAATCCTCATATTCACGACATACTGCACACCTTTCTGCTGTCCAGATTTCTTTGATCGGCTCATATGGTTCTAGCAGCCATCCTGTTATTCTTCTCTCCCTACTGCTGGATGGTGTAGGCCCTTTTTGGGGAAAGATCTGAAGGCCACGACCCCCTGCTTCATAAGCCTGCTTGAGCCAATCACAGAGATGCAGATTGGAACCCCCGACTTTAACACTTCGCTGCCATCGGTTCCCCTTAGCGCCTGCATGCTTATCCCATCTGCACAAGCTCATGGATTTGCCTTTTCCACAGTCCCTGCATTTACAAAGGATTAAGTGGCTGTTAGTCACATAATCCCCTACCTGGCCATTACAAACAACAGTAATGCGCTCTGGAACACTGAAAGGTTTCTTGTTTTTCCCCTTAATGATTCCCAGGGTCGGTTGCTTCATTGTACATTCAGGACATGAATACTCAACAAGGTCTTGCAATTTCTCAGTGTTCAAATTATCGCAATCTGCATGAACCCAGATCTTGCATTTTTGACATTGAACCCAACTTCCCTTTGATATGGAACTCCTACAGACCTTCTTGCAAATGCCACAATACAGATTTGCGCGATACAACTTGCAGCAGTGTGCACAGATCAACCCGCTATTCTGAGATGAATTAGCCAGTTGTTTCACATTTGTGGACTGTAATAATTTTGAAGCTGGAAACTTCTCGCTACAGCTGATGCATGCTATTTCTCCTGCTTGATGGCTATCTTGTTCTTCCATAACCAAGTATTTAGAAGAAAAATCTGCCCCAATGGCTGCCTCTACTGCCTCAAGAAACTCAGCTTTAGAGGGGTTAGAAACCCCTTCCAACAATGCCAGACCCTCATATACTAATGCCTCCATTCGTTCCCAAAAGAAGGACACCGTTTCTTTTCTCACCCATGCGTATGCACGGGCCTGAGTCTTTTTCATCCCGAAAAACCTAACGCAAAGCCTCCCACGAACCCAAACGTCCTTTACAGATTCTGGGGCATCTTGCTCCGGGTCGATAACTTGAGCAGGCCAATGAGGGATGTCCTTTCTACTGTTAGATCTTGCCCAAACAATATCTCCCACACCAACCTGCTGTTCCGGACTCAGGTCCTCTGAACATTCAGATGCCTTCAAATTCTTCTCAGAAGCTGGCTTGAAAACCCTAAAATTCTCCATGCTGATGATGCTGAAAATAAGATGAATAAGATCCAAAAGAACCAGTCAACTATTCTTCCCAGAAGATGGCTTGGAAACCCTGAAATTCTCCATACTGAAAATAAGATGAATAGGATCCAAAATAAACATTCAACTGTAATTTTACAGTAGTTGGATCCGACAAAATGCAGAGCAAAGCGTTGCAAGACTTGTCTCTCTTTAAATGGGAAGAGATCAAAAGCATGGGACAATATTAATCGAAGTCGTTATTTTATTTTATTTATTTATTTGATTTATTTATTGCCGTCCTTGAACTCGTTATTTTATTTATTTATTGCCGGTCCTTGAACTCGAGGGGAACTGTTCGTTGTTTCTTCATCTCAATTTTCTATGTCAAAGTGGTTACCTTGAACGTATTTGTGGAGGAATATGTCGGCGGACAAATTAGGAAATGGGAATTAAATTAGCAGCAACCGGAGGCCGATAAATTTAGAGGAATCTTAATCGCGAAAATTTGACACAAAAATTTGACGAACCTACATTTAGAGAAAACTACGCGCTTGGAATTAATTCGAATGATGAAGAATTTAAAAACAAATTTTTGGAATTAATTCGAATGATGATGAATTTTTGGGGTACCATTTTGAAAATTTCTGGCCGGATTCTAACTGAAAATGACCATCCAATTCAAATTCCCGAATTTTTGGACAACTCTTATTTTTAATATTCATTAATGGTTCACATTCCGGAATTCTCTATATAGAAAATGATATTTGGTCCTTTACATTAAAAATGCACACCTTAACATTATAATTATTTTAATTATAATTAAATCAATATAACATCCATTAACACAATATCACATGTTTCTTTATATAAAAATAAATTAATTAATTAAGATGTAGTTTATATGCAATTTATGAGTGTAATTTTAACTTTGAACAAATTTCTTCTCTCTACATTTTATCAATTATAATGACAACTATATGATAGATGGAGCATTTTCAATCAAGTAGTCTTTCAATTGGTTTATGAATAAGTATACAAGATAATTACCCAATTCTCTACCTGGGCAACGGTATTTAGTCTTTCTCATTAAAAATGCATTAACATTATAATTATTATAATTATAATTAAATCAATATAATAATAATTAACACAATATTGATATTATATGATTTTTTATATAAAAATAAAGTAATTATAATTAAATTAATATAATAACAATTAACACAATATTATATATATATTTTTTATATAAAAATCAACATAGATCTATCTTAAATTTGTATCTATCAAGCATATTTTAAATTTAAACTCAAGTAGATTCATTTAACTTTTAAGTTTTTATTTTATAAACGAACCTCTATTTTTTAATTACTTTTCAAAATATTTTATTTTATGAACCAATATGGATTTTTTTTAAATACTTTCCATAATTTTTTATTGTATGAGCCGACATGAATTTTTTTAATTATTTTGTTAGTAACAAACCACAAATATTACAACATCTCCCTCATACTAGAGCACCTCGTTTCTCTGGGTGCAATAAAGTAATTAATTAAAATGTGGTTTATATGCAATTTATTATTATAATTTTAACCTACTTAGAACAAACTTCTTCCCCTTACATTTTATCCTTTATAACTACAACTATATTATAGATGGAGCATTTTCAATCAAGTCCTCTTTCAATTGGTTTATGAGTAAGTATATAAGATAACGAATTATAATGAGGGAGAATTTTATAACTATAACTATACATAGATGAAGCATTTTCAATGTGCCTTGTGTATTGTGCTTATTGTCCCAATATAACATTGATAAGGTGTATTGATATAAACAAAGCCCACTAGATAAAATAAAAATATACATTAGGACCATAGTCATCCGATGTTTTTGATAATTTCTAAAACACCATGAATGGTGCTTGCTAATATTAATATTAATAATGCATCACGAAAGAATAAAAATTCACCCATACACCTAGTTGTATCGATATACAATTTAACATATGGGAGCATTGATAACAATGGTTCCCGATATGTAAAAGCACAATAAAACTATAAAATTCAGACCAAGCCATGATGTTTAACTATATCTCGAAACAATGTTTATGGATATTATAAACCTACTAGATAAAATAGAATTAAATATTAGGACCACAATCATCTAATCCTCTTGATAATATTTTAAAGCAACCTTAGCTATGCTCACAAATATTAAAAATGAAACAAGACAGTGTAAAAAGTCATCCATATAGATGTCTACAATGGTATATAATTTATTATACAAGAGCACTCGTGCGTGTTGTAATTATATTTCAAAGCACTACTAATGGTCCTTATGGGTATTATAACTTCACTAGAAAACCTAGAAATTAACTATGAAGTTATGGTGTGTTGCTATATTGAATTAAATTGGAACGTCAATATGTATCCAATGCACCCGCAATGTTTATAATTGGGGCAATGTTTATAATTGGTTGGTGCATCTAATTGCGAGAGCACAACTAACATATATTGAAATTCCACACACCATTAACAATGCCTTTCAATTGGTTAATGAGTAGGTATATAAGATAAGGAATTATATCGTAGATGGAACATTTTCAATTAAGTCTTATTTTAATTGGTTTGTGTGTGTGGACAAAAACAATAGTGTTGATGATTAAGATGTTGTTAAGTTTTATGTTGATACAAATAAACATCCAAACTAATCATATTAACTAAAATAAATAAATAATTGTAAGAATAAATATTTCATAATAAATCATAATAAGTAGAAATTGTAATAGAAATAATAATAATAGTACTAAAATAGTAATGTGGCCTTTGTTGGCTTATGCAACTTAGCACATTAAAATCCTCCAACAAAATGTTCACCCGTCATGCCATGGTCAGTAATATTAATTATGTATTATTCATATTATGACCATCATGGTCATAGACACATGAATGCTCCTACCCCTCCACAAGAGGTTAGATATAAAAATCATATAATTGCACCGAGAGGCGCTCTACAGCCCAGTATGAGGGAGATCTTGTAACATGTGTGTGTTTGTCGAGTAACAAAATAATACAAAGTAAACAAAAAAGAATAATACACAGTAAAAAGTAATAAATATTATGTCGGCCATAAACAAAAAAGAATAATACAAAGTAAAAAGTAAATATGAGACTTAAACTAAAGACTTTAGAGCTTAGGATTAGGTGATAAATATTATGTCGGTCATAAACAAAAAAGAATAATACAAAGTAAAAAGTAAATATGAGACTTAAACTAGAGACTTTCCTTTTTACTTTTAATACAAAGTAAAAAGTAAATATGAGATTTTAGAGTGTTTGTCGAGTAACAAAATAATACAAAGTAAAAAGTAATAAATATTATGTCGGACATAAACAAAAAAGAATAATACAAGGGCGGGCGCACGAAGATGCTCCCCAAATTTGTTGCAATAGGGTCGGGCTAGTGGAGAAAAAAAATAACGCGACCGCACCTAAGGAGACGCGCACGTGCCTCTAGGTTTGGTACCGAACCGAGGTGCATGCGTGTTAATGGCGCGTGCACGTTGCTGACATGTATGCACAAAGGAGACACGCACACGCCCCTGTTAAAAATATATATATATATAAAACAGTGCACAATTTCCCCATTTTTCATTTGGTCGGCCTAGCACGTCCTCCTCCTCCACATACGCATCCATTCAACTACCAACGGAGGCCAAATCCACTCCAAAACCACCCAACAACACCCACAAACTTGTCACCACTTCGATTCATAGGTAAATATCACGTTTTTTTTCAATTTTATTCATTATTTGTGTTAATTTTTGTAATTGTTTTGTTTATGTAATTGTACATAATTCCCAAATTTTGAAAACAATGAACCAATTTTCAACTGCAGATTGCAACTGAGACAATGAGTGAACAAGATGTTAACCCCGAGTCCGGTGGAACACAAGAAAACCCGAACCTTGGACCCAATGCCAAACAAAACCAAAACCCACAACCAAATTTTGAACAAGATGACCTTAACCACTATGTAAATGAAATGCGTGTGCACACCTGCAAACATAGAAACTCGGGTGAACCATCTCGATTGTCTCTTGCCACGTCAATTGAGAACTCAATCGACTCCCTCATACATGCACACCAGCAATTGACAGACATGACTCAATTTAGAGCTAGGATGTGGGAGTACTACTCCACGGGCATCTCCAAGGAAGCAATAAAATATTTGAACATGACAAAAGCCCAATTATATAGTATGTTCACTAAGCCGAAAACAGGCCAACCACCGAACATTACAAAGCCACGTGTCTGCATGGATTGGTGTCATTACCAACCATGGAGGGACAATTGGATGCAGAGGTGGTTCATGGTATACGATAAACCTGCTGCCAGGAGGAACCCATTGAGAGGGCCACCAGCTCTGAGGCGCGACCCCAACCCCTCTCCCCAGCCACCTCAGTTGCCCCATAAGCTTGATCAGATCGAGGTGGCAATGAGGAATGTTGCACGTGGTATCCTCAGACACACCTCCTTTGTAGCATCGATTAGAGTGGAGAGGTCGGGTGACCTTGATAGAGATCTAGGTGCAGGGCCTTCACGACAGGGCCAGGATAGACCCATGACCGATGGTAGCCATGCTGGGAATTCCAGTTCGACGGGGACAATGCCACATCTTTGTCCCCATTGTGGGCACACTTGCCCTGGCCCGATCGAGGGTTGTTATATGGATCAGGTCAGCAATATTTTTAATGTGTTTTCAATCATCACTTTATAACTTGTAAAGGATTTTTAAATTATTTTTGTTTGACTTAAACTATTATTTCAATGTACAATTATTCAGAGCTGAGACACCAACATGGGAGAATGTAGGATCTCCCAACCTGGATGCAGTAATGGCAGCTGCAACTGAAATTGCGGCACCCCACATGGAGGTATTTTTAGTAGCTAGCACAATACTATTATTACTTATGTCATTTATATTACTCAAGTATTTATATTTATGGCATACATGTTGATAGTTCGTACAATGTTTTTGAATATCTTGATTGCCTAAATAATGACTTGTTTAACATGTCCATAACATGCATGCATTTTGGTGTCCACAAGTGTTCCCTAACTATGGTGATCAACCACCCCCTCCAGGGATTGGCAGATCACCACATACACAGGTACAATGTGTAGTTATGAGCACAGTTTTAATTTGAATTCTTGCGACTTACTATGGTTTAATTTATTGTTTGTTTACTAAATTGTGATATTACAAATGTATATGTAGGTGTCACCAACAGTTGCGTCTCCCCATTTTAGTCCTATGTATCCACCCTCTCCCATGAGTCCCCCACCTCGCTTCCATCTAGACTCCTCCCTATGCCTGCCCCCTTCCTTCCATCCAGCCTCCCCTCTCCAGCCATACTCCCCCTTCCATCCACCCCCCCACAGTCAACCATGCCCCCTCGTCCATACATTCTCCCCAATTTATCCATGCCCCCCTGTCTATCCATCCTCCCCCTTTCATCCATGCCCCCCCTTCCTTCTAGCTTCCCCTCTTCATCCACAACCTCCCTTCCGTCCATCCTCCTCCCTCTATGCAGGACTTCTCTCCCATGCACCATCCCTCAACATCCCCCCCTAACCCTTTTGGTTCGATACCCTCTATTGTACAACTGACAGGAATTCATCGCCCATGACATCCTCCTCCACCCTATACCACCATTTCTTCTCCCACCATATCATCCCCACTTCCCGCCACTATTGTGGCATCTACCCTTCCAGTATCCTCATCTATATCTCCAGTGGTTGCACCTGTAGTGGTTGCCACTACATCTACGCCCCCCCCCCCCCATCACTGCATCAGAGGTGGTTGTCCGGCCATCTGCGCCACCTACTAGCCTAGAAGCCCAGCCATGTCCATCGTCGGAGGTGTACACGGTGAGAATCAAACTAATTTATGAAAATATTTTGATGCATTAACACAAATTAATTTAACCAATTATTACTTTTCAATGAAATCATTGTTGTAAATGTTGTAGGATGGAATTGCGGAGAGGCTCCGCAGATCCAGGACTGCTGTCCAACGTTTCCCACTGACATTAGAGGTGATTTATTTAAGATTCGAATTCTACATTTGTTTTATAAATGTGGTAAATGTTGCAAATGCTTGAAAATGACGGTATCTTATATCATTTGTTCCATATCCTGGAGAGACAGTCTACTCCTAGACGGAGCAAGACCCGAGGTACCGGTAGCTCGAAGAGTAGGAAGATCGAATTTGGCGATGCACCTGGGAGTGACGAGGGTGGTCACAATGCTTGACACACCATGTGTTATGTACATTATCCACGATGTGGCACTTTTTTGCACCAGTTTTGATGTACTTTGTATCTATGGCACGAGTTGCCATGTATTTTGGATCTACCGCATGAGTTGTCGCATTTTGTTTAGGGCACGAGTTGCCACTGTACATACATTGGGAACCATGTTCCACTATTTGCTAGAAATTGTATATGTTTGGATGAGTTTTGCAGCCTTGATGTACATGGACTTTCAGTTATGTGATTTATATATCTTATTGTCTAATCTCGTTTTCTCATGTTGTGTGTATCAGGATGTGATGTTGTCTAAATTTTGGTTTTACCTAGATCTTAGAAGAGAAGTTGGATATCATAGTGTGTGTGTGTGTGTGTGCATTGGATATCTATGCAATTGAAAATAGTAGAAAATGGACGTGCATGTCCAAAATTCCTCACTAATGAGAAAATGGGACAAAATAGGCATCTTTTTAGATAGGATTGAATCCAATACTTGTAAACAAAAATAAATCATACACTATTGCAAAATACATATAAACGAAACCTAGTGCATAGGCATGTGTGTGAAAACATGACAAATACAATATTTTTCAGTCCATATAAGGAATCAATGTCAATGGATATACTAGAGTGTTGTTATTGACAAACTTATCGTATTTTTTAGTCAAATATATATATATATATATATTTGGTTTTTTTTTTAACGTCAAGTAGTCAATATCAAATCAATGATTTTCGTATAGGAGAGTGGAAAATATTAATATTTTTGGCATACATGCGCCTGTAAAAATAGTACATTGTTTGCTAATTTAATACATTACAATTATAATTGTGTTATGAAATCATGATCATGTCTTTGATTACTCCTTTGCATCCAAAGCGTAAGTGTTGCAGTGCATTAAATGACATGACATTTTTTAGGTACCCCTATATCATGTATATTTGACATTTGTTTTAAAAATCCTTGTTTTAGGCTTAAAATTTCAATGAATGACATTTGACTATGTTCAACTATTTTATTAGAGAACTTGCTTAGATTGGACATGACTCTTTAACTTTTTTTTTGATACATTAGTCATCTAGTAATATGTCTATGATTCTTTGAATCCATCAAAAGCATGCTAAACTCGGTTGTGGAAGACCAATTTTTATAGTATTACTTATCCATGCCTGAATTGTCTCTATAAACTATCCTCATTGAGGTGCAATAATGTTGGATGTGTAGCTTTATAATTAAGAAACACTCAACCCTTTTTTCTTTTGCACTTGCAAATGTTCAATAATTGCTAGGAATGATTGAAATGTTTTCCACAATACATTCAAAAAGATATGCATAGTATATGATTCACTATAGGGTTGTTGGTGGATTGTTAGTACATGATCATTCAACTTGTTTTTGATAAATTTAACTACTTGAGAATATGTTTGTGATTGTTTCAACCAATCAAAAGCATGCTAAAATTAGTTGTGGAACCACTTTTATAACTTATCCACACCTGAATAGTCTACATAAAGTTACCTTTATTCAAGTCCAATGGTGATGGATGTGTAGTGTATACTCCATGCTTGATTACTGGTTGATTTATGTGATTTTATGCACAATGAAGGCCATTGTTGACAACTTGCAGAGTATCTTGGGATTACTTATAGAATATCTACATGGTTGTTGATGGACAATATTTCATAGTTTAGAGCATACTTGTTTCTAACCATCAAAATACATTATTTGACAGCTTTGATATCACAAGTTGATCTTTTCCTTTCTAAAGGAAAGCTTGTGAGGAAATTCAAGGGACACTTCCCCATATTCAAGGATTGCATTTTTAATAAACATATCAACATAAATTTGTGTGCATCACCTGGGGGGATTTGAACTGAGCATGTGTTGGAACATAATTAGTGGAATGGCCATAAAAAGTGGCTACAAATCATTGAGTTATCCCCTTGGGATACACAAATTGATCTTAACCCTATCCAAATAATAAAGGAGTTAAGTCTAAGAATTTTGAGATAGACACTCTACACTTTCTCGATAGATCTTAGCATGAAAGAGATTGGGGGTTAAGATGAATTTTTGCAAGTAAAGTTGATTAAAGGATTGAAATTTTTTTCCAAGTCATTGTAGACATTCAGAATCTAATATGGAAGTTTTATTTCCAACAAATGGATCCCAGGGACTCTCACTTCATATAACACAAACCATTATAGTAGTTTTCCAAACATCATTCATCAAAGAAATTGCCATCAATAGTTATATACTTCCTCTGAAAACAACTAACCATTTTTTTAGTTTTTCAAGGATGGTAAGGTGTTTTGTGTATTTAGTGAGGAAAAAGTTTTTTTCCCAAATTCATCATCATACATCATTTGGATATGGTCATCTCATTTAACCTCTATAGAGCACCAACTTTTTTCTCTATATCATCTACACAATGTTTATACCCACCCTCTCCCACATCAATGGTTATTCTTACCATGTTCATGTGATGCCATAATTAGTTGATGTTGCTCGTGGTTCAATTAGGCACCTTTGGGACTGTGACTATGGTTATTACAACTATGATTGTGTGGCATTTGATAAAAAAATTCTCCCCATGATGATTATGATCACTGCATCTAATATCATCATCACCATCTTCGTCATCGTGGTCATCTCTAGGTCCCTCATCACCATCTCCATCATCATCACCATATTCATCATCATCATCATCATAATCTTCATCGCCATCATCATCAACGCCTTCACCATCATTACCATCTTCATCATCATCACCATCTTCATCATCATTGTCATCTCTAGGTCCCTCATCACCGTCGCCACCATCATCACCATCTCCATCATCTTCATCACCATCTCCATCACCATCGCCATCATCATCAATTCCTTCATCATCATCACCATCTTCATCATCATTGTCATCTCTAGGTTCCTCATCACCGTCGCCACCATCATCACTATCTCCATCATATTCATCATCTTCATCATCATCAACATCATCATCATCATCTTCATCATCACCAACATCTCCATCATCATCATCATCATCCTCATCATCATCATCATCATCTTCATCACCATCGCCATCATCATCAACGCCTTCATCATCATCACCATCTTCGTCATCATTGTCATCTCTAGGTCCCTCATCACCGTTGCCACCATCATCACCATCTCCATCATCTTCATCACCATCTCCATCACCATCGCCATCATCATCAATGCCTTTATCATCATCATCATTGTCATCTCTAGGTTCCATCATCATTGTCATCTCTAGGTCCCTCATCACCATCACCAACACCATCATCATCAACGTCTTCATCATCATCACCATCTTCATCATCATCATTAACTCTAACGCGAACCCTAATTCAATTTCCTTCTATAACTCTAGCCCTAACCCTCACCCAAACCCTAGCACTAAACCATCTCCTTCATCGCCACCATCACCATCACCATCGCCATCACCATCATCATCATCACCATCTCCATCATCATCATTAACTCTAACTCTAACCCTAACTCAATTTCCTTCTATAACTCCAGCCCTAACCCTCACCTAAACCCTAGCACTAAACCATCTTCTTCACCATCACCATCACCATCACCATCACCATCACCATCGCCATCACCATCATCATCATCAATGTCTTCGTCAGCATCACCATCTTCGTCATCATCATTAACTCTAACTCTAACCCTAATTCAATTTCCTTCTATAACTCTAGCCCTAACCCTCACCCAAACCCTAGCACTAAACCATCTCCTTCATCACCACCATCACCATCACCATCGCCATCACCATCATCATCATCATCACCATCTTCATCACCATCATTAACTCTAACTCGAACCCTAACTCAATTTCCTTCTATAACTCTAGCCCAAACCCTAGCACTAAACCATCTTCTTCACCATCACCATCACCATCACCATCACCATAACCATCACCATCACCATCACCATCATCATCAACATCTTCGTCAGCATCACCATCTTCATCATCATCATTAAATCTAACTCTAACCGACGGAATCCAAGTCCGCTTGCCGATTTGGGTTCCATGGCCACGGAGCAAATGGCCAAAGTGTCCCTGAATGGCCCTTGGGTGCCTGACTAGAATGCCCATAGCACCCGAACTGTGGCTCCGTTCATGAATCCGTCAACTCCGGTGGGTCCGGGACACCGGGTTTCAACTAGGGGACCCCCCAAAGTGTGCCTCGAAGACCCGAAAGCAGTGCCAATGGGCCATCACCGGAGCTAGGGTTTTGCTTAGTGGGGGACATTCCAAATTCGCTAAAGGGGGCCATTTCTCGTCCGGAGGCCCCGGGCATGCGTGGCCACCATGGACAAGTCCACTATGGCCATGTGGACCTGTGGGAGCCGATGGAATCCGATTCCGCTCGCTGGTTTGGATTCCGTGGCCACGGAGCAAATGCCTAAAGTGTCCCTGAATGGCCCCGGGGTGCCCGACTAGGATGCCCATATCACCCAAATTGTGGCTCTGTTCGCGAATCCATCGATTCCGGTGGGTCTGGGACGTTGGGTTTCAGCTCGGGGCCCCCCCACAGCATGCCCCGAAGACCCGTAAGCGGTGACAATGGGCCATCCCTGGAGCTAGGGTTTTGATCAGTGAAGGCCATTCCAAATTCGCTCAAGGGGGCCATTTCTCGTCTGGAGGCCCCCGACCATGCGTGGCCACCATGGACATGTCCACTATGGCCATGTGGACCTGTGGGAGCCGACGGAATCCAAGTCCGCTCATTGGTTTGGGTTCCGTGGCCGTAGAGCAAATGCCCCAAGTGTCCCTGAATGGCCCCGGGGTGCCTGACTAGGATGCCCGTGGCACCCGAACCGTGGCTCAGTTCATGAACCTGTCGATTCCAGTGGGTCCGAGATGCCAGGTTTCAGCTAGGGGACCCCCCAAAGCATGCCTGGAAGGCCCGAAAGTGGTGCCAATGGGCCATCTCCAAAGCTAGGGTTTTGATCAATGATGTCCATTCCAAATTCGCTCAAGGGGGCCATTTCTTGTCCGGAGGCCCCCGAGCCTGCGTGGCCACCGTGGAGAGGTCCCCTATGGCCACGTGGAATGGTGGGAGCCGACGGAATCCAAGTCCTCTCTCCGGTTTGGGTTCCGTGGCCGCAGAGCAAATGCTCAAAGTGTCCTTGAATGGCCCCGGGGTGCCCGACTAGAATGCCCGTAGCACCCGAACCGTGGCTCCATTCGCGAATCCGTTGACTCCGGTGGGTCTGGGACACCGGGTTTCAGCTAGGGGACCCCCCAAAGCGTGCCTCGAAGACCCAGAAGTGGTGCCAATGGGCCATCACCGGAGTTAGGGTTTTGCTCAGTGAGGGCCATTCCAAATTCGCTCAAGGGGGCCATTTCTCATCCAGAGGCCCCCGGGCATGTGTGGCCACCATGGACAAGTCCACTATGGCCATCTGAACCTGTGGGAGCTGACGGAATCCAAGTCCACTTGCCGGCTTGGATTCCGTGTCTACGTAGTAAATGCCTAAAGTGTCCTTGAATGGCCTCGGGGTGCCCGACTAGGATGCTCGTAGCACCCGAACTGTGGCTCCGTTCGTGAATCTGTCAATTCCGGTGGGTTTGGGATGCCGAGTTTCAACTTGAAGACTTCCCACAGCGTCCCCTGAAGGCTCGTAAGCGGTGCGAATGGGCCATCCTTGGAGCTAGGGTTTTGCTCAGTGAAGGCCATTCCAAATTCGCTCGAGGGGGGCATTTCTCGTCCGAAGGCCCTCAAGCATGCATGGCCACCATGGACAGGTCCACCATGGCCATGTGGAACTGTGGGAGCCGACGAAATCCAATTCCGCTCACCGATTTGGGTTCCGTGGCCGTAGAGCAAATGCCCAAAGTGTCCTTGAATGGCCCTGGGGTGCCCGACTAGGATGCTTGTAGCACCCAAACCGTGGCTCGGTTCGTGAATCCGTCAATTCCAGTGGGTCTGGGATGCCAAGTTTCAGCTAGGGGACCCCCCAAAGCGTGCCTGGAAGGCCCGAAAGCAGTGCCAATGGGCCATCTCCAGAGCTAGGGTTTTCCTGAGTGACGGCCATTCCAAATTTGCTCAAGGGGGCCATTTCTCGTTCGGAGGCCCCCGAGCATGTGTGGCCACCGTAGACAATTCCACTATGTCCACGTGGACCTGTGGGAGCCGATGGAATCCAAGTCCGCTCGACGGTTTGGGTTCCGTGTCCACGGAGCAAATGCCCAAAGTGTCCCTGAATAGCCCCGGGGTGCCCGACTAGAATCCCCGTAACACCCGAACCGTGGCTCCGTTCACTAATATGTCGACTCTAGTGGGTCCGGGACACCGGGTTTCAGCTAGGGAACCCCCCAAATCATGCCTTGAAGACCCGGAATCAGTGCCAATGGGCCATCTCTGGAGCTAGGGTTTTGCTCAGTAAAGGCCATTCCAAATTCCCTAAAGGGGTGCATTTCTCATCCGGAGGCCCTCGAGCATTCGTGGCCACCGTGGACAGGTCCACTATGGCCACATGGACCTGTGGGAGCCGATAGAATCCGAGTCTGCTCGTTGGCTTGGGTTTCGTGGCCACGAAGCAAATGACCAAAGTGTCCCTAAATGGCCCCGGGGTGCTCGACTAGGATGCCCGTAGCACCCTAACCATCGCTCGGTTCATGAATCCATCGATTCCAGTGGGTCTAGGACACCAGGTTTCAGCTAAGGGACTCCCCAGAGCGTGCCTGGAAGGCCTGGAAGCGGTGCCAATGGGCCATCTCCGGAGCTATGGTTTTGCTCAGTGATGGCCATTCCAAATTCTCTCAAGGGGGCCATTTCTCGTCCGGAGGCCCCCGAGCATGCTTGGTCACTGTGGATAGGTCCACTATGGCCACGTGGACCTATGGGAGTTGATAGAATCTGAGTCTGCTCGTCGGTTTGGGTTCCGTGGCTGCAGAGCAAATGCCCAAAGTGTCCCTGAATGGCCCCGGAGTGCTCGACTAGGATGCCTGTAGCACCCGAATCGTGGCTTGGATCAGGAATCCTCGATTTCGGTGGGTCTGAGACACCAGGTTTCAGCTAGGGGACCCCCCAAAGTGTTCCTGGAAGGCCCGGAAGTAGTGTCAATGGGCCATCTCCGGAGCTAGGGTTTTTCTCAATGATGCCCATTCCAAATTCGCTCAAGGGGGGCATTTCTCGTCCGGAGGACCCCGGGCGTGCGTGGCCACCGTGGAGAGGTCCATTATGGCCACGTGGACCTGTGGGAGCCAACGGAATCCAAGTCTGCTCTCCGGTTTGGGTTCCCTGGCCACGGAGCAAATGCCCAAACTGTCCCTGAATGGCCCTGGGGTGCTTGACTAGAATGCCCGTAGCACCCGAACCATAGCTCCGTTCGCAAATCCGTCAACTCCGGTGGGTCCGGGATGCCTGGTTTCAGCTAGGGGATCCCCCAAAGCGTGCCTCGAAGACCCGAAAGCGGTGCCAATGGGCCTTCGCCGGAGCTAGGGTTTTTCTCAGTGAGGGCCATTCCAAATTCGCTCAAGGGGCTCATTTCTCATCCAGAGGCCCCCGAGCGTGCGTGGCCACCGTGGATAGGTCTACAATGGCCACATGGACCTCTAGGAGCTGACGGAATCCAATTCCTCTCGTCGATTTGGGTTCCGTGGCCCCTGAGAAAACCCCCAAAGTGTCCCTGAATGGACATCACTGAGCAAAACCCTAGCTCCGGAGATGACCAATTTGCACTGCTTCTGGGTCTTCAAGGCATGCTATGGGGGGTCCCCTAGCTGAAATCCAGTGTCCCAAATGCACCAAATTTGACGGATTCACGAATGGAGCCACAGTTTGGGTGCTACGGGCATTCTAGTCAGGCACCCCGGGGCCATTCAAGGACACTTTGGGCATTTTCTCTGCGACCATGGAACCCAAACCGGTGAGAAGAATTGGATTTTATCGGCTCCCATAGGTCCACATGGCCATGGTGGCCACACACGCCAGGGGGCCTCCGAACGAGAAATGGCCCCCTTAAGCGAATTTGGAATAGCCATCACTAAGCAAAACCCTAGCTCCGTAGATGGCCCATTGGCACTGATTCCAGGCACGCTTTGAGGGATCCTCTAGATGAAACCCGGCATCCCGAACCCACCGGAGTCAATGGATTCATGAACGGAGCCATGGTTCGGGTGCTACGAGCATTCTAGTCGGGCACCCCGAGGCCATTCAGGGACACTTTGGGCATTTGCTCCGCAGCCATGGAACCCAAATCGGAGAGCGAACTTGTATTTCATCGGCTCCCATAGGTCCACATGGCCATAGTGGACCTCTCCACAGTGGCCACGCAATCCCAGGGGCCTCCGGACGAGAAATGGCCCCCTTAAGCGAATTTGGAATGGCTATCACTGAGCAAAACCCTAGCTCTGGAGATGGCCCATTGGCACTGCTTCCGGACCTTCCATGCACGCTTTGGGGGGGGGCCTAGCTGAAACCCGACATCCCAGACCCACCAGAATCGACAGATTCGCGAACCGAGCCACGGTTCGGGTGCTACGGGCATCCTAGTCAGTCACCCCGGTGTCATTCAAGGACACTTTGCGCATTTGCTCCATGGCCACGAAACCCAAACCAGCAAGCGGACTCAGATTCCATCAGCTCCCATAGGTCCACGTGGCCATATTAGAACTATCCACGGTGGCCACGCATGCCCGAGGGCCTCTCGACGAGAAATGCACCCCTTTAGGGAATTTGGAATGGCCATCACTGAGCAAAACCCTAGCTCCGGAGATGGCCCATTGGCATCGCTTCTGAGTCTTCAAGGGACGCTATGGGGTGTTCCCTAGCTGAAACCCAGCATCCGGGACCCACCAGAATCAACGGATTTGCGAACTGAGCCACAGTTGGGGTGCTACGGGCATCTCGAGGCCATTCAGGGACACTTTGGGCATTTGCTTCGCGACCACAGAACTCAAACTAGCGAGCGGACTCGGATTCCGTCAGCTCCCACAGGTCCATGTGGCCATAGTGGACCTGTCCATGGTGGCCACACACTCCCGGGGGCCTCTGGACAAGAAATGGCCCGCTTGAGCAAATTTGGAATGGCCCTCACTGAGAAAAACCCTAGCTCCGGAGATGGCCCATTGGCACCGATTCCGAGTCTTCGAGGCACGCTCTGGGGGGTCCCCTAGCTGAAACCCGACATCCCGAACCCACTGTAGTTGACAGATTCACTAATCAAGCCATGGTTTGGGTGCTATGGGCATCCTAGTCGGGCACCCCGGGGCCATTCAGAGACACTTTGGGCATTTGCTCCGCGGCCACAGAACCCAAAACGGTGAGCGAAATTGGATTTTGTTGGCTCCCATAGGTCCACGTGGCCATATTGGACCTGTCCACGGTGGACACGCATGCCCAGGGGCCTCCGGACGAGAAATGCCCCCTTGAGTGAATTTGGAATGGCCCTCACTGAGCAAAACCCTAGCTCCGGCGATGGCCCATTGGCACTGCTTCCGGGCCTTCTAGGCATGCTCTGGGGGGTTCCTCTAGCTGAAACCCAGCATCCCGGACCCACCGGAGTTGACGGATTCGCAAATGGAGCCATGGTTCAGGTGCTATGGGTATTCTAGTCGGGTACCCCAGGGCCATTCTAGTGGTGATAACAAGTTTACTATCTGTTGAGTCTGATACTACATCCAGGAGCCACACAACAAACTTTGAGATAGAAAGCTCTATAATTTTAGGACACTGATTCAACGACTCATACAGTTTCTCACCTTCTCGAGGATCTAAATTTATAATTTCCTTCTAGGTAGATTCAAGCATTCTCGAGGATCTAAATATATAATTTCCTTCTGGGTAGATTCAGGCATGGAATAATATTTGCCGACACTTCCAAGCTCCCCAAACCATTTGGTCAGCCACAATATGTGTGACTCCTTTGACGAAACATAAACTCTGGTGTGGACGGCAGCATTTGATACACTAGCCAAATCTATTTTCTTGGAAGAACTTACATATTTCAACAAAGGAGCATTTTGCAGGTGACTTGAAAATCCCTTCCAATTTTCAGCAATAAAACAAAGAAGTTGAACATACATATTTTCAGGCAAGCTTGCCAACTAATCAGACAACCGAATACAGGGAGATAACCACGCCCAAAAAATTCAAGCTATTATAAAACTCTTGTTTATCAAGATAAGGATGGACTATGTGTACATTACGAGAATATAGGTGAATGAAGTCGCTTTGATGAAATTGTCCTCTTGCTCTCTCTAGAATGCGTTTAAAAGTAGAGAGTATTGTCCGAGTTTCTATTGGTTTACATAAATGTTTATTCCAAAGTCGACGTCACATAAACCCACTTCATCAACTTTCAATTGGGTCTGAATGGCATCTCTAACTTGTGTTAGTTGTGGATAATGAGGACTATGAAAGGGAGGGTACCTATAGACCCAAGTTTTTGATGATAGAGATGAATTACCACTTATCAGAGCACAGAATGCTGAACAAAAGGCTAATGGAACACAACGAAGGATTCCCTGGTTCCACTTGTTATTGAAAATGATACTTTCTCTTGACGAAACCAGTAAAAAATATGCCTGTATTATAAATGGAAATCCTGTTACAATTTCTGTCGGAAGAAAAGCATAGATACCTACAGCCACCATATTTCCTTCTGTAAACCGCTTGCCCATCGGAAAAGCTAATGTAATAGCCCATTTCCCAACATATTTCCTTTGCTCAACCCTACACTCATTTTCCACAGGAAACCGCTACCTCCACATGTAATAACTACATTGTTTTGTCGAAAATTGATCTTCTTCTGCTAACAAATGCAAAATGAAGGATTCACTGTCATTGCTAAGAGAAGTTCTAAGGTCAGTTTCTCGTAAAACAGAGATTGTATAAATCCTATTAAGATCTATATGTTCCAGCTGAAACCTCCCTAGACACACTTGCAGGACTCCCCAAAACCAGGTTTTGATGCACGGTTGGAGTTCTATGCCCCGGTAGGTATCTAGCAGGTGTTCCTAAAGGCCTTTTGGATGCGAGATGGAACGAGCCATAGAATGAAGGCCGTGGCTTTGATTGACAAACCGTCAGCTCTGTTGGATTCAGGGCATCGGCAATGTGCTAGGGGTGCCCCTCCCCTCCGGTCCTATGGCTCAGGTGTCACCTTGTAGGTCCATCTTGGAAACTAGGGTTTGCTCAGTGAGGGAGTGTGCAATTTTTGCACACGTGGGTCAACTTTGCAATATCCTCCCCCGGGAACTTGTGGCTAGCAGCTAACTGGTGAAGGCGTTGATGGTGATGGCAATGGTGATGAAGATGATGATGATGATGATGATGATGATGATGAATATTGTGATGATGATGGAGACAGTGATGAGGGACCTAGAGATGACCACGATGACGAAGATGGTCATGATGATGAAGATGGTGACGAGGGACCTAGAGATGACAATGATGATGAAGATGGTGATGATGATGAAGATGGTGATAATGGTGAAGGCGTTGATGATGATGGAGATGGTGATGGAGATGATGATGAAGATGATGATGAAGATGGTGATGATGATGATGATGTTGATGATGATGAAGATGATGGATCTGGTGATGATGATGGCGATGTTGGTGAGGGACCTAGAGTTGGCAATGATGATGAAGATGGTGATGATGATGAAGATGAAGACGTTGATGATGATGGTGATGGTGATGGTGATGATGATGATGATGACGAAGAAGATGATTATGATGAAGAAGATGATGATGATGATGGAGATGATGTATCTAAGTGGTTTTCTATAGGAATCAAGCATCAATCTTCAACCATAAATGAGCATGTTTTAAAATAAATTGTTAGGATACATATCTAAGAGTCTAGAGAAGATCTCTATGCATTTGACATCAAATTTGCTCAAAAAGATGATGAAGTAGCTCAAGACAATATGGAAGTTGTTGCATCACATGAACCACATACATATTCACATAAATCACAACTTAATCATAACTCATGTACATCAAATAAACGATATAAGATAACGATATCAAATTCCTATCTAACATGAATAACATTGATCATGCATGAATAAACAATCACATGGCTATAAATCATAACTTAATCATAATTCAAACATCAAATAAATGATATAAGATAACGATATCAAATAAACTATCTAACATGAATAACTTTGGACATGCATGAATAAACAATCACATCATTACTATACTATGTACCTCAATCAATTAGGCCTTCTGGATCCTCTCGGTTTTTTATTGTCTCAAACAACCTCTCGTGCTCTGCATGAGTTAGTAAGTAGCGTACCTTGTTTGATGACTTCGTTGACATTGTCTGAAGTTGGATGTTTGTACCAACAATCAAGTGTGTAAAGTGATACACCCGTGACCCTGGTCTATAATCCGTGTATGTGTAGCCATTGGTCTTTGGTCCCTTTCCATCCATTGTAACATATTCCCCCTGAACAACCATCGAGCCAGTGGGAAAGGTAATGCCTTCACTATCCGTTAATGATGCGAGGAGGGTTTGCTTCCCCTAGATGCATCGTGCCAACCAATAATTTGTCCCAATTGCACTGTCTATCTGGGCGACAACTACATAGATGTGTCCTGCAAAGATGCATTTTACGATCATATTCCAACAAGTAGTGGTTTGATAACTTGGATAATTACATATAAACAAGGAGGGAACCGGGATATGCATGCAGAAATGTTTACCTGGCTATACTAGATCAGATATATGATCATATTCATCCGAAATAGAGAACTAACCTTCCTCTAACTGGATTGTTTCAACAACTGCACGTGGGTCCACTGCAAGTGATACATGATCCCATTCACAACTGCTGCAAGGCCCACAAAAGCAAGCAAGTTTTCGCGTCCATATTTCAAATAAGGGGTTGTTTGAGCTTTGAACCGAATGAAATCCACAAGTTCCTTGCACAGTACTGCAACTATAAGAACGCGATCGGTCTATATCAACTACATGCCAGAAATTTCTGACAACATGTCCTCTACCTGTTGGTATGTGTTGCTCCATTGTTCGATCTGACATTTTTGCATAGCACCATTGAACTATGGTTTCTGCATCCCGAATATGAGGGTTTCTCGTGCACCTCATCTCTTCCCTTTGTAGGGTAGTTTTGAGACATGCCCCAGCACCATTGTGCTCTCCCTTTCCATGCCCGGTCTCAAAATAGTTCCACACATGCAGCACATCACAAGTCTTATGCAAAATACTCAACCACTAGAATACACATGCATTTTTTAACTGGCCTGCACAACCATATAACCATATCCAATGCTGATCCATCTGTATACCTCTCTCCTTCAGCTGATCATAGAAAATTTTGAAGCAATGTTGCACGTAATGCAGGTCATGGCACCTGTCGTCACTGATGTAGAAGTTGGTCTCTTTCAATATTATCCTCATGTCGTTGCTGCTCTCTGGCACGTTCTTATACGTGATATGGACCATTATGCTAACTTGGTCTGAATGGTAGTATTGGCTTTGAATCTCATTATGTGGCTGCAGGGTGTAGTTTTCAGCAAAGTCCACAACTGACAATATTGTTCCATTGGGAAAGGTGTCCCTGCACTGCTTGTACTGTTCATCCTGCCATCATGCTACATGGACATGCTGTACATACTGCTCGGTCTTTTGGTAGACTTCCTTCATGAATTTGCAAATTTGTACCTGGTGCAACAAAACCAAGGGCATTAAAACAACCTGGCATTTTCAATCTGAATATATATGTACAAATTCAACATGTACAGTATGAAAGTATGGAAACCCCTATTACCTGTGACTTCACCAATGCAATTTTTTTGCTTTCCTTCGAACTATCTACTTGATATGTTATGTACTGGAAGTTCTTCATTTCTACTAACATCCTCCCAAAAGCATGCTCTGCGGTTGCGTGGATGCACGGGCTCAATAATGCAAATCCACTGCAACTGGAACACATCCCATATAAATATGATCTTTTATAATATTTGTGTCCTTCAGGTCTTGGACACATTATGCTATGTGTAAATTCTCTGGATGCATTCGGTGGTTGTAACGATGGGCAATCCTGCACAATGTTAGTATGCAAATCACAAAATATAAGTCTCTATGTATCATAAAAGTACTCAAATTCTACATGCTATCTACAACAACATGTATTGCGATCATTGAAAATTTTAACATACCAAGGTTTGCATTTTTCAAAGGACCTTTGGCCCAAGTTCAATTGTGTGTGCTCATTCTTGAACCTCTCATAGAGTTCTATTTGTTTCGTGTCAAGGAAGTGCTTGACATGGGGTTCACCCCCCCTAACACCTTTTCTCAACTTTAAAACATCTCTTTGATTCGATGAAGGTCTAGTGTTATCATGCCAAAACTTCTGCACTAGTTCTTTAACAGCATCAATGAGCTTCATGTCTAAATGAGGTAACCTACCAACAAAGGCCCAACAATCTTTTTGGCCTAGGGTCTCAAGTTTTTCTCTAATGGCAGAATACTTTTGAAGAGTCTTTCTGTCTACTTTAAATATTTTACATGTGTGTGATAGTAGGCAACGTTGCCTTGTGGATTTGTCTACAATCGATTCCGACAGTACATGGCGAGCCACATTAAAATATTTTGTACGAGAAGTTTTTCCAATCAAATTAAATGCAAATTGTAGATTTCTAAAAACATGATTGTTGACATCTAAACTTCTAACTACCTTTATGCCCAAAATTCTCCTAACATCCGCTAGACAATGTGATTTTAACAAAGCAAGAAACAATTGACATTTTGCTGCATCAGTTTTGGATTCAAAAAATTATTTCATCATCTTGCTGCAATGGAAATCAATAGTGCGTTTGGGCATCTTACCTTCAAGTCCGGGAAATGAACTTTCATCCACATGAATACGTCTGGGAGTTCTTCATCGTCCGCTTGATAGTCAAGGCAAGGGATTCGGCAAGGAAGTATGAGTCCCGTAAACGGCTTGTTGTGGCCCTTCGTTCACAACTTGATCCTACAAGGGAGTGTGTTATGCATGTGTGTGCTCTTCTTGGGGAGGTTGCCAATTAAGAACTTGTTCAATGTCCATCCATTCATTCTCGACATTAGGCAAGATTTGATTGGCTTCAACCACTTCGTCGTCACTTGTTGATGGATCTAAGGCACTAACATTTTGATTTCTACAGTTTTGCATGTACAACCTGGCATTTTCTCTTATCTCATGGGCCTTTTCAGGGAGCAGCCCCGTCCTTCTAGACTTTCTTTTATTATTACGTTTGTTGCCCATATTCAATGCGTTTTAAAAAAAAACATAAATATCACCCCTACAAGAATGAACAACAAATAAGATATTAAAACTCGATGTGCACATGATTATTAAACCTCAATGTAGCAATTGATTATGTACAACAACATCTAGTGAGAATGTTTTCATATAATCTTAAAAGCTATTGGGAATGCCCTACATATAACTGCAACGACACCTCTAGGAACTCGGTAGGATGGTATTGGATGGTATTGAATGGTGGTATGGGATGTTAGTAGGAGAAACTTCCCTATGAGGTATAATAGCCCCAAAAGACTAAGAGTTTTCAATTCTCTAGGTGTTTGTGTGAGTTGTTGTAGTGAAACCATGAGGAATTCAACAAATGTTTGTTTACTACATGGAAGAATGTGATTATGAAATGTTATTGGTGGTGATGCAAGTAATTTTTTTTTATTATCTTCATGAAAGGTTGAAAGCATTGCTTGGTGCATTTTGTAGTTTTTTTTGGTAAGATGTTTTTATTGTCTATGTTGAATATTAAGAAAACTAAAATAGATCTATCATACAATTCATGAGGAAAAACCAAAATAGATGCCATTCAAACAAGTGAATGAAGACTAAACTACATTTAACAAGATAAAATCATCACCATACCTCAAGGATTATGATTGCTCTTTGCCTCAAATGTCAAATGCTCTTTAGATGTGTCCACTATATGTAAGAAGACTTCATGTGTGTCCAAGTAGCATGAGAATTCAATCCAAGGTGCCAAATAGAGTCCAACTATTGTGTATTCACTCAATTGATCCAAATAAAGCCCAAGAGGTGTGTATTCAATCCAAGGAGCCAAATAGAGCCCAAAATGTTGTGTATTCTATCCAAATGGTCAAGGAAGCACCAAATTGTGCATGAATTCAATCTACCATGTAAATGCTTGTCAGACTGTGCGTGAAACCAGCAAAGAGAACGCGAAAATGAGGAAAAAATTGCGGGAGAAAGAACGCAGGTGTTTTTCTAAATTTTATCTTCAATAGGGACGCGCACACGCATCTGGTGCGCACGTGTTATTAGCGCATGCGTGTCCTTCTGAACGTTGTATTGTTTGGTGGGTATCGTTCAGTGCATTTATTACCCAAGAGATTTAAATGTGTCGGGTTATTCCTAGAGCCCCTCCCCCATAAAGGCCTTTAGGACCTCTTCTAACCCATAATCCCTATGTCCATTTAAGTGCTTCTAGGTTTTTAGGGGTTTAGGGGTATATTTACAAATATGTATTTTAATTTCAAAACATTAATCTAATTTTGAATTATAAACATATGTATTACATCAAGAATAATGCTTCTAGGGGGATGATGATGATGATGACTAATGGAGATGATGATGATGATGATGATGATGATGTTGATGATGATGATGATGATGATGAATATGCAACACATCATCCTCATCCTCATCATCATCTTCATCATCATCTTCTTCATCATCATCTTCATCATCATCCACAACATGATCATCATCACCATCTTCATAGTCATCATCATCATCATCATTGTGAGGACAAGGATGATAATGATGATGATGGTGATGATGATGATGATGACGACGATGGTGGATGATGATGAATATGAGTACGATGATGAAGAAGATGATGATGATGATGACGAATATGATCATCATCAAAATCATCATATTCGTCATCATCATATTCACTAGTCATCATCATCACCATCATCACCATCGTCGTCATATGATCATGGTCACGATCATCACTATCTTCGTCATCACTGTCTTTAGTCATCTTCATCTTCGTCATCGCCATCTTCCTCCTAATCATCATCATCATTGACATCTTCGCATCATCATCATCATCATTGACATCTTCATATCATCATCATCATCATTAACATCTTTGTATCATAATCATCATCATTGACATCTTCGTATCATCATCGTCGACGGAGATTATGATGATGATGATGATTGTGGATGATGATGAATATGAGAACGATGATGATGATGAATAATTTCAAGATGATGATGATGAAGATGATGAGGAATATGAAGCACATCATCATCAACAACATGATTATCATCATCATCAACAATATGATCATCATCAAAATCATCATACTCGTCATCATCATTATGAGAATATTTTGATGCATGATGATATGATGTTGATGATGATGATGATGACGATCGATGATGATGAATACGAGTACGATGATGAATCATCAACAACATGATCATCATCATCATCATCAATATGATCATCATCAAAATCATCATACTCATCATCATCATCTTCACTAGTCATCATCATCACCATCATCACCATCATCATCATATGATCATGGTCACGATCATCACTATCTTCGTCATCACTGTCTTTAGTCATCTTCATCTTCGTCATCATACTCGTCATCACCATATTCCTCCTAATCATCATCATCATTTACATATTCTTCATCATCTTTGTATCATCATCATCATCATTGACATCTTCATATCATAATCATCATCATCATTGACATCTTCGTATCATCATCATCGACGAAGATGATGATGATGATGATGAATATGAGTATGATGATGATGATGACTAATTTGGAGATGATGATGATGATGATGATGATGACGATGATGATGATGGTGAAGATGATGAGGAATATGCAGCACATCATCATTATCTTCCTCATCATCAACACCATGATCGTCATCATCATCATCATCATCATTGTGAGGACGCGGATGATGATGAGGATGATGAAGATGATGATGATATGATGATGATGATGATGATGATGATGATGATGATGATGATGATGATGATGACAATGGATGATGATGAATATGAGTACGATGATGACGATGTTGATGACGAATATGATCATCATCATCATCAGCAAAAACATCATATTCGTCGTCATACTCATCTTCGTTAGTCATCATCATCATCATTGTGGGGACAGGGATGATGATGATGATGATGATGATGAAGATGGTGATGATGATGATGTTGATGATGAAGATGATGATGAATATGCAGCACATCATCATGATCATCTTCATCATCATCAAGACCATGATCATGATCATCAACTTCATCATCATCATCATCATTGTGGGGACGGGGATGATGATGATGATGATGACGATGAAGATGGTGATGATGATGATGTTGATGATGAAGATGATGACGAATATGCAGCACATCATCATGATCATCTTCATGATCATCTTCATCATCATAAAGACCATGATCATGATCATCAACTTCATCATCATCATCATCATTGTGAGGACGCGGATGATGATGAGGACGATGGTGATGATGATGATGATGATGGTGATGATGACGACGATGGTGGATGATGATGAATATGAGTACGATGATGAAGAATATGACAAATATGATCATCATCAAATCATCATATTTGTCATCATCATCACCATCGTCATCATATGATCATGGTCATGATCATCACTGTCTTTAGTCATCTTCATCTTCGTCATCATACTCGTCATCGCCAGATTCCTCCTAATCATCATCGTCATTGACATCTTCGTCATCATCTTCGTATCATCATCATCATCATTGACATCTTCGTATCATAATCATCATCATCATTGACATCTTCGTATCATCATCATCGACGAAGATGATGATGATGATGAATATGAGTACGATGATGATGATGACTAAATTGGAGATGATGATGATGATGATGATGATGACGATGATGATGATGGTGAAGATGATGAGGAATATGTAGCACATCATCATCTTCTTCCTCATCATCAACACCATCATCGTCATCATCAACTTCCTCGTCATCATCATCATTGTGAGGACGCATATGATGAAGATGATGATGATATGATGATGATGATGATGATGATGACGATGGATGATGATGAATACGAGTACGATGATGAAGATGATGATGTTGATGATGAATATGATCATCATAATCATCAGCAAAAACATCATATTCGTCATCATACTCATATTCATTAGTCATCATCATCACCATCTTCATCATCATCATCATCATTGTGGGGACGGGGATGATGATGATGATGATGATGATGATGATGACGATGAAAATGGTGATGATGACTAATGGAGATGATGATGATGTTGATGATGAAGATGATGACGAATATGTAGCACATCATCATGATCATCTTCATCATCATCAAGACCATGATCATGATCATCAACTTCATCATCATCATCATCATCATTGTGAGAACACGGATGATGATGAGGATGATGGTGGTGATGATGATGATGATGGTGATGATGACGACGATGGTGGATGATGATGAATATGAGTATGATGATGAATAAGATGATGATGATTATGATGAATATGATCATCATAAAAATCATCATATTCGTCATCATCATCTTCACTAGTCATCATCATCACCATCATCACCATCGTCATCATATGATCATGGTCGCAATCATCACTGTCTTCGTCATCACTGTCTTTAGTCATCTTCATCTTCGTCATCATACTCGTCATTGCCATCTTCCTCCTAATCATCATCATCATTGACATCTTTGTCATCATCTTCGTATCATCATCATCATCATTGACATCTTCATATCATCATCATAATCATTGACATCTTCATCTCATGATCGTCGATGAAGATGATGATGATTAAGGTGGATGATGATGAATATGAGTACGATGATGATGATGACTAATTTCAAGATGATGATGATGATGATGAAGATGATGAGGAATATGCAGCACATCATCATCATCTTCATCATCAACAACAACATGATCATCATCATCATCAACAATATGATCATCATCAAAATCATTATACTCGTCATCATCATCTTCACTAGTCATCATCATCACCATCATCACCATCGTCATCATATGATCATGGTCACGATCATCATTGTCTTCGTCATCACTGTCTTTAGTCATCTTCATCTTCGTCATCATACTCGTCATCGCCATCTTCCTCCTAATCATCATCATCATTGAAATCTTCGTCATCATCTTCGTATCATCATCATCATCAGTGACATCTTCGTATCATAATCATCATCATCATTGACATCTTCGTAGCATCATCATCGACGAAGATGATGATGATGATGATGATGATGAAAATGAGTACGATGATGAAGATGACTAATTTGGAGATGATGATGATGATGATGATGACGATGATGATGATGATGATGGTGAAGATGATGAGGAATATGCAGCACATCATCATCATCTTCCTCATCATCAATACCATGATCGTCATCATCAACTTCCTTGTCATCATCATCATCATCATCATTGTGAGGACACAGATGATGATGAGGAGGATGAAGATGATGATGATATGATGATGATGATGATGATGAATATGAGTACGATGATGAAGATTATGATGTTGATGACGAATATGATCATCATCATCATCAACAAAAACATCATATTCGTCATCATACTCATCTTCATTAGTCATCATCATCACCATCTTCATCATCATCATCATCATTGTGGGGACGGGGATGATGATGATGACGATGACGATGAAGATGGTGATGATGACTAATGGAGATGATGATGATGTTGATGATGAAGAGGATGACGAATATGCAGCAAATCATCCTCATCATCATGATCATCTTCATCATCATCAACACCATGATCATGATCGTCAACTTCATCATCATCATCATCATCATCATTGTGAGGATGAGGATGATGATGATGATGATGATGGTGATGATGATGGTGGATGATGATGGTGGATGATGATGAATATGAGTACGATGATGAAGATGATGATGATGATGACAAATATGATCATCGTCAAAATCATCATATTCGTCATCATCATCTTCATTAGTCATCATCATCACCATCATCATCATCATCGTCATCCTCATCATCACCATCGTCATCATATGATCATGGTCACGATCATCACTGCCTTTAGTCATCTTCATCTTTGTCATCATACTCATCATCGCCATCTTCCTCATAATCATCCTCATCATTGACATCTTCGTCATCATCTTTGTATCATCATCATCATCATTGACATCTTCATATCATCATCATCATCATTGACATCTTCATATCATAATCATCATCATCATTGACATCTTCGTATCATCGTCGTCGACGAAGATGATGATGATGATGATGATGATGGTGGTGGATGATGATGAATATAAGTACAATGATGATGATGACTAATTTGGAGATGATGATGATGATGATGATGATGAAGATGATGAGGAATATGCAGCACATCATCATCAACATCATGATCATCATCATCAACTTCCTCATCATCATCATCATCATCATCATCATTGTGAGGACGAGAATGATGAAGATGATGATGATATGATGATGATGATGATGATGGTGGATGATGATGAATACGAGTACGATGAATATGATCATCATCATCATCATGACCATCAAAATCATCATATTTGTCATCATCATCTTCATTATTCATCATCATCGCCATCTTCATCATCCTCACCATCATCATCATCATATGATCATGGTCACGATCATCATTATCTTCGTCATCATAATCGTCATCTTCATCATCCTCATCATACTCATCATTGCCACCTTCGTCATCATCATCATTGATGATGATGATGATGATGACGACGACGAAGATGTTGTTGATGAGGAAGAGGGTGATGACAAATATGATGATGATGATGGTGGTGGTGGTGGTGGATGACGATGAATATGAGTACGATGATGAAGATGATGATGATGTTGATGGTCATCGTACTCATCATCAACATCATCATCATCATCTTCATCATCATCACCATCAATGGTGATGATGAGGATGATAATGATGATGTTGATCTGAAGTTGATGATCAAGATGATGACCTAGATGTTGATGATGATGAGGAAGAAGAGGGTGGTGACGATGATGATGATGGTGTTGATGATGATGATGATGATGATGATGAGGATGAGGATGAAGAAGATGATGATGATGGAGATGAAGATGTTGATGATGATGACGATGACGATGGTGATGAAGAAGATGGTGATGATGAAGAAGATGACGATGATGGAGATGTTGATGAGGAAGGGGGAGATGACAATGATGATGAATATGTCGATGATGATGATGATGAAGATGATCATCATCATCATCTTCATCGTCTTCATCACCATCATGATCATCATCCGCATCACCATCATCACCACCATCATCATCACCATCACCATCATTTTCACCATCATCTTCATCACCATTGTCACCATCATCTCATCATCATCAACATCATCATCAACATCTTCATCATCATCATCATCATCAACATCTTCATCATCATTGTCATCTCCCCCTTCCTCATCAACATCTTAATTATCATTGTCATCTCCACCTTCCTCATCAACATCTCCATCATCGTCATCTTCTTCATCATCACATCTTCATCATCACATCTTCATCAACTTTATGTATCCCCTTGACAAAGGAAATTAAATGAACCATATAGGATACAATAACGCATACATGCACCTACGCGTGCGCGCTTCCATGGACACGTGCTCACCTCTTTACGCACACGCGTGTACGAATTCAAATTGTTTTTGGCGCCCTTGCAGGCTTGGAATTAACTTTGGATTGCAGCTTTAGGCTCGGTTTGATTTATCTGTGATTTATGGTAGAACACATCAAACGCTGCAACTTCTTGTTTTTCACAGCTAGTTCTGCATAAGCTCCACAAGTGCACTACAGATGAAATTGTACACACTTGTCGAGCTTTGTGTGCAGATTCTAAATATATAATTTTTTAATAGATCTGTTGTTGTTCTCTATTTTTAATTCATTTTAAACTGCACTCATCTCAAATTCGTAAAAAACATAGGTTGTTTATTTGGCCTATAACTTTTGATTGGCTTACCTATTTCAAAAATGGAAAAGAACTCGCACAAGAGCACGGAAATACCTACAACCTAAAAAAAAAATGCATTTTGATTATTTTTAGACCATGATATGGTCGCTCAACACTTGACCATGTCGTTTTAGGGCTTCACTGACTTTGGTAATTTAAAAAAATATATAAAATTGACTTTTAAAAATTTTGGAAAAATAGCCCCGCACAAGATTTTTTTGTTGCCTACGCCTCTACATATTTTTTTCTCGTAAATTGAAAATTTACGTAGCAAACAGGTGGCTCAACAAAAACATGTGCATTATGTTTTAGAAAAAAAATAACATACCAATCTTCGAATAATGACATTTTGGGGTGGTTATACAACGTTTCCATAAATAAAAGTTATATATTACGGAAGGTCATCCATTTTTCTACGTTTCATCTTTTTACACCTAATCTGAAAAAAATTTGTAGGTACCCCTAATAATTCATTTTAATGATAATATTTTTGTTTTTCCAGAAATTCATTGCAACTAACGTGTCATAATTGGGTATCATTACCTTGCACCAGCCCACAAAGTAAAAAGTAAATATGAGACTTAAATTAGAGACTTTAGAGCTTAGGATTAGGTGGCTCAGGTATTGCACTCAAGGAGCTATTCAAGGAGAGGTTTGCACCTCGGGATATTTGATCCCTCTCGGTGCTTGATAGAGCCTAGGATTTGTATCTATGCTGGTGTAGAGACCATCTCTAGCCATTTGCAAAGGACGTACAAAAAAAAAATTGTACATGACATTCTTTTATTCTAGTGCAAGCCAATACCCTTGGTCAAGGATAATTTTAGGGGCGAAATTTAGTCCATGGGCTATTTTTCCATGTTTTTTTTCCAAAAACAGATTCACCAATTTGCATTTTTGAAGCCCCATTTCACCCAAATTTTGATGGGGTAAACTTTTTTCACTCTAAAAATTGCCAAATTATTATATAAACTATATAAAATCCTTAGCAATTGAAATAATTTTAGAAAAATATCACCAAATATTTTATAGTTGACATTTTAAGAATTGGTAAGATTTGCCAAGGTTTATACACTTTTAAATAAGTATGGGTCCTTAAAATTATCCCTGCCCTTGGTCTTGTGTACATGAAATTCTTTTATTCTAGTGCAAACCAATACCTTTGGTCTTGTCTAAAAAATAGTGATCTCCCAACCTATTTAAAAATATACATAAATTAAACCTTAAGACTTATCAACATTAAACCCAATGAAGGCCTTTAAATTCCAACATTTGAGTATCTTTTATTCCATTTTAAATGCAATAGGACTACATTCCAACCTATTAAATCATTCAATCCTATATATATGTATAAACAATAAGCAAACATCCAAATATGAACCATTCCCAAATCGACATATTCATAATAATTAAAACTATATCTCGACTATAATCCACCATTTTAAATTCCAATATGTTACAACCAATTAAAATTATAACCCAAACATTATTTCACCATCTCAAGCATATATAAACAATTAATTCTACATTTTAAATTCCAATATGTTACAACCAATTAAAATTATAACTCAAACATTATCTCACCATATCAAGCATATATAAACAAATGATTCTACATTTTAAATTCTAATACGTTTGCAACCCATTATAACCCAAACATTATATCACCATTTCAAACATATACCAACAAATGATTCTACCTTCCCCACTTTATTCCAGCATTTCTTCTTCCTGTATATATATAAATAACTAAACCCATAAAGCAAAAGTCATATATTCAACCATTTGAATTCTATAGTATATATATAACTAACACAACCACTTAACTAGTGGTCGGTGAACACCAATAAGTCAGAAGTTAAGTGCCATTGTTGCGTTCCCTTCCATCAATTCAATGTAAGGGAGGAAACATGACTGTAATAGGGGGTGTCTAATTCTTCCCCAAAGTCATAATGGTAAAATTTTTGCCATTTAAATAAGATGGACAATTAAATTACACAGCAGAATTAAAACGCATAATTGCACACACACAACAGACATACATCAGCATATTTATCTCAAGCAAAGGATGCATCAACAGGCAAAGAATCCATACCATTCTCATGCTATGCATAGACTTCATACCAATTCCATTAATCATGAATAATTACCATTCTGAATTAGCACAATACAGAACACATAATGCATATAATTTACAACACAGAGAACACTTATCTTTGACATGAAGTTGTCCAACCACTGGCTATGTGAGAGCAACGTTCCACCCAACCGTAGATCTCTTTCCAACTTGTATTCTTTCAGCTAAGAGATCACCCTCGAGCCGGGTTGTGTATCCACTAAGGAGGAACTAAACAGGCTCACTCACAGCCATGGTTTCACTCAACAACTATGCTAAGCCAACTCACAGTTGGGTTTATCAAGCATACAATAGACAAAGGAGGGAAATGCTAAGCCATTTAGCTCATCCATAGAGCTACAGGCATCTCAGATAAATTCAGTAGTCAATGCACCCACATTACCTACCACACCCAACACAAGGAAGGTCCCCTTCTCTGCTGCACAGTCCCTCAGGCATCCCTTCCCTCCAGTGCTCTTCAGGGTGGGCATAGAAAGGTCCAGCTGCTGATCCTTGAGATTCTAGCCTTCACTGGGTTTATCAAGCAAATCCAACCTCTGCTCAGTCATCCACAATTGGATTTCTCACAATTCTATTCATTAAAATAACTCAATCCCGTCACTGGTTTTCTGGGCTATAAAAACTGGGTATTCCAATGGATTTCAGGGTATCTAATACTCTCAAATTCGCCCCAAGGTTCATATTTATGGATCCCCCATTGGATTTCACTGTCAAATACCAAATCTGGGCATTTTTTGCTCTTCAAAACGTAGGTTCTTTCAAAGTTGCGATTTATGGTTCTGCTCACTCCTGGGATTTCGTTTTTGGATGGAAAATGATGTTGGGTTCCTCCACACTAGAATGGGAATGAGGAAGAAGCAACTCCCATGAGATAGAGTGACTTGTGGTATAAGAAAACAGAGTCCATACCTGTAAATACGAATTTATGGGTTGCCCATACTCTATTGAAGCCATGGACTGAAATCTTCAACTACTTCCTTACAACAAAAATAAATGTCATCAAGGAAAGTCAAATGGGTTCTCACAATGACATTTGGAAACATATGGTTCATCCACACAACCCCCTCACCACTCCCCAGTGGATACACATGGCCCCTTATCATTCGTTGCTTCCATAGCCAGTTTTGGTATTTTATTGAAATATTAACATTTACATCAATTTACAATATTCCATGGCTTAATAGCACATGGGTATTAAAATATCAAGTACTTGCTTGTTTTAAATAAAATCCGAACATACACTAGCGGGGCCTTGGCCTTGAGCTCCTCGCTAGGGAAACAGACAATGCATGTATATAATATTTACATTAAAAGTCAATACTTTCTGAGGGTCAAAATTGGGGTATTACATTCCCCTCCCCCTTAGAACAACACCATCCTCAGTGTTCTCAAAACTGAACAAAAGTGGGAATGCCTCTCTCATGGCATCCTCCAGCTTCCATGTAGCCTCATTAAGGCTAAGGTGCTCCCATTGGACCTTTACCTGCTCAATGGCTCTGTTCTGGAGCAAAGTGACCTTCTTGTCTAGGATGTGCATAGGCTCTACTTGGAACTCTCCCTCGGGTTCCACCTGTATCACATTCCAATCAATCATATGATTAGGATCATGTACATACTTCTTAAGCAAAGATACATGGAAAACATTATGAGATTTTATGTTAGCAGGCAATGCAATTCTATATGCAACAGGCCCTATCTTATCAAGGACTTCAAATGGCCCACAATATTTTGGTGACAACTTGGCACAACTCCCCAATTTGAGAGAACTTTTCATTGGTTTCACTCTCAAGTAGACATGATCCCCAATCTGAAATTCCTTATGCACTCTTTTCAAATCTGCATAACTCTTTTGCCTGTCCTGAGCTGCCTTCAAATTCTATCTGATCTTAGCAACTTCCTGTTCCATTTCGATCATCTCTGGTCCAAGTACTACCCTATTCATCGGGCTGTCCCAATTCACTGGAGTCCTGCATCCCTTGCCATACAATGCCTTAAATGGAATCATCCCCAAGGATGCATGATGTCCATTATTGTATGAAAATTCTACCAAGTGTAGGTAATCCTCCCACTTGGATGGTTTATCCATCACATACATTCTCAGCATGTCTTCAAGAACCTAATTCACCCTCTCAGTTTGGCCATCTGTTTGAGGATGATATCTTGTATTGAAATTCAATTTAGTTCCCAATTCCTGGAATAATCCCTTCCAAAAATTGGAAGTGAACTTTGTATCACGATCAGAAATTATTGCCTTAGGCAATCCATGCAACTTGAATATCTCTCTCATGAAGATGTTTGCAATGTCATTAGCCTTGTGAGTGGACTTGACTAGAATAAAGTGAGCTACCTTCGATAGCTTGTCCACCACAACCATGATTGAATCATGCTTCTTCACTGTCATGGGAAAACCTGTTATAAAATCCATAGAGATCACTTCCCACTTCCATTCCGGAATGGGTAAGGGCCGCAACAATCCTGTTGGATGTTGGTGCTCTACTTTGACCTGCTAGCACTTTTGACATCTGGCAATGTACTTAGCTATGTCCTTCTTCATACCATGCCAAAAGTATTGCTTTCTTGTTGCTTTTATAGTCTTCTGATATCCTGGGTGTCCAGAGTATGGCATCTGATGTATTTCATCCATCACTAGCTTCTTCAAATCTGCATTATTTGGAATGTACAACCTATCTTTATAGATGAGGATATTGTCTTCACCAAGCTAATATCCCGCACACTTTTCATCCACACTGCCCTGCTGCAACTTCTCTTTAATTTGAAGGCAAGTTCCATCACTGTTCTGGGCCTCAAAAACCCTGGTCTTCAAATATGATTTGCACATACTTACTGTTGCAACATGAAATTTTCTGCTAAGAGCATCTGCAACCTGCAACCTTGTTCTCCTTCCCTTTTACATGCTTACTTTCAAAATCAAATTCACAAAGAAACTCCATCTGTCTAGCTTGCCTAGCATTCAAGTTTGGCTGATCAAACAAATACTTTAAGCTCATGTAGTCGATTCTAAGCTTGAATCTTCTTCCCATCAAATAATGTCTCCAGATCTTGAGAGCATGCACTATGGTTGCTAATTCCAAATCATGTGTGGCATAATTCTTTTCATGCTCTTTTAATTTCCTTGACTTATAGAAAATCACAACTCCTTCTTGCATGAGCACTCCACCTATCCCTTCAATGCAAGCATCTCTGCACACTACAAAATCCTTCTTTGGATTAGCTATCTTCAGAACAGGAGCACTGGTAAGTAACTCCTTTAACTTCTGAAAACTTTTCTCACATTTTTCAGACCATACAAACTTGATGTTCTTTCTTTGTAATGAAGTGGTCAGATGAGCTATCCTAGAGAAGCCTTCAATAAACCTTCTGTAGTAACCAGCAAGACCCATAAAAGATCTAATATCTGAAACATTATTTGGAGTAGACCAATCCATGATGGCATTAATCTTTTATGGATCCATTGCAATTCATTCTTCAGAAATGATATGACCCAAGTATTGCACCTTCTTTTGATAGAATTCACACTTGCTTAACTTGGCATGCAACTGGTGTTCTCTAAGGACTTGCAACACCATCCTTAGATGTTCTTTATGTTCTTCTTCATCCCTTGAATAGACAAGAATTTCATCCAAGAACACAATCACAAACTTATCCAAATATTTGCTGAAGACACTATTCATGAGACACATGAATGTAGCAGGTGCATTGGTAAGGCCAAATGGCACCACAGTGAACTCATAATGACCATATCTAGTTCTGAAATCCGTCTTGTGAATGTCTTCTTCTTTAATTCTCACTTGGTGGTAGCTTGACCTCAAGTCGATATTGGAAAACACTTTAGCTTCCTTCATTTGATCAAACAAGTCATCAATTCTTGGCAATGCATACTTGTTCTTAACTGTCACTTTATTTAGCTGCCTGTAATCAATACACAGTCTTAAAGTCCCATCTTTCTTCTTGACAAATAACACCGGTGCTCCCCAAGGAGACACACTTGGTCTAATATACCTTTTGTCCATTAATTCTTGCAGCTGCATCTTCAACTCTACCAACTCCGGTGCACTCATTTTATAAGGAGCTTTGGAATTCGGTGCTGCCCCTGGAACAAGATCGATGGTAAAATCAATATCTCTCTTTGGTGGTAGTCCCGGCACTTCATGCGGAAATACATCTTGGAACTCTTGCAATAATGATAAATCTTCTATCCTTGGACCCTTGTCCTCGACCGAATCTGACATATGAACTGCATATAATTGACAACCCTTCTTATAAAAACATTTCAACTGTAGGGCTGAAATTTGTCTTACTGAAACTTGCTTGGGAATTCCTCTTACCAATCTTGGTCTTCCCTTTTCATCAATACATTCAAGTGATTTCTCATAACATTCCAACTTGGCTCTATGCTTTTCCAACCAGTCCATGCCAATTAAGGCATCATATGATCCTAAAGGTAGCACATTCAATTATGCATGTGTGTGGAGTCCATTCAATTCTATGGGGCACTCCACCACTACTTCACTTACTTTCCTCTTGGTCCCTGTGGCTAATTGAACTCGCAAAGATTTATTATGCTTCACTTTTCTAAGAGAACAACCTTCAACCATTTTTGGAGAAACATAACTATGAGTAGATTCTGGATCAATCAAAACATAAATAGATTGCTTAGCAATCTTACCTTCAACTTCCACCACTAATGATTGATGATTTGCCTGATGATTATCCAATGCTGCATAAATTCGAGGCGTTTCCCTTGCCATGTCCTCCACTGTAGTTGCTCCCTTCAAGTTGTGCAACCTTCGGGGATTATCCTTCCAATGTGGACAGTCCTTCAACATGTGGTTTTCTCCACATCCCCAACATTGAAGTGGTCCCTTTGATGCTTTGTCTACTGCTACTGCTGATTTGAATCCACTCCTTGCTTGCTGCCCCTGTGGAAAGTTTCTAGGCTGACCTTTGAATGGTGGCTTGAAGCCACTCTTCTCTTGATCAAACGTCCCTCTTGGCTTTCCTTTCCATGCTTGGTTAACATCTGTTTTTTGTTTATTCTGCTCATAGCAATGCATTGCCATTCTAATGGCTTCATAAAGACTTGGTGGATTAACAAAATCAATCCTGTCTTTGAAACTTTGGGGTAGACTCCCAAGGAAACATTGGATTTTTATCCTCTCATCTTTAATGTAATCCACATACCTCAACAATTCCAAAAACTTATGAGCATGCTCTTCCATAGATTTTTGTCCCAACTTGAGTTCATTGAACTCCTTTCTCTTACTATCATAATACCTAGCAGAAAGGTATTTTTCCTTGAAGTACTTCTTAAATTTCTCCCAACCGATCTTCCTTTCACTGATTCCTTTCACTTGCAAGAGGTTGTCCCACCAAATTGAAGCTCTTCCATTTAGATTGTAAATGGAAATTATGTCTTTCTCATTTCTTGAGTAGTCTTGAATTCTAAAATATTTCTTCATTCCAAAAATCCATGCCTCTGCCTCTTGACCAGTCTTTCCTTCTCCATCAAATGTGGGAGGCCTTGCCTTCCTGAATTATCCTTGTGGGATTCCCTTGGACTTCTTTCTTCCATCAAATCTCCTAGGCACATGCCTTGGGCTCCTTTGAGAACCTCTGGAGTCACACAATTTGCTAGAAACCCGAAATTGCGGGTTCGGGGTTGCAGAAACCGGAACGCGCAATTTCACAACTTTGCGTTCCCGTAACCCAAAACCTGACATCCCGAAAGCCGAAAATTACGGGTTTAGGATTTCGGAAATCCAAACGCAAATTTTGAAAATTCGCATTCCCGAAACCTAAAACCCGACGTCCTGAAAGCAGAAAATTGTGGGTTCGGGATTTCGGAAATCCAAACGCAAATTTTGAAAATTCGCATTCCCAAAACCTGAAACCCGACATCTCGAAACTGCGAAAACACCTGCGTTTCCTATAACTTCCTGGGTTCATAACTCCCTCGTCCCTTGGCCAAATGAGGTGATTCTAGTACCGTTGCAAAGCTGTTAGAGATCTATATGCAATGGTGTGATTCTCCCCCACACATCAGAACTCTAAACCTATCATTTTTCCAATCGAAAATGCCGCCCCAACTTCACCAATACTGCGTTAAAACCATTCTGTTACTTGCCTGTAACTTAGAGTTTGGCCCAAGCAGCCTCAATGCTGTAACCTAGCTCTGATACCACTCTGTCGCATCCCCTTCCATCAATCCAATGCAAGGGAGGAAACATGACTGTAACATGGGATGTCTACTTCTTCCCCAAAGCCATAATGGTAAAAATTTTGCCATTTAAATAAGATGCACAATTAAATTACATAGTGGAATTAAAATGCATAATTGCACACACACAACAGACATACATCAACATATTTTGATGCATCAACAGGCAAAGAATCCATCCTATTCGCATGCTATGCACAAACTTCATACCAATTCCATTAATCATGAATAATTACCATTTTGAATTAGCACAATGCAGAACACATAATGCATATAATTTACAACACAAAAAACACTTATCTTTGAGATGAAGTTGTCCAACAATTGGCTATGTGAGAGCAACATTCCACCCAACCATAGATCTTTGTCCAGCTTGTATTTTTTCAGCTGAGAGATCATCCCTGAGCCGGGTTGTGTATCCACTAAGGAAGAACTAAACAGGCTCACTCACAGCCATGTTTTCACTCAACAGCTATGCTAAGCCAACTCAGAGTTGGGTTTATGTAAGTCCCGCCTCGGTACTTTAACTAATTAGACTAATGAGGGTACTAGTTTTGAAATGAACCGGCTAAGTAAAACATGAACCATTTGAATTTACTTTGAGAATACTTTAAAATGAAAATGAAGAATAGTGTATATGCTCGACTGACTGAGACATGATGATAAAATAATTTGTATACTTGACTGACTGAGATACTAGAATGCATGATGTAAATATTTTATGTAGTGCAGTGCTACTAATGTGCGCTTGAGTGTTTGCAGTGGCAGGTAAGACGATATACTGATTGACCCACAATGGAAATTTAGGGGTCGTAAGAACGGAAAGAACACATAGGGGTACAACGGCTGACTGTCGACCCTGGATTAGCAATCCACGCACGGGTGAAGTCGTTTCAGCTCACCCGAGGAAGCGTATGTCGTATGGGCAAGGCCATAATGATTTGGTCATGTACGATGAGTTGAGGGGCGCGCAATAAGGAAATCCTTATCCCTCAACATCCCTTAGTCTCCAAGGAGCATAGTTGAGAGATCGTAGTAATGGTTCCCGGTTGCTACGCAGTAATGCCCATAAGAAAGAAGAAATGAAACTGTCAGAAGGGCCCGCCGAAGAGGTACCTAGACAAGAACAAGAGGAAGAAAATTAATCAATGGTATAAATGAAATTTTCACATAAGATTTAAAAAATACTTTATTTCATTTTGTTCTATTTTATTAATTTGAATAATTCTATTCAAGATTTCATTTTTAATTGATTTCATTAATTTGAATTGATTTTATTAACTTGAAAAGGAATTGAAGAGATTGATTTTATTCAATATTAAATTTGATTAATTATGCTGATTGAAAAAGATTAATAATAAGAGAATTATTTTTATTCAAAGATTTTAATTTAATGGATTTTATTATATTGAATTATCCTATACAAATTCTATTCTTGATTTCATTAATTAAATTTCTTATTTTAATTAATTTTATTATATTGAAAAGGGGTTAAAAGATTGACTTTATTTATATTAAATTTGATTAATTTGATTATTTATTCCAAAGATTTTATAGATTTTATTATTTTAAATCATTCTATTAAAGATTCTATTTAATTGACTTCATTATTTTGAGAAAGAATTGAAATAGGTCATTAATAAAATAATTGTTTTTCTTTTATTATTATTCAAGATTTTACTTTAATTAATTTTATTATTCATTTAAATTATTTTATAAAGAGAAAATTTAAAATAGATTATACTTTTAGTAAAATGAATCATCTTTTAATTCAATCTTAATATTAGGAAAAGAAAGAAAAATAGAAAGCAATAAGTCTAACTAAAAGATTGTTAAGTAAAGTAAATGAGAACCAAAAGAGAAGTAGAACTCTTCTACACCTAACTCCTACTAATCTAGGGATTTAGGTGCACATTAAAGACATTAAGAAGACACATGTGTTGAGAATATTGGAAATTAAAATATTAAATTAAATTAAATATGTGCATGGACAGACACATGGCACATAGGCTTTTGCTATATAATGAGAGAGGAGAAGGAGAGAAAAACATATCTTGCTCCCTAATGCTGGATGGTCATCATAATCTCGGATTATGTTATGATCCTTAGAGTTGGGATTAGCCAGAACGGGGATTGGGAGATCCTTTCAGGAGGCTAGCTTGTGTGTTTTTACGACCCCATTAGCTCGGGGGTTCGGGATGAAGGAGAGTAACCCTAATACGATAGGGAGGTCAACCGAGGGGTCACTCGGTACTTTGTCAGGAAATTGGATTGGATCATGCGGAAACCACTTTGAGAACTCCATCGATTCTCTGGACCAACCGTCGAAAATAGGTTTGAAGTATTTAGTTTATTTATTTTGCTAACTCTTGTGGTGGAACGAATAAATCTGGGTATATAGTTTTATTTATTGACATTCATGTAATGCAATAGATAGAACTAGATCTGTGGCCTCTATATCTTCTTCTAAAAAATCATACTAGAAGTTCTGAAATTAATTATATTTATATGTTCAAATTTCGTGGAAGTTTTTTTTTTTTTTTGGAACTTGAAATGGGGGTCTCTATAGTTTATTAAGCATACAACAGACAAAGGAGGGAAATGCTAAGCCACTGAGCTCATCCACAGAGCTACAGGCATCTCAAATGGATTCAGCAGTCAAGGCACCCACATTACCTACCACACCCAACACAAAGAAGGTCCCCTTCTCTGCTGCACAGTCCCTCAGGCATCCCTTCCCTCCAGTGCTCTTCAGGGTGGGCACAGAAAGGTCCAGCTGCTGATCCTTGAGATTCTAGCCTTCACTGGGTTTATCAAGCAAATCCAACCTCTGCTCAGTCATCCACAATTGGATTTCTCACAATTTTGTTCATTAAATAACTCAATCCCGTCACTGGTTTTCTGGGCTATAAAAACTAGGTTTTCCAATGGATTTCGGGGTATTTAATACTCTCAAATTTGCCCCAAGGTTCATATATATGGATCCCCCATTGGATTTCACTATCAAATACGAAATCTGGGCATTTTTTGCCCTTCAAAACGTGGGTTCTTTCAAAGTTGCGATTTTTGGTTTTGCTCACTCCTGGGAATTCATTTTTGGATGGAAAAATGATGTTGGGTTCCTCCACACTAGAATGGGAATGAGGAAGAAGCAACTCCCATGAGGTAGAGTGACTCGTGGTACAAAAAAACAGAGTCCATACCTGCAAATATGAATTTTTGGGTTGCCCATGCTCCATTGAAGCCATGGACTGAAATCTTCAACTACTGCCTTACAACAGAAATAAATGTCATCAAGGAAATTCAAATGGGTTCTCACAATGACATTTGGAAACATATGGTTCATCCCCACAACCCCCTCACCACTCCCCAGTGGATACACATGGCCCCTTCTCATTCGTTGCTTCCATAGCCAGTTTTGGTATTTTATTGAAATATTAACATTTACATTAATTTACAATATTCAATCGCTTAATAGCACATGGGTATCAAAATATCTAATACTTGCTTGTTTGAAATAAAATCCGAACATACACTAGCGGGGCCTTGGCCTTGAGCTCCTCGCTAGGGAAACATACAATGCATGTATACAATATTTACATTAAAAGTCAATATTTCCTAAGGGTCAAAATTGGGGTATTACAGCTATGAACAAGTTATCTATAACTTGTTATTTATACTTAGTTGTAATCACATGTTGTTTATGCCTGAACTACCTGTTACCTTCTTTAATTAAACTGGTTGTCTCTACTTATTATCCATGCATGATGTATGAGCTATTACCATTTATTTTTTATATTACCTTTTTATAATTGTTTATTTTGAATTTTGAAGGACGACCATAATATCAATCTAGAGAGTACACTTGTCCCATCCTCCTTAAATCTAGGAAAAACATAGATGATAGTCCACCCAAAATTCTAAGATATAAACACCTATCAATGTAAAAATAAATGCATATTCCTTCTAACTAATTATTTCACTCCACTTACTATACATATGAAAGGATCAATGAATCAAAAGTCAACTTCTCCAACCAATCGAATTCCATGTTATACCATCCTATCTGATAAAGGAAATTACGTGGATGGAGACAAGCAATGAATGAATGATTGATTTAATCCTCGAACTTGTGGCACGTATAAAAAGGATGACGGATAGTTTCCATGGATCTTAATTGATCTAGTTGAATTCAGCAATCTTTTAAATCTTCCACCGATGTATCTTTCATGTCTTGGGCATTATCATAGCGAGCTTGAGGCAGATACCTACCGATCATAACGATGAAAAATCATTTGCATAATGTTGTGTCCCTAGCAACCTGATCAGGTAGTTGTATTTGCACGAGGCATAAGGGAGATTCTAAAATTCTACTACTAGGTTTCCACTATTTGGGATTTAGCATGACATTTCTTTTAACAGGGTTATAAATTCTATCTACAACAGTTTCCTATGGATTTCCTTCCCTATCTACTGTAACTAGTGTTTCCATAATTCATCATATTCTACACCTATAGTTATTCCCCATTTAGAATTCAAAACCCATACTCGAACAACAATCAATGTAATTCATGTCACATTGTTCCCTATGTTACCATACACTTATCCTCATCAGATTTATAAGAGCCTACTGCTAACTAACGTTTGGTTTACACTCTATTCCGTAAACAATTCAGCAAAACAATTTTCATAAAAAGAAGAACCATCTTTTCAAGGACAACTCCCAAATGCAGGATTTAATCAAAATATTCAACAATTTCAATTCGATCATAAAGGTTCAGAAACTAATCAACTAATTAAAACTATTTGTCGATTTCAAATTCTGCAATTTTAAACTAAATCAAATAAATTCAATACAATTTCCATGACGATTTCAATTCTGCATTTAAAATAAATTGTATACAAACTCCATGACGATTTTGGCTCTGCGATTTAAAACTAAACTAAGTAAACTCAATCAAATTTCCATAATTAAAATCTAAACATCATTCTCAGCTAAATCTCATCTTTTATAGTCCTTCATTCTATTACAAATTTTCAGAATGTCACAAGTATATAAAAGAAAACCTTTATTTATACCAAGGAAACCTCTTTTGAGGGTCGATCCAGCTATCGATGAGTTGTTGAAGTTCAAGTAGTCCCAATCCCAAATTCAATTATATTCAAATGCCAACCAACTCCTGGGTTGACCACTGTAACACCATGATTTGAAACCCCTAGTCCGATGACGGTCATTGTTTATGAATGCCTACAAGGATGAACATATGTATATTTTGTAATTATTAATATTGAAGAGATAAGGGACTCATGTATGCGATTTTCCCTCTTGCCATGCATTAACGTAATGCATGCAAATGGAAATGGGGAATATACTTCATTCTGAGGAAGAATAATGCAGCCAGAGGTGAGTTATGAGCACATAGAGAAGAAGCTAATATCTGTACCAACTTCTACTCATGTCCGAATAGAGGACCCGATAGAAGAAATGATATTTTTGGGTTTCTCGAAGAAATCTATTATTGAATCCTAAGTCTAAGGAATTAAATTCCGAATACAGATGACAGTATTGTGTTTTCATTGTTGTGAAATCAGACCAATTTTTCCATGGTTGTACTAGTGAAGTGACAAATGGTGTAGGAAGATGAATTGGTGGAATTCTGAGAATGATGTTTTTATGTGTTTTCAGTGTTGTGCAATCAGAAGGAAATCAAGGAAGTAAAATGCACTATTTGGCATGGAATTGGATTTAAGCCAATTGCCTAACTATCAAGAGTTTAATCCTGAGAAATTATGGCACTGGTGAGATGTATGTTTGGTGAATGCATGAATCTCAGCCAGGAAGGGAGATATCTTTACCCTAATCTCGATTTAATATTGCAAAGAATTTGTATTGGAGATAATATTAAAAAAATGTTTTACTTTGAAAAGGTACTTAAGTTACAATTCCAACCGACATGGCACTTGTCACATACCCAATTTTCTAAGTTAGTAATTTTGGTGATTTTTCAAAAATTCAATAAAATTAAAGATCTCCATAATGAAATTCAAGAGTCTGTCATCCTTTCATAATAAAATGTCGATTAGTTAATAGAAATGTTCACAAGCATAATCATATGATTTTATCTTCCCTACAATCGATACTCTTATAAACCTCGGTTACTTATACTAGGGTCTTAATCATTTATTTCCAACACTTATACAAAGTCAATTTCCTTCTCATTAAGAAATATATATGCAACTTCTTTTATCACACTTTGGACAATCATAAGTAAGAGGAAACATTGCAACTACACACTATGTTTAATAAATTGTTTCAACCAAATCGATAGCAATATAAGTCAACAATTTATTTAACATATTAACTCCTATATGAAATAATGTCATCTAAATGTACATGTACTCATAATCAAATCTTTACCATCTTTATCTTGAACATCTTCATAGGATTCTTACCCAATAGTGGTGAGCTTAATTGTGCCCGTCGAAACCTTAAGTACATATATGTAATCATCACATGAACAACATAGTCAACCATGAAACATATTTCACCAAAGAATCATTTGACACAAGCATACACTCAAACATGTACAACTAAGCTATAATAATCATACATAAATGAGAGACATATATACACACATAAGAGACACATCAGAGAGAGACCATTTTAACGTGGTTCACCCAAACCCAAGGTACGTCCACAAAGAGAAAGTCATATCTTGTTCTATTAATCAAAAAGGAAGTTACATCTTGCAAACTCCGTTGCAAAATTTCCACTTTATCAAAGTCTCTCCCATAGAGAATATTTTTCGGGACTTTCAATGCTACTTTAAAATCGAGTTCAGTCCAGGATTTTATATCACAAAATACCTAGCATAACCCGAACACTGCTGAGAGCTAAATTATAGAATTATTACAAGTTTTATAATAAATAGAGCTAACTCTAATACTCACTTTCCTGCAAATGTAAATTTCAATACATGTCAAGCAAAAGGGCATTGTTTCGATCCTAACAAAAAGGTAAACAATATAATAAGTACACAAAGATCAAAAAAATATGAACTCGGTCAATGATCAGGTAAGGGGATCGCTCATAAAATAAGAAAAACATCTGCATGTTGTCCAACAATAGACATAGAGATGACATAATGGGAAACCAAAGTTTATAGGGAGATCGTAGTTAGCACCTTCAAGACAGAATTCATAACTTCCTGAAGTGACAGACATTCACCATAACTTGGTGCTAACCTCATTTTTCAAAGATAAACATTTTAATTAAAACAAAATCAATGGAAGCTACGGGGTTTAAGTATATGCACAAGATTGAGTACCAGACTCAAATACCATAATTTAGAGTGTACTGTATAATCAGCGAACAAGCTGAATACCAAAAGCTGAGGGTAATTCCCAGCGATCTATCTGATATCGCATAACCCTATAGGGTCTGTTTATATAAGTTGTTTTGCACAACATAGATATAAATAGGTATATATATATCCCACGATCCATCTGAGTGAATATCGCATGCCAATACAGGAGTATATATATGTAACAAAAATAGAATAACACATCAATCCCGAAAAGCACATGACAATACTAATTATAACAAGAAAAATAGCAAAACCTACACCGGAATCCCTTGTCAATTCCACACCCATCAAAACGCACATAGATACATTGAACGATCCTTAGGAATTCTTTTCCTAAGCATACGATGAAGTATGGGGTTGATTACCTTTATGGGGTCTCCCAAATTCTTCTTATATACTCCAGCATAAATACGAACTCCCAACTATGAAGGTAAGGTAATAATAGTAGAGATTGATCTAAAAATAAACTATGTCCAAATAAAAGTACAGATATCATTATACTCTTGAGAGTATCAGAAGATATTGCACATAAAGGCTTTACTAAGCAATCCAGAACGATCGTTATCATCTAGAACCACTATACCTTGTCAAATGATGGGTGAATACATACAATTTGAAAAATACAAAATGTGGTGATTTAAAAGTACAGAACTCTAAAAACTAGAGTTCCAAACTCTGTTAGCACAAAGATCTACAACGATCAACCAATCAGTTGCCAAGAAATGTTCTGCATAGCAGGACTACTCAGTCGGAGAGTTAACCTCGAGAGATCGATATACATAGAAGGAAGGTATGTTTTCGATCTCCACGGAGATCCATAAAACAAGAACATACCCTGATCTCTACAGAGATCAATAATTAAAAGGTGTATACCATGATCTTGACAGAGATCCATAATTAAAAGAAGTACACTATGATCTTGACAGAGATCAATATATATAAAAAGAAGGTATGTTGTCGGTCTCAACGAAGATCCATAAACAAGAACATACCTTGATCTCTACAAAGATTAATAATTAAAACAATCGATTCCCCAATAACGATGATCTAATGTATATGAAGACAAGGAGAAATAAATCCTTCATCCCTTCGCAAACAACGATAGTGCGATATATATAACTACATTTAGTAATAATTTTGAATCAAAACGAAAATCATAGAGATCTATACTATGAGCGGAATTGTTTACCTCAAGAATTGAGTAGTTATTTCTTACATGAAACATTTTATTGTAGCTCTACATTTCCTCGAGGTCGCCCTCTTCTTCTTTATTTCGAACTCCTGTACTCTCCACGCTATCTAAAAGTGCATTTCCCCAAAAGGCTGAGAGTTAGTTTTTTTTTTCCTCCCCTTAGATTTGGAGTTTGCCTCCTTTATAAAATAAAACCAACCACCCTCTGAGCTCCATGCTCAAAGAGCTACCCCACTAGTAAAAAGCGCTAGAACAAATCTCTGAGATCAAGGTATTTTCACCCCATAAATTCAGGTGGTGTTCCCCCTTCCAGCAAGCCTAACTACCACGTCTTTTTCCACTAAGTAGATTCATAATGATCATGAATAAGCACACCGAATATTTTTTATTTGTGCCCCTCTTTACACAAAAAAACTTTAGTTTTATCTAACCGAAAGAGGCCACCTTTGTTTATCGACCAACCGATTTCTATTAGCATGATGATATCCCTTTTCTCCATTAAAATCTTTTATATAATTTACCTCCACGAATTTACATAATATCTTGTTTTTGGGCATGTCAAAATCTCCTATTAACAAAGGAAAATTATGTATGTATATATATATATATGAAGTTGTCCCTTTATATATAAAAAAATATTTGGTTAGAATTATATTTCCACAATTACTATGATGAGGCTCTTTAAAAGTTACTTATTTCAAGGGTATTTTCCCTTCCTAAAATATTTCTATATTTAAAAGATTTCTCTATTTGATATTTGAAAATTAACCACTTAGTTTACTTAGTACCATTAATTAATATTCGTCTTCACATTAAAGGAGACTAAAGGATCAGTCCTACAACTTAACAAGATATTGTGGCAAGCATCCCCTATCCTCAATCTACGACAAGGGTACTTATTAGTTTAAGGTCAACAAGTAAATTACTTAACTTTCCTCAAGTTCCTGGCAATATTGGAGATAACACTCGTTATATAAATTTAAATCCTCATGGCTAACCTACCATTCACCTCTCTCCTTTCCCCTAGTGAATTCAATTTCTGGTCGTTTAGTTGCATCCGCCTTTAGTCTCTAAATTTACAATTTACAACTTTAGGAATTTAAACCATTTACTTACAAAGTTTTCTGGTGGGGCCTTGGCCTTGAGTTCCTCACTAGAAAAGAAGTACAACGAAAAATTACATTAGTAATAGAGGTGTTAAAAAATAGGGATGTTACATCCTTTCCCCCTTAAGAATAACACCGTCCTCGGTGTTCATACTTCTGAACAATTGTCTTCTCTTTTGGAGTCATCTTTTGCTTGCTTCGTCGTTTCAATTTTTAACCTTCTTCGACTTCATGATTTTCCGTAAGTTACTATCGTTCATAACCTGCACATTGTATAGTTCATAAAAGATTTTCCAACATTCTTCAACATAACATAATTATACCATTTGCAAATTTAATCATAAGGTAAGTACAAGTCTTTTTGAAACACCTTATCATTCACATGTTAGCATCATATACTTCACAAAATTTTGAACAGTAAACGTTTAACATTTATCATTCATCCTGATCTTTGAGGAATTTTTTTTCACTTACTCAGGCATTCATAACATTCACACATAAATGCATACAATAGTCTAGTTACAAGACAATCGTTAATATGTGGTTTTACTGTTATATCATAACACAAATCCTTCAACAATACTTTGTTGATCATCAAACTCTCCCTTGAGTTTGTAACTTCAACAATCCTCTGCTGAACACATAACTCTTCCTCGAGTTTTGTTCTCTTTGTAACTCTGCAATCAAATTTGTAGATAAACTGCCAGCAATCTCACTTTAGCTTCCCCTCATCGAATATCCTCTTGTGTGATTAACTTTTCAGTATGTAGCAAATCCACAAGGTAAATTATGTGAGCCTCCCGCTCATTCGATGGATATATGCTTGCATAGGTCTTTGGGTTAGTTTTGAATTTAATGAGCCACCTGTTCAGTTCCTCCTTTCTAGGGAACATGACCACAATTTAGGGAAAATGCCTCTTGCATTAGCTAGAAAGTGTATGTTGTTGTTTCCATTTTCCTTCTACACCAGATCATTCCTCCTGGTGGTTCAATGAACACTCTTCAAAATACTTAGTGCGATTTTGGGCTCAAGTCTTCTAACAAACAAACATGTTAGTGTCACAGTTTAAACATTTAGTTACATATAGATTCATTTCAACCTGAGACTCATCATCTAAAGATTATTTTCTCTATAATCTTTCCATACTCATTGTTAAAAGATCGCATGATTAATCAATCATAAAAAGATTAGGATTCTTCTACCATTAACAAGATGTAATGGATTAAATACTTTGAATCTCAATACAACCTTCTTACTTAGTAATATCATCAAACACATCTATCACCTTTGGTTATTCATTATTTTGCAAGGTTTATGTCTTTGCAACAGAATTTTTTCTAATCCCAAAGAAAAATATTTATTAAAGTGATTCATGCTCTATATTAGTTGCCATTAATAGCTAAATAATGTAGCCATCACCCTATCAGAATGACTAAGATGAGTGAACACACCCCATCTTTGAAGTACAAAAATCATGCATCTTTTAATTTGGTACACAACAATCTCTATTAGAATATATAACAAACCCTACCAGGGGTCTAAAAAAATCTATGGAGAAAATAATTAGAATCATATGCATTCTAAAATAAGATCATTTAAATCCTTAGGAGAACTGCTTGCAATTCCATACAGTGATACACCTTTAGGTTTATCCTTAAAACTCTAATAATGATAAGAAGCTTTATACCTCTATAATGAAATACAATTTCTGTTAAGTAATAAAATCTTAACATTTAACAAAATGACGATTTTTCATAAACAAAATAATATTCAAGTGCATCACTCATCTTGCCACATGAATTCGTTCACATCTTTAACCATAACTTGTAACCTATGAATTAAAGGTATGTCAAATTCATTATGGCTATCAATACTCAAGAGTAACAATTACTTAGGCTATATTCTATACGGACTCCATACTATTGGATCCACGAGAGAAAATGAAAGAGAGTCAACATATATTTTGCAATAAGCATGCTACCAAACCTAAGTAAAATGATCTACATTCTATCATTGGTACTTGAGGACCAACTTTTTATTTAGAGGGATGCATCTATTAATACGTAGCTATAACTTTCCTATCTACGAGATCAAACAAGTGTTTTACCCAATCATATTCCATAACATCTACGAAGGAAATATTTTTCGATATAGCATTCTATGAAACTGTCGTAACAACTATGCAATACCAACTAAAATGTAGCTATTATAATTGAAGGTGTTCAAGTGACTTCACCCATTAAAACAAGCTCACTTCTTTGGAGTATACTAATAATACTACATTCTAACCCAATGAAGCTCATAGGTAGTGCACTTAGGAATTCTTAATAGAAAATGGAATACCAACAAACTATAATGTGGATCTACTTGATACTCCTATGTAATTTGAAATTACCTATTTTAAGTTAATCTCCATATTCAAAACACTATTCATAACCTTTAAGAGCAAAACATTTCACGTATTCATACTAACATAACTCTAAATTAATTACAAAAGGACTCTACATATTTTTAATGGATTCCCATTTAAATCCGAAAATGGTAATACTCTTATCTGAACAAAGAGGAAATTTTATCAATGAAAACATTAATCAACATATCAGTTACATACACAAACGTTCATGTCATGCATTTCATAGAAATGTCAATAGTATAATAAACTTATAAAATAACTCTAGATAGCTCCTAACATGGTTTTGAACAAAATAGACTGTCCCAATTAATCAAAGCTTAATAGATCATTAACCTATACAATTTATCCTTCCCGACATGGTATCTTTCACAAGACACACTTACATCACACTAAAAAGGACATCCAAGCTTACACAAGTGAGATACTTCTTTTAAATGTTAGAATGTCGGACAAGCATTTACCTATGGCCCATATATGTATAAAAGACGACAATTTCCTAAACTTAACAAACATTATACCATTATAATGCTTCAGCAAATGGGACACTTACTTGAAATTTTGAAGGCGAATTGTTGGTTACCTCTTGCCAATGGAGTTCCCTTGTTAGTTCAACCAGCATATATTTGCCTCCTCCAGTTGAGCCCAAATAGGCCCGAGTGTTTGTAACCTGTAGCTTTGATACCATATGTCACATACCCAATTTTCTGAGTTAGTAATTTTGGTGATTTTTCAAAAATTCAATAAAATTAAAGATCTCCATAATGAAATTCAAGAGTCTGCCATCCTTTCATAATAAAATGATGATTAGTTAATAGAAATGTTCATAAGCATAATCATATAATTTTATCTTTCCTACAATTGATACTCTTATAAACCTGGGTTACTTATACCAGGGTCTTAATCATTTATTTCCAACACTTATACAAAGTCAATTTCCTTCTCATTAAGAAATATCTATGCAAATTCTTTTATCACACTTTGGACAATCATAAGTAAGAGGAAACATTGCAACTGCACACTATGTTTAATAAATTGTTTCAACCAAATCGATGGCTATATAAGTCAAACAATTTATTTAACATATTAACTCCTATATGAAATAATGTCATCTAAATACATGTAATCATGATCAAATCTTTACCATCTTTATCTTGAACATCTTCATAGGATTCTTACTCAATAGTGGTGAGCTTAATTGTGCCCGTCGAAACCTTAAGTACATCTATGTAATCATCACACATGAACAACATAGTCAACCATGAAACACATTTCACCAAAGAATCTTTTGACACAAGCATACATTCAAACATGTACAACTAAGCTATAATAATCATACATAAATGAGAGACGTATATACACACATAAGAGATACATCAAAGAGAGACCATTTTAACATGGTTCACCCAAACCCAGGCTACGTCCACGAAGGGAAAGTCATATCTTGTTCTATTAATCAAAAGTTACATCTTGCAAACTCCGTTGCAAAATTTTCACTTTATCAAAGTCTCTCCCATAGAGAATATTTTTGGTACTTTCAATGCTACTTTAAAACCGAGTTGAGTCCAGGGTTTTATATCACAAAATACCTAGCATAACCCGGACACTCGTTGAGAGCTAAATTATAGCATTATTACAAGTTTTATAATAAATAGAACTAACTCTAATACTCGCTTTCATGCAAATGTAAATTTCAATACATGTCAAGCAAAAGGGTAGAGTTTCGATCTTGACAAAAAAGAAAACAATATAATAAGTACACAGAGATAAAAAAATATGAACTCGGTCAACAATCAGGTAAGGGGATCACTCATAAAATAAGAAAAAAATCTTCATGATGTCCAACAATGCACATAGAGATGACATAATAGGAAACCAGAGTTTATAGGGAGATTGTAGTTAGCACCTTGAAGACACAATTCATAACTTCCTGAAGTGACAGACATTCACCATAACTGGGCGCTACCGTCATTTTCAGAGATCAACGTTTTAATTTTTTAAAAATCAATGGAAGCTACAAGGTTTAAGTATATGCACAAGATTGAGTACCAGACTCAAATACCATAATTTAGAGTGTACTGTATAATCAGCGAACAAGCTGAATACCAAAAGCTGAGGGCAATTCCTAGCGAGCTATCTGATATCGCATAACCCTGTAGGGTCTGTTTATATAAGTTGTTTTGCACAACATAGATAGAAATAGGTAAATATATATATATATATATCCCACAATCCATCTGAGTGAGGATCGCATGCCAATACAGGAGTATATATATTTAACAAAAACAGAATAACACATCAATCCCAAAAATCTCATGACAGTACTAATTATAACAAGAAAAATAGCAAAACCTACACTGGAATCCCTTGTCAATTCCCCACCCTTCAAAGCGCAGACAGATACATTGAACAATCAATCGGAGCTCTTTTCCTAAGCATACCATGAAGTATGGGGTTGATTACCTTTATGGGGTCGCCCAAATTCTTCTTATATACTCCCACATAAATACGGACTCCCAACTATGAAGGTAAGGTAATAATAGTAGAGATTGCTCTAAAACTAAACTATGTCCAAATAAAAGTACATAGATCATTATACTCTTGAGAGTATCAGTAGATATTGCACATAAAGGATTTACTAAGCAATCTAGAATGATCGTTATCATCTAGAACCATTATACCCTGTCAAACGATGGGTGAATATATAGAATTTGAAAAATACAGAATGTGGCGATTTAAAAGTATAGAACTCTAAAAACTAGACTACCAAACTCTGTTAGCACAAAGATCTACAACGATCAACCAATCAGTTGCCAAGAAATTTTCTGCATAGTAGGACTACTCAGTCGAAGAGTTAACCTCGAGAGATCGATATACATAGAAGGAAGGTATGTTGTCGATCTCCACAGAGATCCATAAAACAAGAACATAACCTGATCTCTATAGAGATCAATAATTAAAAGGTGTATACCATGATCATGACAGAGATCCATAATTAAAAGAAGTACACTATGATCTCAACAGAGATCAATATATATAAAAAAGAAGGTATGTTGCCGGTCTCAATAGAGATCCATATAAACAAGAACATACCTTGATCTCTACAGAGATTAATAATTAAAATGATCGATTCCCCAATAACTATGATCTAATGTATACGAAGACAGGGAGAAATAAATCCGTCATCCCTTCGCAAACAACGATAGTGCAATATATATATAACTACATTTAATAATAATTTTGAATCAAAACGAAAATCATAGATATCTATACAATGAGCGGAATTGTTTACCTCAAGATTCGAGTAGTTATTTCTTACATGAATCATTTTATTGTAGCTCTGCATTTCCTCAAGGTCGCCCTCTTCTTCTTTCTTTCAAACTCTTGTGCTCTCCACGCTATCTAAAAGCACATTTCCCCAAAAGGTCGAGAGCTAGTTTTGTTTTCCTCCCCTTCACTACGGATTTTTCCTCCTTTATAAAATAAAACCAACTACCCTCTGAGCTCCGTGCTTAGAGAGCTACCTCACTAGCAAAAAGGGCTGGAACAAACCCCCAAGATCAAGGTATTTTCACCCGATAAATTCAGGTGTTGTTCCCCCTTCCAGCAAGCATAACTACCATGTCTCTTTCCACTGAGTAGATTCATAATGATCATGAAAAAGAACACCGAATATTTTGGATTTGTGCCCCTATTTACACAAAAAAAATTAGTTTTATCTAACCGAAAGAGGCCACCTTTGTTTATCGACCAACCGATTTCTATTAGCATGATGATATCCCTTTTCTCCATTAAATTTTTTTATATAATTTACCTCCACGAATTTACATAATATCTTGTTTATGGGCATGTCAAAATCTCCTATTAACAAAGGAAAATTATATTTATATATATATATATACATAGATATAGATATAGATATAGATATAGATATAGATATATAAAGTTGTCCCTTTATATATAAAAAACTATTTGGTTAGAATTATATTTCCACAATCACTATGATGAGGCTCTTTAGAAGTTACTCATTTCAAGGGGTATTTTCCCTTCCTAAAATATTGTAATATCCCAAATTTTGACTAAATATTTATGATGTTATATATTGGCCTTAAAGCCCCAACACATATGATTTATTTTTTATTATTGGGCATAAGCCCTAGTGCACTGGATTCAATTCTTTTATAGACTTGCATATTAGGCGTGGACCCTGACTGATGCATTATTTTTATATACTGGGCAAGAAAGCCCTAATGGATTGATTATGTTTTGTTATGTGAATTGGGTACAAACCCTAATATACTGAGATGACCTTTTTGTTACATACTATGCAGAGTTATGATTCACATGATGGATTTATATAGTGTGTTGAGAGTGGACTCAGGAACACACGGATGACCTACGTACTGGGCATAAGCCCCAATGTACCTAGAGTATTGTATTATGTACCGGGCATAAGCCCCGATGTACATAGAGTGTTGGGAATAATCCCTGGGGCACTCCAAGCTTGATAATGAATACCAGATCTGAGGCCATTTGTACATTCTAGATGTGCTTCACAATCACATTCTAGTACTAGTGTTGAGCGGGATGCTCTGGAATTGCACTAGCGTAACGCCCATGTGGGAGTGTTGAGTTAAAACTCTGAAGATTACTCGGGGTTACTTGATCTTAAAAGTGTTGAGTCAAGAAGACTCTGAATAGCACTTCTATTCATCACATTTATTTAAATTGGTTAAATGAATCATTTACTATCTATCATCAAGTACTGCGGGAACTACCATGTTAAACGAGGGAATCCAACATGCAAGAGAGAGACCTAGAGGTACCTAACCTAGCCAACTATCCAAGATTACCAAGACCATGCCCAAAGAATCAGGCCTTGTACTTAATACCTAAAAGAAGTATTATGGTATATACATCATTTAAACCAAAAGAAGTACCATAACTAAACTATTGAATAATTAGATTTAATTATTCTTATGTAAATAACTTACATAAAGGTTATGCATAAAATAGCTCTCAAGTTGTTATTATTATAATATTGTTATCATTTAAAAGAAAAGATGAATTATATAAATATAATGCATGAAGGGTATGCATATAATAATTCTCATATTTGTTATTAATATTAATATTAATATTATTATTATTATTATTATTATTATTATGTATGAGCTAACATAAGTTATATCTAATTATAACAAATAAAGGTCCTAGATAAATTAGGAGTAATAATTAATAAAATATCTTTTAGAGATATTATAATTCAAATTAAATTAAAAGCTAGATATTATTATTCAAACAGCTATATTCCAAACAGAACTCACCTATTTAAAGAAGGGACGGTTCCCAAGATAAGGGATCTTATTATTATCATTCTCTTATGAACATAAGAGAATTACTCTACAAAACCCAAGCAGCCTATTATATTTTCCAGATCTGAACTAGCAGCTTATCCTAGGGCCTCTACTTCTCTTATTGCATGTTGGAACCAACTCGGGGGGATCCAGTTAGAACCAGGAATGGAATAAGGGTCATGGTTGGGAGGAACATGGTAGTCCCAAAGATATCCAGTTAAAATATCATCCTACAGGTCAGCTAAGTCCATATGTTTTTCCATTAACTAGTGTTTGAGTGTGTAGGTTTTGCAAGGAAGGATCAAGCTTCAAGAACCAGGTATGAGCTACAAATTTCCATAAAGTTTAATTAGCTTTAGAAATTTAAAGTAAAAATTTGTATACATCCTCCATGTTTCTATACAATAAGATGTTATTTATTTTCCTTTATAGAGCAAGGGCCAATTGGCATGGGCTCTCAGGGTATGCACTTTTAGGATCATTTGTCCATTTAATGTTGTCTATTTAAATTCAAGCTCTTGCCCTAAATGTTCCACGATCTAGCTGGGCTAGCCTAGCTAGCCTGTGCTAGATACCTATATAGGTAGAACTACTATTTCAAAACTATCGTTTAGAGATGTCGATACCTACAAACCTCCATTTAAATGAAACCACATTACTCTTCCAACAAACCTCTTGTTGCACATTCAAATTATTAAATTACAATAAGCTAGGGTTTTACTTTTTATTTATTAAAGATTCAAAACTTAAGATCAAGGAGCCAACGAATTTTCAACGTAGGTTGACTCCTTCATTATCTTGAGCAATAGAAATAACACAGGCCCAAACTATTAACTTCCACACAAAACGAAATCGTATTACTATCATACTGCACAGTCTTTTATTAAAATCTTGATTAAGCTAGGGTTTAACCATTCATTTATTTAAAAACAAATTCAGGAAATTCACAAATAAACATTTTAAACGCGGGCTATCCATCAACATTTTCTGTCCAAGATCGTTGGTTATTATAGAACAACCTACAACTTAGAAATAAACATCCACTATACGTGTAACTTCCCAAAAGCAATCAATACGGTTTTCCTAATTAGACACTACAGCATTTTGAATCTCATCAACAATAGGGAAAATCGAAAGGAAGAACTAAACCATAGATTCACAAGATAGGACCCACGTAGACCTTCTTGAAGTCAAGCAAGGGAAACTTCAATTCTTTTCTGCTTTAATTTAAAAGGGATAATTAAAACAAAGATCAAGGTATCGAATCCCCCTACCAACACATCAAAACTCTAGAACCGTTGAAATTTCTAGATACGCAGTGTGGAAACTAACTCATAAATCCTCAGGAAAACAACTAAACAAGCATATTTTTCCATCGAGGGTTACAGTATTTTCTTATTAGATTTAAAACTCAGTCTAAAACGAAACCCCACATTTCAAACATAGATCAACGCATTTTCCTAAAACACCACGATTTATTTAAAACAGTCTTCCATTCAAATATAAGTAACCTACAGAGAGTTCACCATGCCAAAACAAAACGTAGAGCTTCTATACATTAGAAATTACCAGGGCATCTCAAGGTCTATCTACCTGCCATTGGCACAATAAAACCCTACGCTTAAAGAAATCATACAAACAAAACTGACAAAAGTGCCATAACTTCAATAGAGGGATTTTGGTAGAGAATCCATGGCCATTATATACTCAGTAGGAAATGCAAGCAAGGAAATTCAAATCCCAGTATTATATACAACACCCAACATTACACGATGTGGATCTTAATGTTTCCATTCAAGAAGCTTTGAAAATCCATTTACAGAGCTTCATTTTCAACTACGAATGCAGAGGAGAAACCCTCTAGGGTTACCCATCCTCAAACAAAAAAACTAAACACATCATAAACATTGATTGGGATTGAAACCCCATTGCTTCCAAATCATTTTCCTTATGAAATGGATCATCTTCTTTCCATATATTGGTCAAGCCAACGCCGACCCAAAAGGAACTCGAAATAAATTACAGTAAGCCCAAAGGGCACCACGAAGTTCCAAACCCAAAGCTTCAGCACTCTCAACCATAGCTGCAATAGGAAGGAGTGAATGTTGGGAGAACCTGGACTTACCAGTCTATGCCCAACACCAAGCTTTGGTCACTTGTTAGCATCCAACGCCATGAGTACCAACAATACAACCTTCCAACGAAACGATGAAAAGAAAACATGAGTTAAACCCTGAGACAAAGGATTACATACAAAATAAAAACAGAAGATCTTTAAAGTGATGGATGGAAATTACCTGGCAGAAAATTGTATTACTCTTCACCTCCTTACATAGCAAACAACGAAGTGCACTGACCATGAGCGTAGCTCAATTCAGAGCACTGTGAAACCATTTGCAGCAAGAAACTACTCTCAGTCAAGAGAACCATGAAAATGACAAAGCATAGATGTGAAGGCCAAGGTAGAAACCCTTTCTCTTTCCAGCTGGCCACTAGTTCACATGATATTTCATTGCAGCATTTAAAACTTCAACCACATCTTTTATTATTTCAATAGTTCCCCCCATGCTATAGTTTAAGTCGTGAAGATGTCCACCCCATTCATTAATCCATGACTTATTACAAAGTGTTAGTCCTTAGTCCAGTTCAAATATATAACGCTAGATTTTGTTTAGGATATTGTTGTAGGTATCTTAGGGAGAAGCCATGGTATTTATACCTGCAAAACACATTACAAATAGTGCATTAGCAAGTTTTCTAAGTAATTCAGGATAGTTCCAATATTCACCCCTTACCTCTCGGAAACTCCACCGGTGGTATGAACATCAACATCAAGACCCCAGAATTACTCACACTCCTCTCACCAAGTCCATCAGGCCTGGATAGTGATAGCAACCAGTTTAAACATTTAAAATAGGACATACATACATCTAAATGGTGAAGTACTTAAGAAGGAACCTTAAAGCAATAAGTTGCCAGGACTGAAACAAGGCACATCATCCTACCATACCTCATTGCTTCCGCAGAAAACATAAATGATAAAACCAACTCTTTTAGAACATAATTCATTTCATCAAACCATTACCAACTTAACTGCCCAGTACTGAAGTTGATTTGCATACATCATCTATTTAGGTAATGTGAATAGTAAGGTGAAATTTTTTTAACTTTTTCTATTTTTAGGGACATTACAAATATTTCTATATTTAAAAGATTTCTCTATTTAAAATATTTCTCTATTTGATATTTGAAAATTAACCACTTAGTTTACTTAGTACTATTAATTAATAGTCGTCTTCATATTAAAGGATATTAAAGGATCAATCCTATAACTTAATAGAAGGTTGTGGTGAGCAACCCCTATCCTCAATCTATGACGAGGGTACTTATTAGTTTAAGGTCAACAAGTAAATTACTTAGCATTCCTCAAGTTCCTGACAGTATTGGAGATAACACTCATTATCTAAATTTAAATCCTCATGTCTAACCTACCATTCACCTCTCTCCTTCCCCCTAGTGGATTCAATTTCCCGTCGTTTAGTTGCGTCTTCCTTTAGTGTCTAAATTTACAATTTACAACTTTAGGAATTTAAACCATTTACTTACAAATTTTTCTAGTGGGGCCTTGGCCTTGATCTCCTCACCAGAAAACAAGTACAACAAACAATTACAATAGTAATAGGGGTGTTAAAAAATAGGGATGTTACAGCACCCACCTAGAAGGAATGGATGCATTCCTAGTGTTGTGTTGTGTCATGGTTGTCGACATTGATTACAACTTAAAGGAATGGATGCATTCTTGGTGTTTCAGTGATGAGAAGTCAGTCATGTAAAATGATATGTTTTTAGTTCATGATAATACATTTTGATAAATGTATTATATTGATGAGCTTGGCTAGCCCTTTTTTGTTTATCAGGTATATATGCAAGTTGGTTCTTGCATATTGAAGAAGAGAAGTGAAGTAAAGTAAGGGATCAAATCTAAAGACAAAGATTGAGCAAGCCTAGCATGATCTATAGTCTCTTTGCAGGTAACCAGAGTTTGGGTGATCTTTCTACGCACACACAAGAAAAGTTCCAGAGGGTGTTGGTGTGGCGATATAATGTGGACCCCAAGTTGGTTGAACTTGATTGAGGAATTTTGGGAAGTCTTTCTATGCACACACAAAAAAACACTAGAGAGTATTATGTGTGGTGATGTAATGTTGACCCCAAACTATCAATGTTGCTTTGAGAATGTATCTCCTCAAACTAAAATTATGCTTAGTAGAGTGCCTAAATTGAGGATGTGACTTACATAAAAGAGCATAAGACCTTGCAAGTTGGTGCTGCAGTAAAGGATGAACCAATATCATAAATTAAAAAAAGAAGTATAAATTAATAAAAACCCTCACCTACTAACAAAATTCGTAGGGGGAGGGAGGCGCTCGGCCTAATGAACAAACCTAATAATAATAATAATACATAAAGTGATTGATGATGTGGTATTTATGATGATCCTATTAGATAAGAATCATTTGAGAAAACTATGGGGAGCACCCAGAGTTGTAATTCCTATGGATAGATTTCAAATATGAAGTGTCTTATCTAGAAGATGAACAAGGTCTAGATGATCCTTTATGCGCACACTAAATAGCACTAGACGAAGGAGTACCTTCCTGGTGTTGTGTGGAATAGATAATGTGGATCTGAACCTTGATGAAGACTAAGAAAATCAAGCACCTACATTTGAAAGAGAAAGAGACCAAGGAGCAGCGAAGCCACAGTTGTGGAGCCCCAGATTGGGACAAGAATAAGAGGGGGAACTCTTACTCTTTTATTTTTACTTATGTTATTTGCTTTCTAGGAAGAGAAAGTTGTTGAAATGGATGTTACAATTGAAAATTTATTGTGTTTATTTTTGTTAGAAATAAACAATGAATGTTGAAGTAGTTAAAAATTTATGTAAAAGAAATGAAGAATATTGGAATAATCTCTATCTATATGCATATGTTGAGCTAAGCATGAAATGCATGAATGTATTATGAACAAATCTTGAAAACTATTGGTTATTTAAGAAAATAACATTGGTTTATTTTTAATATGATGGCCTAATGAATACATGGTGATTGAATTTCATAGGAAAAATGTAACATCCCAAAAATCACTAAAAATTTAAAATTTTTGATATAGCAAAATCATAGAGAAAATGCTAACTGTGGAAAGAATGATGTTCGGCTATTTATCTGATGGCAGCTTCAAAATAATATTTCTAAACATAAAAGACAACATATTTATAAATTAAATATGATATAACAATATCTATCTTTTCATGTGTTATGATTTTAGTAATAATACTGATGACTTGTTTGCATACTTCTGAAGGGGTTCCTACAGGGTGCCCTTGGGTTTACTTCGCTTTGATAGCTAAAGCATTGGATTCTTTTCTTTCGCAGATCTGCAGGTAAGGTAATAGAGTAATTCCAGTATTTCAAGAAGGGTTAAAAGCATTCAGCTAGTCATCTCTGTTTTTAAGATAGATGTATATACTGCCGTGCATGAAGGTGTCGATGGTATGTAATTCTAGTTTATCTTTAACAATCTGTACCAATTTATCCTAACACATGTAAATGTAGCTAGAGATTTTCTTACATTATATTCCTACTGTAATCAATGATATCGTTCAATAAGAATATGATTGATAGGAAAATCATATGAGATTCTTCAATTTAAATGTTGCAACAAGCATGTGATAAAGAGGGTCTTCAAAACCTACATGACCTTTCTCCTGTGTCCTGGTTATAAAAATATGCTCCTATAATACTATTCTACTAAATCGCTGCATTGATAAGATAATGGTTTATTTATGTATTAGCGACATATATTAAACTATGATAATACTCCAAGAGATAATTGTTAGGACTTCAATGCTTAACCATAAACAGATTTGAGACCTAGCACTATGTTCTATTATGTGCATGCGATGCTTGTGAGACTTAGCATTCAAATCGTGTTATAATGCATACTAGGCACACGATGACTTAACATTAAAATTGGAAATATATGTGCGCCCTATGCAACTAGGGACTTCACAATTTAATGCATGAAATGTAAACATTATACTATGCAATAAATTTTGGGATCAATTCATATCATGGTTATACGAATACGACTTATGGTTTGAAATTGCAATATACAATTGTCATGCTATTATAATATTAGCTTTTGAAAGACGTGTAAATATAGCCTATATACTATTCGAATTTGATCATGGTTTTGGAACTATGGAACATAGTTATACTGCAGAGATACGATACCAAGATCGTGTTAATAAATATGAGGCTGATAGGAACTTTTAATGTCGTCACAGGCATAAATTGGCAAGCAATACAAAGGATTAAGTCATTTAATGAAACCCTATATAGTGATAGTGGATTGTCTCATTGGCTTAACCTGTAACTAGTTTCATGTGAATAAGTTGTAAGGATCGTGGTAATTCTACCTAGCTATAACTACTCTTTGGTGAGTTGGCATTCCAACTGGACTTGGTAATAAATGAGAAATTAATGGGTAGATGATCGTATTTCTTGTCTTGGTAGTGGTGTTGTTGGACTAGCTCGATCTTGTCCGTTGATCCGATCTGTCTCGATGGATGAGATCCAAACTCTAAAGCAAAGACTATACCATTGTGATGTTTTTTTTGCATTCATTTGGAGTTTGGTTTTGGGGAAGAGGCCGACAGGCCGCTAGATAATAGGGTTTGATCTCGGATCGATTCTTTTGGCGATTCTGTAGCTATGCACCTTTAGTTTTAATGGTGGAAGCCTGTTATAAAATTAGTATTGTTCAAATGGAGAAGTAGGTGTTGAAGCCCTGTGTCTTTCATCGTGTAATAGTTTAGGGTTTTGAATTGGTGTTATACTTGGGTCTGAGCTGTAGTATCTGCATGTTGCTTTTGTCACCTCGATTGGATGATTGGAAGCGTTACCAATCCATTCTCCTACTCTTACGAGGGTAATCTTTGATGTTTTTATGAATGCTGTGGATTATGATTACAGTTGGTCTTATGTATAACATTCATCTTGGAAATGTCATAACTGCATTGTAGTTTATGTGGCAGGTGCTGCCATCGTCGTGGAGTTTACAAAGTTTAAAGCTTGTTGGCAATTGTGGGCTCGCTCAACTGGTAAGCCCCGGTGTCAAACCCTTTGTAGGTTCTCTTGGAAGAAATGACCATCGTTGATGTTGAACCATTATGTGGTCAATGGAATGAGTTTTCAGTACTGTGTTTTAAGTTTCAAGTTGAACTGTAAATGTTCTTCTATCGACGAGGGTTTTCAACTCTGTCGATTTTTCAATAAATAAAACATTTAAGAGTCAATTTGTTGTAGTTGTTTGTTTCGTCGTTTTGGGTTTGACCCATGAACAGAACTTATGATTTGATGAATTTAAATGTTGAAGAGAACTGGTTACTAGCAGGTCTCTGCGTTTATCTTAAATGTAAAACAATGGGTGATATGCACATTGGGTTTCATTACCTCTACTACTATCGTTTTCTTTTGTGAACTTAAAACTTTAAAATGTATAACGATGGAATGGGTACTGGGTGATGTTTGTGAATATTGAAAGGGTTGTTTCTTTATCAAAAACAATGGATAGATGTTTTGTAGCTATGGGAGACTTCGATTCTGTGTGTAGTTCAACGATTTATAAATAATACTGTGTTTTCATTTTTAGTGTAAGGGTTTGTCTTTGTGTGGAAAAGCATGGCCCGAATCTACTCCTCGATATAATATTGGCGACCATATTTGTTACCTATTAATACTGTCAGAAATGTTTCTTGAATTGTTGTAATAACTAGCATGTTTGAAATGTTGCTGAGAATCTAACTATGTCGATTATGGAAAATAGCACGTGGTTTGGGCATAAGTTTAAAATCATTGACTGTATGCCGAGAGATAATAATACTGTTTATAGTTATAAAATGAATTGGCAATTGTTTTGTTTGAAAGGGTATTACCCTTGGTCGAATGACCATACAATGATTCTGATTTGATTCTGGTACATGAATAAAGAAATGATATGTAAAATTCTGTGTTATGAGGGTTATAAATAGACTGTTAGGGTTTAGGGTTTTTCTACTACATGTTGGGAAAATATTTACAGAATCAAAATTAACTCTGTTTGCTTGTTTATTCTATATGTACAGTAGTGAAAATAAAGGTAGACTATAGTAAACTTTTAAAAAGGAAAACTATGGAAAAACTATAGACCCTGTTTTGAATCTTGAGAATAACATATTAGTTCTGTATGATGAGATTATGCAATCTTCTTTCATTTCTGTATCAATAAGGATTTCAATAACAAATATAAATCACAGTAATAATCTTTAAAATAGTAAAATTACTAATAGATAAAAAAATAAAGAATAAAGAATAACATAAAGAACAGTACTGTAAGGAAATGCAGTAAATAATACTAATTACTATCAGTAGATAAATTAACAAAATATACAGAATGGTACTTCCATCGTCTTGGCAAATTTGCCTATCATATCTATCTACCTAAATTTGTTTTTGTACTAGAATACGATGCAGTTCCTATAGCATGGGGAAAAATGCAGAGATTATTTATTTTAGTCATCATTTCTATTCATAATTTTAACTTGGTTCAAAAAACTAAAAGTGGGGGTATATAAACCAGAACAAATTCTGTAAATAAAAATTAAATACTTGTAAATAAACAGATTTAACTATTTAATAACAAATAAACAAATAGAACCTGTAGATGAAGATAGGGCCGACAAACACCCAAGGAGGCCTGTTCCTCCCAACCTATTCCAGAAGAAGCAGCTCAATTGCTAGCTTCTTGTGAACCCCCGAGCCTAATTATTGAACCACTAAGTAGATGGAATCTATGTAGAAGCAAGGCACTCAAAATGCCTTCAGCACTCAGCATCAACCTCCTGAAATAACATGCCTTCTCCACTCATCATCAACCTCCTGAACTCAATAAGAGTTTGGCAGACTCACAACATTATCAAAAACATAGCATATCCCCTCATCAAATCTCTTGGGTGTAAATGCAGCAAAACCCCAAGGTAAATTTCCTCGTTAGGAAAAGTGATGAACCTCAGTTCATAATTTGATGGCTATTATATAGACTGCCTAGGTCTTTTAGTGGTCAGTTTGGAATAAATGAGCCTCAAGCTCCAGTCCCATCTTTCAGGGCACTATGACCACATTTCAAGGGAGTTGTCCCATACCAACAGCGAGTTAGTTGCATCATGATGCTGCCACTTGTCCATTGCCTTCTACCCCAGATTCCATTCCACCTAGTGGATTAGTAACCACTCTTTCAACAGTCCTCTTAGGTGTTTGTCTCCTATTTTATTTATTTAATAATAATATATTGTGCAAATTACAGCCATCCTTGGACACCTGTCCAACATAAAACTTTACAATAAAAGTTATCATAATGTTTGTTAACACAAAATGTTTTCCAGCAAAAAGGGTATGTTACAAAAAAATTCAATTGGAATTCGGTTGATGTTGTCTTAAAAGTTAAAGTGGAGTGTCACAAGATCATGTTTTCATCAACAGAAACAACGTGATGAACTATGTCATAGTTTGGTGAACTTGATTAATCTTTGAAGAAACATCTTGAAAGATAAAATGCTAAGACATCCTTGCATATTTTTGAATATTTGTTGTATGTAAACATTGTATAAATGTCTATAAGCATTAGAACATCGAGGACAGTGTAAAATTTAAGGGGGGGTGGAATGTAACACCCTTGGTTTAAAACCCCTAGTCTAATGATGGTCATTGTTTATGAATGCATGCAAGGAGAAACATATGTATATTTTGTAATTATTAATATTAAAATCCACAACTCGTTGTGCTGAGGCAGAATGTTGAAGAGATCGAGGACTCATGTATTCACTGGAGACAGCAAGCGGGTTAAAGGTGGCCTAGGAGGAAACTATGCCATGACCCTTAGATACCTTTTAGAACCTTAGAATGTCCCTAAGTTTACCTTAAGTCATTATTTCAGTAAAAAATCCATTTTTATTAACTTAAATTAATTTATGTCTTAAAAGGGGATTAAGTGTGATTAAGAAATCTTTAATTTTTAATTAAAAAGGGGAATGGGTGGCTCATGAGAGAACCCATGTGTTTCCATCTTTCTAAGCATTAAAGTAATGCATGCAAATGGAAATGGGAAATATAATTCATATCTTCATTCCGGAGAAGAAGAATCCGTGTAGAGGGGAGTTCTGAGCACACAAAGAAGAATTTGATCTCTGTTACCAACTTTTACTCATGTCCAAAGAGAGGACCGGGGAGAATAAATAGTATTTCTGGGTTTGTGGATGAAATCTATTATTGAATCCTGAGTCTAAGGAATTAAATTCTGAGCACAGATGACAGTGATGTGTTTTCACTATTGTGCAGTCAGACCAATTTGTCTCTAGTTGTACCAGTGAAATGGCAAATGGTGTAGGAAGCTGAATTGGTGGAATTCTGAGCACAAATGACAGTGATTTGTTTTCACTGTTGTGTAATCAGAAGGAAATCAAGGAAGTGAAATGCATTATTTGGAATGAAATTGGATTTAATCCAATTTCCTGATTTCCAAGAGTTTAATCGTGAGAAATTATGGGACTATTGAGATGTATGTTTGGTGAATACATGAGTCTTAGCTTGAGGGTGGTGTTTTGTTGAGAGATGAATGAACATAATTATTTATGGTTGAGTGGAGCGTGCCTCACACAGGACCAGTTTCTCATTTCAATTATTTTCTAGATAAGTTTTCAATTTCTGGAAACGATGTTTAATTTATCAATATTATTTGGTTTAATGGATGGTAAAACAATTTCCATGTTATTCATGTTTTTAATTTCTGAAATCATATATAAAGAATGAGTTTATATGTTGCTTGGTTGAATTCATGTTTATGGATTGAGTGCAAGTGTAATTTTGGTTGAATTCCATTTATGGAATGAGTACAAGTTTATTTATGCCCTGTGTTGAATAATAATGCATGAATTATTCAAATGGAACTGAATTTTTATGAATAGCCAATATTTCATTAAGTCTAAGTTTGGGAAATACATTTCCCATAGAAATCACTAATTTCCAAGTTTGCAAATAAAACGCTTATTCAAATTATTGCAGAGTTAAAATTCTCATTTTCCATGTAATTGGAAGGAAATAGTTATTTAGATATTATTGTGCATAGTAAATATTTTCAATAGGAAGAAAATAGTTATGCAGACAATTATTACTGCAGAGTAATTAGATCATTACTGCTTAATGGTTTATTGGGCATAACTCAACTCATTAAGGAAAATGAAATATTATAAAGTAAATATTTTATGTGCAATGTTTGAACTATTTTTGTTTAATAGATACATGAGAAAATAATTAGCAACTTTTAAGGGTTGTTATTTAAAGCTTAGAATCAATGGTATCATGATTTTAGTAAACCATGGGCTGAAATTATAAACCACGTGAAGATAATATGGGGTATTGCATGGGGATGCACTTAATTAACCATTTTATTCAATTCACAAATTGAAAACAAATACAATGAGTTAAGTCTTAACTAATATGCCTTGTAATGGATGGTATTTTAAAACCACAAGCTTATTTGCTTGTTTAAGAAAGGTTAAATGCTATATTAAGATTTAAATGAGCCTTGTTTCCTTATTCCAAAAACCTGGTCTAATAATGATTGGTATTCAATTTGTAACATTTACATGAATTGGAATTGTATGCATTGGATTAATAAGGAGTTTATCATAATATTTCATGTGTTGGAAATGTTTATAATTGTATCCTTATTAATGTATAAAAACCATTTTTCCTAGAAAAAACCTCACTGCGCAAGTTTGCCACACATGTAGTTTTTACTGTGCAAATATTATTGTGATTTAAATTTTATTAAGTTGGGATATTATTGTAATGCCCACCTCAGCACTTATGATTGATTTGATTATCTTAGACTCATGATTTGAGACTTATGACTGATCATACTATTTTGAGACCTACGACTGATTTGACTATTGAGGGCACTGGTTTGAAGTGACCCGGAATTATAAAAACTTAGACCATGAATGATTGATTTAAATTTTATATGTGAAATGAAAATGGTTAGATAAATGATGATTGATGAATATACTCGACTAACTGAGAAACTGAAAAATGATGAATGTTGAAATTATGAAAATGATGATTTGTTTTATACTCGACTGACTGAGATGAAATAACATATGATGTATGCTCGATTAATAGAGATATAATGTTAAACTGATGAATGTTTAGTAGACTCGACTGACTGAGATACTGAAAATAATGATACAAATGTTTTATAGTGCAGCGCTACTAATCTGCATTTGAGTGTGTGCAGTGGTAGGTAAGACGATTTACCGACTAACCCACAATGGAATTATAAGGGTCGTAAGAACGGAAAGAACACTTAGGGGTACGACGACTAACTGTCGACCCTGAATTAGCAATCCACGCATGGGTGAATCTGTTTCAGCTCACCCCGGGAAGCGTATGCCGTACGGGAAAGACCATAAGGATTTGGTCGTGTACGATGAGTTGAGGGGCGCGCAATAACGAGAGCCTTATCCCCCAACATCCCTTAGTCTCCAAGAAGCATAATTGAGAGATCACGGTAACGATTCCTGGTCGCTATGCAGTAATCCCCATAAGAAAGAAAGGAATGGAACTGTCGGAAGGGCCCGCCGAAGAGGCACCTGGACAAGAAAAGATAATATTATTTAAAGGAAGAAATTGAAAACTTGGCAAAAAAAAAATCGAGTAACTTTAAATTAAAAGACAAATACCGGAAAATAATACTCATTATTTTTATTGATAAAAGAAAAGGAGAAAAACAAAAGAGAAAAAAGGAAAAGCAAAACAAAACAATTAGTTTAATCTAAACTAATTTATTTATCTACTTTATTGAAAGAATAAAATAAAAGCTAGACTAGCAGTTCTTTTAGAATTAAACACTAATAGGAGTTAACTTTAAATGAGAGTATTCTAGTAAGAATAAAAGAGCTAAAGATGATATATATATATATATATATATATATATATAAATCATTATTAATATTCTAAATCTTTTAAATAAATAAATAAAATATAAAAAAAAAACTTAGATGTCATTTAATAAAAGAAACAAATTTCTTTTATAAACTTTATTATTTAAAAGAAATCATTTAAATAAAAACAACAAATTTACTAAAGAGGTATTTAGTAAACTGTTTGAGAAACAAAAGAGGAGTAGAACTCTCCTACACCTAACTACCATTGATTTAGGGAGTTAGGTGCACATTAAAAACTTTGAGACACATGTATTTGAGAATATTTGAAATTAAAATATTAAAGGAGATTAAATATGTGCATGGAAAGACACATGGCACATAAGCTTTTTCTATATAATGAGGGAGGAGAAGGAGAGAGGGATCTCTTGCTCCCTAATGCTGGATGAGAATCATAATCGCGGATTATATTCTTGATTCTTGAGAGTGGGGATTAGCTGGAACGGGGATTGGGAGATCCTTTCGGGAGGCTGGCTAAGTGTGTTCTTATGACCCCATTAGCTCGAGGGTTCGAGGTCAAGAAGATTAACCTCGATACGATAGGGTGGTCAACCGAGGGGTTGTCGGTATCTTCGTTGAAGCTGGGTTGATCGGACAATCAAATCGGCCGCTACAACAACGATCCACTCCAACTCGAAATCGACATTTGAATCAGGTTCAATTTCTCTAAGATTTGTTTTGTTTCAATATTTAAGATTATATTTTAGTTCCGCTAAATATATATATATATATATATATATATATATATATATATAAAGTTGTGAATCAATCTGGAAAGCTATTGAATTCATAACTCTGGTTTCGATATTTGTGGAAGTATAGAGCTACTGATTAACCTCTAAAATAATTTAACTCTGTGTTTTTCTTTTAAAATCTGCTATTGTCTTATTTATGCTTCCGAATTACTGTAATTTCACCCATGCACATCCAACTCATCACATCGGCGTTCTATATTTTTGAGGGTTTAGATCCACTGTTATTTATCCAATTTGGGATCCTTATGTCACACAGGATGTATATGTTTCTTTATTCAGACCTTATGTCTTGTTTAAATCGATGGTTCTACCCGTAACTTTTATCTCTGCGCATTATTGAACTTCCTTTTCTTTTCTTGAACCCTCTGCGTTTACTCCAGATCGGGACAACATCCATAGGTCAATTTGTGACCTGTTAATTTCTCTGTCCAAAGTGTTTCTTGGGATTGTTACTTCTGCATAGATATATGTTCTTGATTTTGAATGGGAGGGCATTATTGTACTACCCATTCCCTTCTCAATCGTCTGTGTTTAGTCCAGATCCGAATGGCATCTGTATGGTCAACTCGTGTCTTATTAAAATTCTCTATGGATGCTCTAGATTCAGACAAGCGTCATTATTGGACCGATTCTATTTCTTCTTTTTATCTCTGTATTCTTTTTGGGTGAAACGATTGGGCGTATATCCAGTCTTGCAGATTGGATTGATTCTATTTCTTTTTATCTCTGTATTATTTTTGGGTGAAACGATTGGGCGTATATCCAGTCTTGCAGTTGGATCGATTCTATTTATTTTTCCATCTCTGTATTCTTTTTGGGTGAAACGATTGGGCGTATATCCAGTCTTACAGTTGGATCGATTCTATTTATATTTTTATCTCTGTATTCTTTTTGGGTGAAACATTGAACGTTTATTCAGTCTCGAATCCAACAAATCAATCAGGTTCAATTGTTCTTCAAATTGCTTTTCTTTTTCTTTAGTATCGAAGGAGAAATGTCAATTACGTTTCAAAAGAAATTATAATAGTCGATTTGGTTTTATTGATGGAAACTCTATTTTACTTCTTTCTATTAACCTTCTTAAAATAAAGCTCTCTGTGGAATTGAGCGAGGAAATCGAATTCAAGGTTGGCCGGGTATGCTGCTACTATTGTAACTCTGTTCTCTCATAGAATGTAGAATCTTCTAAATTTTATCCAAAATGTTACTGTTGTTCAAGATCCAAGAATTTGTCATTACGGAGGTCAATTTGTGCAATGTTATGATCTGTGAATACTCTGTATAAACCTTCCATTGAAATCGACTCCAGAGTCCTACTGAAACTCAAATTCAAGTTTGTCTCTAATTCTTAACTCTTAATGTATGCCATTATTAATGTCGACTTGTACAGTGACATGATCGGCATATGTTCTGTAAAACTCTCCCTTGAAGCCCAATCTCAAAATATCTACTATTGTTCTTAATTCTTAAATATTGTTTTAATCTGCCAAGTGAGGCGTCTTCCATCTGCATAATTCCTCTGCCTTCCAATTCGAAATTTGAATAGCAGCTACAGGCTTCACCAATTCGATTATGTTTCTCCATCTTAACTTCGGGTTGCGATCTATCTTATATGGTGACCCTATGTGTTGTGGCATCCTCTTGATATTGAAACGAAGTGAAATACAATTGCCCCTTCCTCTGCTGTGGGTCGATTTTCGAAATGTCTCAAGGAAGTGAGAACGTAAGATCTTAAGCAACTGTGTGTTATCTTTTGTTTGACTTCCGAAATCATGGATAAAACTCACTCTCTATTTTTGTGCAGGTGAATGTATTAATATAATAGATATATTGATTATGATTAGTGGAAACACTTGATTATATTCCTTTATTGGAATTGTGTTAGCCTAGTATTATATCTTTATATGAAATAAATGTTACTAAGAAAAGAAGGTTAAAGAATAGGATGTATGTAGTTATGATACCTTGCATCAGTAAAAATTTGTGGTACCACTTTTTACAATAAGATAGTTGAGGACATATTGAAATTATATATATGAATTAGAACTAATTTCCTTACATCAAATAAGTATGTTGAAGATAGGATGTCAGTGGTTTTGTTACAATGGTAAAGGCAGGATTAGGTGAGTAGTCATGATTGAGAATTTGTAATTTCAGATTGACCGAAATGTCTTTAGTTCATCAGCCACATAAATTATGTTAGACCTTGTCTAATGAAGCTTAAGTGTAGATCTTAGTTAAGTAACTTTAAGTGAATGCATGTATTTGTAATCTCACTCATGTATGGAAGATGTTATTTGTTTAAGTTAAGTTCGATTGTACTAAAACCTAGCTCGCAGCTATAAACTTAAGTCATACTGTTATAGACCATTTAGATAACTCGATATGAACTCCAAGCCTTGTCCTCTTATTGAAGTTATTAATGGTTGTCAAGTGTTGATCTCTTATTGCTTAAAAAAAAAAAAAATCACTTACATTTAATGAGAGACCCTACATTTACATTGGATGAGAGACCCTACATTTGGTATCAGAGAACGGTCGAACCTAGTTCGGACCGAAAATGTTTCCGCAATACTTTGATAAATTGTTTAGTTAACAAAACTTTACTTGCGTGATAAATCGGACTTTGCCATGGACTGACAGAATCGCCAAGGTAGGACAGGGAGGGCATGAGCACGGGCAGCACGTCCGCCAACTCCTCCAGTAGCTACTCCACCTAGAGCCGAAGAGACGGTTAATCTGCCCACAAGCGGAGTCATGAACATGATGATAAACTTTCAAAGAATGTCAAAAGCATTTTTGACCCTACTAGACTATGCGGAAGACCGACCCATCATACCTACGACTGAACCGCAGAACCCACCTCCTGCCAACATTCATAGAGAACTAGAAAAAGTAAGATTTCCAGAATTTTGGTGTTCCACTGAAGGAGCCACGACAGAAGCTTGGTTAGAAAACATGGCGATGTGCTTCACTTTGAGGGACTACACCTCAACCCTAAAGGTACACATGGCAATTTTGCAGCTGAAGGGGGAAGCCCTACTCTGGTGGAAGACCTTGAAACCACAGTTGGGAGTCGAGGCCGATGAAGTGTCTTATGAACTATTTGAAGAATAGTTTCGCAAACACTACATGTCTGAAGATTTCATTGAGAGGCAGCTCAATGAGTTTAATGCCCTCCGACAGGGAGGAAGAACAGTGAAGGAGTATGAGATTAGGTTCATGGAACTTCTGAGGTATGCACGTCACATCTCGACAGAGAAGCTGAAGGTGAAAAAATACATTTATGGGTTGAACGGCAACATTAGAGACAAGGTTCGCATTCTTACTCTGCCTACACTACATGATGCAGTACAAAAGGCTTTGATATCTGAAGAAGAACTGGTAAACATAGGTCCATCCAGGAAAAACTTTCCCATTCGGACTCGGGTAGCACCACCTTCTGACCCGCTGAGAGTGAATTTCGGTCAGCGAAATAACTTCAGAGGACCTATGCATGGAAAACTAGTTAGAAACAACAGAACATCGTACAAGCCACCATGCAGAAGAGACAACGCCAGAACATTTGGTAAACCAGCACAGTCAGGACCACGTGGCAATAACGCACCCACTGGAAGACCAAAGGAAGGGTGTTGGGTTTGCGGAGATCCACAATTTCAGGTTGACTGCCCTTAGCAGCAGACAGGACTGAGACAAGGACAGAGGCCACCTCAAACTACTGCTGCAGATCTGGGTCGAGCACATCGTATACATGTGGAAGTCAACAACCATCAAGCGGAACATCAATCCACTATACTAGAAACGACTGACACACTTAACGGTATGCAATTCTCCTTACTCATTGACCCAGGTGCTACTGAAAGCTTTATTTCTTACTCTGCATTAGAACAAAGCAAAATGATGGCATGTGCATAAGATGATTTCGACTTAGTCGAAATTGCATTTGGGAATACCCAGGGTGTGGGACTGAAACTCGAGAATTATGAGTTAGACATAGGAGTATGTCCCACTAGAACTTCTTTCTATGCGACCACCCTCGGAGCCTATGACCTAATCCTGGGCATGGATTGGTTAGAAACCCATTCTGCCATCTTAGACTTCCGTAGAAAGGAACTGACTTTTTATGATGATGAAGGTCATAAGAAAGTCCTAAGGGGAATGAAAAACAAGGTATCGTTACGGATGATTTCTGCTTTACAGCTGAAGAGAATCCTGAGGAAGGGATGCCAACTATATGCAGTAATAGCAATGAACAAAGACAAGGATAAAGCTAACATCGTTGACCATCCTCTATTCGCAGAATACATGGATGTATTTCCCGAAGCCCTACCTGGATTACCACCTCAAAGAGAACTAGATTTTACCATAGAACTAAAGCCGGGAACTGAACCAATCACGAGTGCCCCGTATAGAATGTCAGTACTGGAACTGAAGGAACTGCAGATGCAGTTACAAGAGCTCTTGGATCTAGGGCTAATTAGACCAAGCGTCTCCCCATGGGGAGCACCAGTACTCTTTGTTAAGAAGAAGGATGGGTCGTGGCAACTCTGCATTGATTACCACCAGTTGAACAAGGCTACTGTGAGGAATCAATACCCTTTACCTAGGATCGATGACTTGTTCGATCAGATGAAAGGCGCCATAATCTTTTCAAAGATTGATTTGTGATCAGGTTACCACCAGTTGATAATCACGGAAGCTAATATTCCGAAGACCACTTTTAAGACACAGTTTGGACACTACGAGTTCGTAGTGGTACCTTTTGGGTTGACCAATGCACCTAGTGTCTTCATGAACTTGATGAACGGTGTGTTTCATTGGTATCTCAACAAGTTCGTGCAGGTATTCCTCGATGATATTCTTATTTACTCCAAGACACTAGAGGAACATGAAGAGCATATCCGGTTAGTCTTACAGTGTCTCAGGGAAAACCAACTTTATGGGAAGTTGTCGAAATGCTCCTTCTTCCAGAAGGAAATTCACTATTTGGGACATATTATTTCTGGCGATGGTATAGCAGTAGATCCCGCCAAGATTGAGGCCATCTGGGAATGGCCAGCGCCGACAAACGTACATGAAGTGAGAAGCTTCATGGGACTTGTGGGATATTACAGAAGGTTTGTTGAAGGATTCTCGAGGATTGCAGGACCAATCACTGAGTTGAAAAAGAAGGATAGGCCATTTATTTGGACAGATAAATGTGCTGAGGCTTTTGCAAAACTGAAGGAGTTATTGACAACGGCACCAATTCTGAAAGTGCTGGACATGGAAGAAGATTTCTTGGTATGCACTTATGCATCCAAGGATGGTGTCAGATGTGTGCTAATGCAGGGAGGTAGAGTGATTGCCTACTCCTCTCGGAGACTCAGACCACATGAGGAAAACTATGCAACGCATGACATGGAACTGACTGCAGTAATGCATGCTCTACACTTATGGAGACACTACCTGGTAGGAAGGAAGTTTGAACTTAAGACGGATCACCATGGATTGCAGTATATCTTTACTCAGAGTGATCTAAATGCTAGACAGAGGAGATGGTCAGAACAGTTGAGCAAGTATGACTTTGACATTACCTATGTGAAGGGAACCCTGAACAAAGTAGCAGATGCACTTAGTCGAAGACCCTGCATCTTCTCAGTGATTCTGATGCAGACCAACCTGAGAGAAAAAGTGCTTGGGCTACAACGAGAAGACAAGTGGTACAACGAGGTAAAGGCCGAGATAGAACAGGAACAGATGGAACTACCCAAGCATAAGGGTTATTCATTGGAAACTGATGGGTTGTTGAGATACAACAACCATATTTATGTACCAGAGAATAATGAGATCAGGAACCTAGTCCTAGAAGAAGCTCACCGAGCTATTTATAGAGCACATCCTGGCATGAAAAAGATGTATGAAGATCTTTATCCTCTATTCTTTTGGCATGGCATCAAGAGAGACGTGGTCAACTTTGTCGCCAGATGCATGGAGTGTCAGCTAGTCAAAGCTGAACATAGACACCCCGCTGGACTACTTCAGCCTCATGCCATTCCTGAGTCAAAGTGGGAGATCATCTCCATGGACTTTATTGTGGGATTGCCACTAACCTGCAAGAGACATGATACCATTTTTGTGGTAGTAGACACTCTCATGAAGAGTGCACATTTTATACCCATCAAGAACACTTATCAGGCCCCAAATATTGTTAGAGTATTCATTGATGAGATTGTACAACTGCACGAAGTGCCGAGAAAAATAATATCTGATCGAGGATTAGTATTCACAGTTATATTTTGGACAAGCTTCCAGGAAGCTATGGGAACACGACTCAACTTCAACACTGCATACCATCCGGAGACTGATGGGCAGACTGAGAGAGTGAACCAGATACTGGAGGACATGTTGAGGATGTATGTGATGGATTAGTAGACCCATTGGGAGGAGTTTTTACCTCTAGTAGAGTTCGCATATAACAACAGCTATCAGAGTTCGATACAGATGGCACCATTCGAGTTTTTGTATGGTCGACCTTGTTGAACACCCTTGAGTTGGGACAGACTAGAGGATAGGACTCTACTTGGACCTGAGGTGATTAAGGAGATGGAGGAACAGATGGAAGATATCCATGCTCGACTGAAAGAAGCACAGGATCGACAGAAGAGTTATGTTGGTGTGCATAGACTCGATAGAGAGTATCAGGTTGGAGACCAATTATTTTTGCGAGTGAGGTCGCAAAAAAGTACTATCAGATTTGGGAAAGGGACGAAGCTATCTTCTAGGTTCGTGGGACCCTTCGAGATATTAGAACAAATAGGACCGGTTGCCTACCGTCTTCCACTACCATCATCATTGCATAGGATGCATAATTTTTTTCACGTATCAGTACTTAGACATTACATTTATGATTCAGCACATATTATTGACATGAGTAACTTACAGATAACGGACGAAGGGGCCATGATGACAGAGCCGATATGCATATTGGACCATCAAAAATGGCAGCATAGGCACCGTGTGATTGATCAGGTCAAGGTTCAGTGGGATAGCTATAGTCTCAGTTCCGCGACCTGGGCAGACGCAACTGAGATGCGTCGGGACTTTCCTTTTTTGTTTTGAACTTTGGGATGAATTTTTAATAAGAGGGGGTGTATGTAATTCTTGCCTCAACACTTATGATTGATTTGATTATCTTAGACTTATGATTTGATGTAGGGACCCCCTTTTTGGGGTCCCAAAAAAAAACTTCCAGTACGATTTTTTTTTTGAAGAAGATATAGAAGTCACAAATCTAGTTCCCTCTATTGTAGTATATGAATGTCAATATCTAAAATAATATACTCAGATTTATTCATTCTCAAAAGATTTAGCAAAATAAATAAATAAAAATACTTCAAACCTGTTTCCGACGGTTGGTCCAGCGAATCAATGGAGTCCTCGAAGTGGTTTCCGCACGATCCAATCCAATCTCCTCACGAAGTACTGAGTGACCCCTCCGTTGACATGCCTACCGTATCGGGGTTACTCTTCTTCACCCCGAACCCCCGAGCTAATGGGGTCGTAAGAACACACACAAATAGCCTCCCGAAAGGATCTCCCAATCCTCGTTCCGGCTAATCCCAACTCCAAGGATCATAACATAATCTAAGATTATGATGAACATCCAGCATTAGGGAGCAAGAGATGTCTTTCTCTCATTCTCCTCCCTCATTATATAGCAAAATCCTATGTGCCATGTGTCTATCCATGCACATATTTAATTTAATTTAATATTTTAATTTCCAATATTATCAAATACATGTGTCTTCTTAATGTCTTTAATGTGCACCTAAATCCCTAGATCAGTGGGAGTTAGGTGTAGAAGAGTTCTACTTCTCTTTTGGTTCTCATTTAGTTTACTTAACAATCTTTTAGTTAGACTTATTGCTTTCTACTTTTCTTTATATTCCTAATATTAAGATTGAATTAAAAGATGATTCTTTTTACTAAAAGTGTAATCTATTTTAAATTTCCTCTTTATAAAATAATTTAAATGAATAATAAAATTAATTAAAGTAAAATCTTGAATAATAATAAAAGAAAAACAATTCTTTTATTAATGATCTATTTCAATCCTTTCTCAAAATAATGAAGTCAATTAAATAGAATCTTCAATAGAATGATTTAACGTAATAAAATCCATTAAAATCTTTGAATAAAAATAATTCTCTTATTATTAATCTTTTTCAATCAGCATAATTAATCAAATTTAATATTGAATAAAATCAATCTCTTCAATTCTTTTTCAAGTTAATAAAATCAATTAAAATGAATAATTCAAATTAATGAAATCAATTAAAAAAAGAATCTTGAATTATTAATAAAATAGAACAAAATGAGATAAAGTATTTCTTAAATCTTATGTGAATTTTTCATTTATACCATTGATTAATTTTCTTCCTCTCGTTCTTGTCTAGGTACCTCTTCGGTGGGCCCTTCTGACAATTCCATTTCTTTCTTCTTATGGGGAGTTATGCGTAGCGACCGAGAACCGTTACCGCAATCTGTCAACTACGCTCCTCAGAGACTAAGGGATGTTGAGGGATAAGGCTCTCCTTATTGCACGCCCCTCAACTTATCATACACGACCAAATCATTATGGCCTTGCCCGTATGGCATACACTTCCCCGGGTGAGCTGAAATGGCTTCACCCGTGCATGGATTGCTAATCCAAGGTCGACAGTCAGTCGTCGTACCCCTATGTGTTCTTTCCGTTCTTATGACCCCTATAATTCCATTGTGGGTCAGTCAATAAATCATCTTACCTGCTACTGCACACACACACACACAAGTGCACATTAGTAGCACTGCACTATGAAATATTTCATCATCCATCGTAATATCTCAGTCAGTCAAGCATATATTTCATTCATCATTTATTCTCAATTAGTAAATCATATCTGTAATTCATCATTCTATCCCAATCAGTCGATCATATGTAACATTCAGTCATCCTATCTCAATTAGTCGAGCATATCTAACATTCAGTCATTCTATCTCAATCAGTCGAGTATATCTAGCATTCAGTCATTCCATCTCAATGAGTCAAGCATATCTAACATTAAGTCATTCTATCTCAATTAGTCGAGCATGTCTAACATTTAGTCATTCTATCTCAATCAGTCTAGCTTATCCAACATTCAGTCATTCTATCTCAATCAGTCGAGCATATCTAACATTTAGTCATTCTATCTCAATCAGTCGAGTATATCTAGCATTCAGTCATTTCATCTCAATGAGTCGAGCATATCTAACATTAAGTCATTATATCTCAATTAGTCGAGCATATCTAACATTTAGTCATTCTATCTCAATCAGTCGAGCATATCCAACATTCAGTCATTCTATCTCAATCAGTCGAGCATATCTGACATTTAGTCATTCTATCTCAATCAGTCGAGCATATCTAACATTTAGTCATTCTATCTCAATCAATCGAGCATTCATTTATTAAGTAAAGTAATAGTTTCTATAACTGTCGTTCAAGCATTTTCAAAGTAAATTCAAATGGTTTGTTTTTTACTTAGCCGTGTTCATTTCAAAACTAGTACCTCATTACTCTAAACAGTTAAGGTACTGAGGCGAGCATTACATTTGAGACTTATGACTGATCATACTATTTTGAGACCTACGACTCATTTGACTATTGAGGGCACTCGTTTGAAGTGGCCCGGAATTATAAAAACTTAGACCATGAATGATTGCTTTAAATTTTATATGTGAAATGAAAATGGTTAGATAAATTATGATTAATGAATATACTCGACTGACTGAGATGAAATAACGGATGATGTATGCTCGATTGACAGAGATATAATGTTAAAATGATGAATGTTTAGTAGACTCGACTGACTGATATACTGAAAAGAATGATACAAATGTTTTATAGTGCAATGCTACTAATATGTTTTTGAGTGTGTGCAGTGGCAGGTAAGACGATTTACCGACTGACCCACAATGGAATTATAGAGGTCGTAAGAATGGAAAGAACACTTAGGGGTACAATGACTGACTGTTGACCCTGAATTAGCAATCCACGCACGGGTGAAGCCGTTTCAGCTCACCCGGGGAAGCGTATGCCGTACGGGCAAGACCATAATGATTTGGTTGCGTACGATGAGTTGAGAGGCACGCAATAAGGAGAGCCTTATCCCTCAACATCCCTTAGTCTCCAAGAAGCATAGTTGAGAGATCGCAGTAACAATTCCCAGTCGCTATGCAGTACTCCCCATAAGAAAGAAAGGAATGGAACCGTCGGAAGAGCCCACCGAAGAGGCACCTGGACAAGAAAAGATAATATTATTTAAAGGAAGAAATTGAAAACTTGTCAAAAATAAATTCGAGTAATTTTAAATTAAAAGACAAATACCAGAAAATAATACTCATTATTTTTATTGATAAGAGAAAAGGAAAAAACAGAAGAGAAAAAGGAATAGGGAAACAAAACAATTAGTTTAATCCAAACTAATTTATTTATCTACTTTATTAAAAGAATAAAATAAACGCTAAACTAGCAGTTCTTTTAGAATTAAACACTAATAGGAGTTAACTTTAAATGAGAGTATTCTAGTAAAAATAAAAGAACTAAAGATGATATATATATACAAATCATTATTAATATTCTAAATCTTTTAAATAAAAAATATATATATATAAAAATAAAAAATAAAAATAAAAAATTAGATGTCATTTAACAAAAGAAACAAATTTCTTTTATAAACTTTATTATTTAAAATAAATCATTTAAATAAAAACAACAAATTTACTAAAGAGGCATTTAGTAAACTGTTTGAGAAACAAAAGAGGAATAGAACTCTCCTACACCTAACTACCACTGATTTAGGGAGTTAGGTGCACATTAAAGACTTTGAGACACATGTATTTGAGAATATTTGAAATTAAAATATTAAAGGAAATTAAATATGTGCATGGAAAGACACATGGCACATAAGCTTTTTCTATATAATAAGGGAGGAGAAGGAGAGAGGGATCTCTTGTTCCCTAATGCTAGATGGGAATCATAATCGCGGATTATATTCTTGATTCTTGAGAGTGCGGATTAGCTGGAATGGGGATTGGGAGATCCTTTCATGAGGCTGGCTAAGTGTGTTCTTACGACCCCATTAGTTCAGGGGTTCGAGGTGAAGAAGATTAACCTCGATACAGTAGGGTGGTCAACCAAGGGGTTGTCGGTATCTTCGTCGAAGTCAGGTTGATCGGAAAATCAAATCGGCCGCTACAACAATGATCTACTCCAACTCCAAATCGACATTTGAATCAAGTTCAATTTCTTTAAGATTTGTTTTGTTTCAATATTTAAGATTATATTTTAGTTCCGTTGAAAATATATATATATATATATATAACGCTGTGAATCGATCTGGAAATCTATTGAACTCATAATTCTGGTTTCGATATTTGTGGAAGTATAGAGCTGCTGGATTAACCTCTAAAATAATTTAACTCTGTGTTTTTCTTTTAAACTCTGCTATCGTCTTATTTATGCTTCCGAAGTACTGTAATTTCACCCATGCGCATCCAACTTGTCACATCGGCGTTCTAGATTTGTGAGGGTTTAGATCCACTGTTATTTATCCAATTTGGGATCCTTATGTCGCACAGGATGTATATGTTTATGTATTCAGACCTTATGTCTTGTTTAAATCGATGGTTCTACCCGTAACTTTTATCTTTGCGCATTATTGAACTTCCTTTTCTTTTCTTGAACCCTCTGCGTTTACTCCAGATCGGGACAGCATCCATAGGTCAATTCGTGACTTGTTAATTTCTCTGTCCAAGGCGTTTCTTGGGATTGTTACTTCTACATAGATCTTTGTTCTCGATCTTGAATGGGAGGGCATCATTGTAGTATACATTCCCTTCTCAATCCTCTGTGTTTAGTCCAGATACGAATGGCATCTGTATGGTCAACTCTTGTCTTATTAAAATTCTCTATGGATGCTCCAGATTCAGATGAGCGTCATTATTGGACCGATTCTATTTCTTCTTTTTATCTATGTATTCTTTTTGGGTGAAATGATTGGGCGTATATACAGTCTTGTAGATTGGATTGATTCTATTTCTTTTTATCTCTGTATTCTTTTTGGGTGAAACGATTGGGCGTATATCCAGTCTTGCAATTGGATCGATTCTATTTCTTTTTCCATCTCTGTATTCTTTTTGGGTGAAACGATTGGGCGTATATCCAGTCTTGCAGTTGGATCGATTCTATTTCTTTTTTTATCTCTGTATCTTTTTGGGTGAAACGTTGGGCGTTTATCTAGTCTCGAATCCAGAAAATTGATCAGGTTCAATTGTTCTTCAAATTGCTTATCTTTTTCTTTAGTATCGAAGGAGAAATGTCAATTCTGTTTCAAAAGAAATTATAATAGCCGATCTAGTTTTATTGATGGAAACTCTATTTTACTTCTTTCTATTAACCTTCTTCAAATAAAGCTCTCTGTGAAATTGAGCGAGGAAATCGAATTCAAGGTTGGACGGGTATGCTGCTACTATTGTAACTCTATTCTCTCATAGAATGTAGAATTTTCTAAATGTTATCCAAAATGTTATTGTTGTTCAAGATCCAAGAATTTGTCATTAAGGAGGTTGATTTGTGCAATGTTATGATCTATGAATACTCTGTATAAACCTTCCATTGAAATCGACTCCCGAGTCCTACTGAAACTCAAATTCAAGTTTGTCTCTAATTCTTAACTCTTAATGTATGCCATTATTAATGTCGACCTGTACAGTGACATGATTGGCATATGTTCTGTAAAACTCTCCCTTGAAGCCCAATCTCAAAATATCTACTATTGTTCTTAATTCTTAAATATTGTTTTAATCTTCCAAGTGAGGCATCTTCCATCTGCATAATTCCTCTGCCTTCCAATTCGAAATCTAAATAGCAGCTACAGGCTTCACCAATTCGATTTTGTTTCTCCATCTTAACTTCCCCTGCGATCTATCTTATATGGCGACCCCAGGTGCTGTGGCGTCCTACTGATATTGAAACGAAGTGAAATACAATTGCCCCTTCCTCTGTTGTGGGTCGATTTCCAAAATGTCTCAAGGAAGTGAGAATGTAAGATCTTAAGCAACTGTGTGTTATCTTTTGTTTGACTTCCGAAATCATGGATAAAACTCACTCTCTATTTTTGTGCAGGTGAATGTATTAATATAATAGCTATATTGATTATGATTAGTAGAAACACTTGATTATATTCCTTTATTGGAATTGTGTTAGCCTAGTATTATATCTTTATACGAAATTAATGTTAATAAGAAAAGAAGGTTAAAGAATAGGATGTATGTAGTTATGATACCTTGCATCAGTTTAAATTTGTGGTACCACTTTTTACAATAAGATAGTTGAGGACATATTGAAATTATATATATGAATTAGAACTACATTCCTTACATCAAATAAGTATGTTGAGGATAGGATGTCAGTGGTTTTGTTACAATGGTAAAGGCACGATTAGGTGAGTAGTCATGATTGAGAATTTGTAATTTCAGATTGACCGAAATGTCTTTAGTTCATCAGCCACATAAATTATGTTAGACCTTGTCTAATGAAGCTTAAGTGTATATATTAGTTAAGTAACTTTAAGTGAATGCATGTATTTGTAATCTCACTCATGTATGGAAGATGTTATTTGTTTAAGTTAAGTTCGATTGTACTAAAACCTAGCTCGCAGCTATAAACTTAAGTAATACTTTTATAGACCATTTAGATAACTCAATATGAACTCCAAGCCTTGTCCTCTTATTGAAGTTATTAATGGTTGTCAAGTGTTGATCTCTTATTGTTTAAAAAAAAAAAAAAAAACTTACATTGGATGAGAGACCCTACATTTACATTGGATGAGAGACCCTACAATTATTATTGGGTTGCACACAAATAACATAGATTGAACTATTCATTCCCAATGTTGCCTATGAAAGAATTTACTACGTAAAATTATTGCACAAATTCTTAGTGTTTTAGTGCTTACTGCGCAGTAACTTAGAATTAATTAGATTTACTACACAATTCCTATCTACACAGTAAGCTTAAATTGATATTGGTCATAATGATATGAAAATAAAATTATAATTTCCTAGATAGGATACTTCTTATGATATGTTATTATATGCCTAGTTCTTACTGCGCAAGTTTTACTGCTCAAGTAGTATATACTACACATGTCTTAGTGCAAAAGGTTTTAGTGTGCATAGTTCTTACTGAAAGTGATTTTATTGTACAGTTTTACTGCTCAATTTTAATAGAATATTTACTGTGCACTTTTAGTGAAGGATTTACTAGAAAATTTGGCCCAAGTATTAATTTATCATGGGTCCATTATAAGATATTTTAATGGGAAAGATTTCTTATGTGAAATAATGATGAAGTAATATTAAATTTGACAAATATGCGACATAATTAAATCATGCTTCCGCTAATAGATTTATTTAATATGTTTTTGCTATGCCTTGTTGCTCATTAGATAAATAATGCATATGAACATTATGCATGTAATACTTAGAAGAAAAAAAATATTATTATATGTGTTAAATTAGTGTGACATTGGGTGTGTTATAACCACCCTACCACACTAGGATCACTGTCCTTCCTCCTAGTCCCCCGAGCTGTAAGGGGGCGTAGAGAATAACACACTAGCTAAGGAGTGCTTGGTCAGGCTTGAGATCTCCCAATCGCTTGAGCACTTTCATTTCCAAACTCACAATAGACACACAAGTTCACAAAATGGCCATTGTGAGTACCATCGAGGATTAAGGTTCCCAAAAGTGCTTCTACCCTCATGTCCTCTTCCTTAAATAGGAAAATTTCCATTGACATTTGTCATTCACATTTCACCATGTGTGATCTTCTCATTGATCCACCCAGCAGTTGGCAGTATTGTCGGATGCCAACATCTAACTCGAGTTTGACAAGTTCATCGAATTCGACAAGTTCAGTGACTTCAACAAGTTCATCAACTTCGACATGCATCGTTGACACTTCCGACTGGAGAACTATGACATATTGTCTCTCTGTCTTCTAGTCGATCGTAACAATTGAACTTTTGGAACCGTTCTAACTTCTCTTGTAACTGAACGTAACGGGAAGCAAACCCAAGCATCTCAGCACTCTATTTAAGCATGTAAAATATTGTAATATACAACAATAAATAGAGAATAATAAAGATCAGTTCACATTCCTGCATATTGTCTGTGTGTATATGTTTATGTGCGTAGTGTATTACTGCTTTTCTTATTCTTATGCTTTCACCATAATAGTGCTGATTCATTCAGTCGAACTGTTGTCCCCGTCTACTTGCAGCTCAAGAATAAACGCTCCACTGGTCCATATAAGAAGCTGAAGCCTCTGTGATATGGTCCATACAATAGTCTTGAGAAGATCGGAGAAAACGCTTTCCATCAAGTGTTTCTACTTCGACCATACCATGCACCACTGTTGGAATAGAACGAATTGCAGATAGCAAAACCCGAAGACATCCATCCAGATGTTCAGGAGCCTCTTCCTTGCGACACCATTGTAGGACGACAAGTACATCATACAAGGACAAACACAATTCCCTTGTTTCAGGTGGCCAAAGCCGGACAGATCCCAGCCCAAGGAAAATGGTACTCTACTACTGAACTGACCGACAAGTTTCCTCATTTGTACGAACAAACAATGGGGACCATTATTTCTTAAGGAAGGAGGTATGATCCACCCAGCAGTTGGCATTATTTTTGGATTCCAACATCGACTTCGACTTCAACAAGTTCATCAACTTAGACAATTTCATCGACTTCGACAAGTTCATCGATGTCGACATGCATCATCGACACTTCCGACTAACGAACTACGACAGATTGTCTCTCTGTATTCCAGTCGGCCGTAACGGTTGAACTTCTGAAACCGTTCTAACTTCTCTTGTAACTGAACGTAACGGGAAGACAACCCAAGCGTCTCAGCACTCTATTTAAGCATGTAAAATATTGTAATATACAACAATTAATAGAGAAGAATCAAGATCATTTTGCATTCTTGCATATTGTCTATGTGTGTATGTTTATGTGCATAGTGTATTCCTTCTTTGCTTATTCTTATGCTTCTGCCATAATAGTGTCGATTCATTCATTCGAACTATTGTCCCCATCATGCACCTGGGCGCGTATGGATCACTCATGGAGGTGCACATGAGTCTCATGCAACCATGTGTCACCCTCTCATGAAGGTGCACATGAGTTCCAAAAATCACTCCTAAGTGTTCCCTCAGCCTAGGGTCCCATTGCTCAATTTGTGGGTGCAAGTGGAGTTCAACTCTAGTTCACTCATTTCAAACTCCTACTTTTACTAGGACTCTAACATGTGCTCTATTTCTATTTTCTCTTATTTACTAAATCTCTTTTATTTAATTTTTGCACACCTATATCCCGTAGTCTACATGAGACAAATTCATTTTTTTTTTCTTTTCTCTTGCAAATATAAATTAAATGCAATTTCTATATGCCAATTCAAGTGCATACATAATTTATCTCTCTTGATTATCAAGGTGGCGCTTCTATGGGTCCTTCAGAAAATCATTTTATTCTCTTTCCTTGTGTGGGGAGTGCGTTGTAGAGATTTAGGAATCGTTCCCCGAAATATTTTTGCTACAACCTATGTGAGACTAATGGATTCTAAGGAAATATAAGATCATTCTTAGTGCACGTCCCCCAACTTCCTTGTATGTGATCAAGTCATTATGGCCTAACCATACAACACACGCCATCCGAGCAAGCTGATAGGGCTTTCAACTCGTGTGTGGGTTCCTATTAATAGTCGACAATCAACGTCATGCTCTTATGTGTGTTTTCCCATTCTCTACGACCCTTTTATTTCCACATGAGAGTCAGTTGGAAATTCGTTGTACTTGTCACTACACACACTCAATGTGAACATCAGTAGCACTGCATAATATAATCAATAATAATGTTTTATTCAGTTTCAAAATTTATTCAACATTTATTCATCTATTGCAATTTAGTAAGAAATATTTATTCACATCTATGTAATAAGAGAAACATCATTTTTTTCTACACGACATAATCATTTATCCTACTTTATTCTCGACTCCTCAATTTATTCAGCATTCTAGCATATTTATCAATTTCTATTGAGTCAGCAACCTTTATTCTATGAAATAAAAATGGAAAAGCATTTATTCTTGTTTACTTGACCAAGTCACTTTCAAATAAGTTCCCTCAAAATTCCACCAGTCAAACTCAGTCAAAGGAGGGATTTACATATAATCTGAACATTCTTCCCAGGAGAAAAATGAGACATGAAATCTGCTACTAGTTTCTCACTAATATTCACAGTTATTGTGATTTGACCTCGGATATCTACCATGTTAGCATCACAACCTGTGCCTTTGGAGGTGAATTTGATGTTTTTAATGAAGCTGGACCATATAACACTAACACATTTTCTTTGAAGACATTCTTTGATCTCCCTGCACATATATCAAATATGGAACATGATAGAGGCTTGTTTTTGGCATCAAATATGGAACATGATAGAGGCTTGTTTTTGGCATCAAATATGGAACATGATAAAAGGTTTTTTTGGATTGCCTGTGAACATAATTCATTTGGTTTGTTATCTTTTGATATGAAAATACAATTTATAAAACAATCTAGTGTTATTATTTAGAGTCATTTTTCATGTTGTAATAAACAAAAAAAAATGTTATTTTTTTATTTTATGATTAATAGATTAAACAACAAAATTTAATTAACAATAAGAATATATATATAAAGAAATCTTGATTTTAATCAAGAGCATTAAGATAAACAACACAATATCCATATGAAATGGAATAACAAATAATATAATCTCAACTAAAATTTTGATAATTCAATGTATTTGCTAATAATAAATTCATAAAAAAATTCCTTAATGTCTTAATATAGTAATATTAATTTTGCTACGTTAACAACTATTTAAAAAAATCTAATTAAAAAATCACTTTATTTAAATAAATTACTTTACTACACTAATTACTATTTGAAAAAAACTAATTAAAAAACTATTTTATCTTACTAAATATCAGCACCATTAAATTTTTAAAGAGAATCAACCAATTACTAACACACTTGTAAGCTTACACACTACATTACATGTAGTGATATGACCTATTTTATAAAATAGGAAATACTCTAATATATATATAATAAAAAAATTCTTAAAGAACAAGAATTTTAGGCTCTTGCATTTATATCTTAACATAATCAATTCTATTGCATTGATCTCTTAAGATAACCAATTGTGAAAATCTATCGTTGAAAATAATGGATATAAATTTTTAAGAAGAAAATTTGTCATCATTACTCAAAAACAATATATACATATAAAACATATTTAACCATACACTATAATTATATATCATTTTTATCTTAAATTCAAAAAACAAAATATATACATATGAAACATATTTAACTATACACTATAATTATATATAATTTTTATCTTGAATTTCTAAACACATAGATTAAATATTATAATCATATATAATTTATTTTGAAACAAATATTTAAATATAATAAATATTATAATCATATATAATTTATTTTGAATCAAATATTTAAGAAGATCACTTGTAACCATTACTTTAAAAGAGCATATATAAAAGAAACATAGTGAATCATACACTATAATTATATATAATTTTTATCTTGAACTTGTAACATATAGACTAATTATTATAAATATTAAATCAAATATAATTTATTTAAAATTTCGATCATATAAACTAGATATTTTTTTTTCCCGCGAAAAAAAGCATACTATTGCTATTCATTGATTGAATCAAATAGTACATGATAATATCAGGAACATTCAAGAAAGTCCTAAAAATCATATGAAAATGATTTTCAGTATACCTGTCCCAAAATAAAGTTGATTACAACATTCAAAATGCTTTACATACATACATACATACATATCAGCCATTATCCCTTAATCAAAGAGATATAACGACCCAGAGTCTATGACCATATTATCACAGACTTCCTCCCAAAAAAGTAGTCCTTCTTCACCTTGTAATGCCTTCTTTGATAGCAGATCTGCCTGTGTATTGTGCTCTCTATATATATGCTAGAATGTGTAAGATTTGAAAGATTTCAGCTCATCTTTGATCCTATCACAACAGTTCACCAAATGCAAAACCTTTAAATCAAATTCACCCAAAGCACATTTGATTGTCACCCGCAAATCCCAAAAAAAAAATCCGAAGCTAAACCAAATTGATTTGCAACATGGATAACACTCCAAAGTGCCAGAAGTTCTGCCTTCATATTACTGCCTCTGCCACAGTTCATATAAAGTGTAAAAAAATGGTCCAAATTTAGAAAGATAACTCCACCAGTGCCACAGTCCCCCCCATATGCAACTCCATCAAAAAATAGGACCGGTCCATCCACAAGAAGATTGAATAACTCAATGTTTCGGCCAACAGGTTCAGGTGCATCCAATTGATATTTCAAGAATTGACAAAGAGCACTGTTATAAACAATGTCAACCTGTGGCTGTATATTATCAAATATAGCCCTATTGCGGGTGTTCCAAAGTGCCCAGCAAATAAATACCGGCAGAATAGTGTGTGATTTTTCATCAGCAATCTAGGATTTTAAACAATTTTCCACACTCAGACCAGTCCATGTCATAGAAAAATGGTAATTCTGCATAAACTTCCCCCACGGACAATTAGTGAACGAACAATTGATGAAGATATGAGTTGCAGATTCAGAACACATCTTGCAAAAAATACATTGGCTTGGCCCCATCCATCCTTTAGCTAAAAGATTGTCCCAGGTTTTAAGTCTATCCTGTAATAGAAACCATAAACTAGATATATTACACATATTATAAGGTATAGATATTTTAAAATAGTGAATTTATTTAAAAACCACAGAAAAAATGTAAATTTGTTGAATGTATGTATTAACATAAACAAATTACTAAAAGTCAAAGTTTTAATTAATAAATAATTCACTTCATGTAATTGTTTCCTTCTTGTCATTATTATCATTTCTATATCTAGATCATAGTCATTTCTATATCTAGATCATAGTTGGATTTCACTAATCTGTAACCCTTTTATAAGAAATAGAGATCATAGAGCACACATCATAAAGTTTTAGAACAAGGGAAAAGAACACCGCGAAGTAAAAAACAAATGAATTGCATAGTAAGTATATATATATATTTCTTCGATTTGGATTTCGACGAACATACAATAGGAAACCCAACTTTCACTTTGCCAAGAAATTCAGTAAACTTTCAACTTCGTGGAACTTCGCAGAACATTAACTTCACATAAATGGAACTTCGCATACTTTACTTTTCACTTAGAAGAACATTTACTTCCCAAAATTCTTAACTTCACGGAGATTAACTTCGCACAAACTCACTCTTAAACAAGATTTTCATTAAAATATAAATAACTTTTACCACCGTAAAATATTTGGGAAATCTTGATTTCTTTTACACACCGTAAATGTAAACAGCATTTACACAAGTAAATCTGGAGAAGATGTGTGACATGCAATATTCAACATTCTTGAGAATGAAGACATAAAATTATAGACTTATATAATACCGTAGTAAAACAGGGCAACTTGACCGCATTACACAGAGATGGAATTTACTTTGATCTTTCACCTTTTATAGAGCTTGGGCTCTTAATACACTTCGCAACTATGAGCTTGGGCTCACAAACACCGCGAACCTATCTTTATTCTCCTTTATCTCTTCCTCTATTCCTCTCTATTCCTCTGTTCGTTTTCCAATTCTTCTTCTTCTTCTATATATACACAAACTTGACATCGCTTCACCTGGAAGCTATTGAGTTACATTAAATACTGTAATTAATTTCTACCTAAGAATTTCTTAACTTGAGGAATACAAACGTGGTTAAATAAATACAAGAAGTGTGCAAGAAGCCCTATGACATACTGACTGACTGTATGACATCTCTGCAGCTCTGTGAACTGACAAAAAGACTGACTAAGTGACTAATAGAGCAAGTGCAGACTAGATATGCAATCAGCTCGCAATTACATTTTTCCAACACTCCCCCTTAATTATGATCATATAGGGATCATTAAACAAAAATAAAGTTTTACAAAATGTTTCAGAGCTTAAACATGCAACGTGCATTTTGAAGTTCATTGTGCAGAACTTGTCACTCCTAAACAACTTCATAGATATTAAAATGTGTCATTTTCAAATGGTTTTGTAAAGATGTTTATTACCTGATCTTCAGACTTGCAAAATTCTAAACACATTTCTTTGTTATTTATCAATTCTCTGATAAAATGATACCTTGTATCGATGTGCTTAGTTCTCTTGTGAAACACATGATTCTTTGACAGTGCGATAGCTGAATTGTTGGCACAGTAAATGGTTGTGGTTTCTTGCTGGTTCTACGATAGATCACTTAACATCCTCTGCATCCAAATGACTTGACATGCAGCACTTGTAACTACGAGAAACTTTGCTTTTGCTGAAGAAAGAGTTACAATGGGTTGTTTCTTTGAAGCCCATGATACAACACATGCTCCTAAATTAAATGTATTCCTAGCTGTGCTTTTTCTGTCATCCATGTTGCCTCCATTGTCACTGTCAATGTATCCAAGGAGTTTGAAATTTTCTGAGGTTGAATATAAAATACCAAAATCTTTTGTTCCACTTACATACCTTAGAATTCTTTTACCTGCTTGCCAATGAGATTCTTTTGGTGATTCCATAAATCTTGAGATTAAACTAACTCCATACATGATGTCTCTCCTTGTCGCTGTAAGATACATAAGGCTTCCAATGAGCCTTTTGAACAACGTAGGATCTACATTGGATCCATCATCATCCTTGCTCAATTTCAAACCTGTTATCACTGGTGTTGGAGCTGTTTTGCAGTTTAACATCTTAAATTTGTTCAAGACTTCATTTGCATACTTTTACTGAGATATAAATATACCCTTTTTAGTGTGTTGGAATTCAATGCCCAGAAAATACTTCATAAGCCCTAAATTAGTCATTTCAAATTCACTTTCCATGACTAATCTAAAATCCTCTATGCCAAAACCACCAGTAAATATTAAATCATCTACATACATGCATACAATTAGCTTATTACTTTGCTTATTGATTTTTGTGTACAGCCTTGGTTCACATTCACTTCTGTGTGTTAGGATATTCCTATACTCCATCCTAATCCTACTAGCCTTCCAGTCATTTTCATTTTTAGTCATGCATGCAAAATTAGGGTTTGCATGCAATTAAGGTTTGCATGCATTCTAGGTCATCAGTCCCAGCACCTAGTCATCAGCAAACTAGCCCCCAGAGCTTCTTTCAGATCATTTCTAAGGCTCCTAGTGACTAATGCGCCCTCATTTGCTCCACTGCATGACAAGGGCACCTTCTTCACCTACCAATCCATTTATATTCAGTTATATTGAGTTATCTTTAGTTATTCCCTTGATTTAAGGATTAACTGACTCTTTACTGAGTTTATCACTCTGTTGGACCTCCAATGAGACTAGATTGATCATTCTGACTCCAGTTAGAACCTCTGGCGCCCTCCACTGAGCCTCCTTCACTATATTAGTGCTTCCATGTGCCAATTACACCAACCGCATTCAGTTAGACTCAGTTTGACTCCCGGTTGATCATTACTTGTGCATTGATGACTTCACTAATGAGAAGGTGGACTCCTAGTTAGGCATTGATGACTCTCCACTGATTATGGATCTGTGCATGAAGGCCAATTCGAATTCATCCTAGTGAATTCGAATCCTCATACTTAGTATTGTATATTTACCAGTTCATTATTCTGTTAATAGTAACATGTGTAATTATTCTTCCTCAATCAGAGTTTCTTTGGATCTAAGTTCTATTGCTTGTCTCTTCTTCTATTATTCCTAAATTCTTTCATTGTGACGTTTACATCATCTCTTTGGATCTTATGTGGGAAATTTCACATGGTATCAGATCCTTGAGAGTACATTCTACCTCCATTCTTGAGAGTTTTTTTTGCAGGTATTTTGAAGTTCCGGCAGTTGCAGCAGCAGATTCAGCAGCTTTCTATTTGCACTTGTTCAAGCAGTCAAGATGAGAAATTCGAATGCTCCTTCTTCTATACTTATCACTCCTTTAAATTATTTCTAATGGAAGAGGAAGATGATAATACTCTTGCAATCAAGAGGGTTTACTAGAATAGTTGAGGAAAAAGATGCCATACCACATCAAGCTGAAAAGAGAATCAAGCACCTAAACAAAATGGATGAAGCCTTTGGATGCATATGCCTTCATATATCTGATGATCTATTGTTTCATACTGATGGATTGAAGTCTCCAAATTATTTATGGATAAAATTGAGGAGTGTTTTTGTCAAACAAGACGAACTAAGAGGCTACATTCTTGAGAATGAATTGGTTTCCCTTCAACCTAGCAATTTCGAGAGCATCCAAGATTTCTTCTCCAAATTTCAGAATTTGGTTTTGCATTGCAAGCAATGTGGCATCACTAAAAGTGATGAGCAATTGATACTCTCTATATTGAGCAAACTTGGATCTCAATTTTCTGTCTTTGTATCTACCATTCATTCTGTTCGAATGTCCATCCCTGGATGGAAGTTTTCCACCTTAAGTGACTTTATTGAAGCTCTCACTCAAGAAGATAACAAACTGTTTCAAATGGGTGCCATCAAAACCTCCAAAGATATAGCTCTTTTAGCTGGTGAATCAATTGGGGCGAATGCAAAAGGGGGACAAAAAGGCAAAGGCAAGAAACCTTCAAGATCCAAGAATGACAAACAAAAGAGACCAAATTGTACCTACTGCAAGAGAGTAAACCATCCTGAGCATGCCTGCATGCATAAGAAGATTTATCTTCTAACCAAGCTTCTTGAACAAAACCAAATTGTTGTTCCAAAAGAAGCAAAGATGTCTGATTCTGGAAGTGGATCTGATGATTGTCATGCATTGATGGTTGGTTTTTCAAAGACAAAAGCTCTCCTCATAGATTCTGGAGCTTCCAACCACATGATGGCACAAGAAGAATCCTTCTCCTCTTTGGATCTCCAAGAGGGGCCTACCATTCACATGGGAGACAACTCTCAGATTTTTGCCAAAGGTTTAGGTACAGTTCATATGGAGCATGGTAAGTTCAAAAATGTCTTATTTGTTCCTTCTCTTACAGCTAATTTGTTGTCAGTATATCAAATGACTCATACAGGATCTCCAAAACAAGTAATTTTTGGTCCATACACAGTAGAGATTACAGAAATCTCCACTGGAAAGGTTATAGCGAATGGGATTGCTAATCATGCCTCAAAGGCATATGAGTTCTCACACTTCATGCCCTTCTCTCCAACTATTCCCTCAGATTCTGATGAAGATCACAATGACTTCTCTTCCAGTGACTCCTATTCTAGTGAAGGAGAAGATCAAGATTTTGATGTTGAGATCATGGTTCAAGAAGATTCAGAACCAACACCTATTCTCAGTCCAAATTCAAGAGAAATATGTTCTCACACAATCCTTGCTACTACTAAGAACACAGTTGATGATTTATTTGCTTACAGAACTACTAAACTTCAGCAGCGTGCTAACCTTGCATTATGCCATCCATCTCTCCACAAGAGATGCAGCATGTTGATGGGATTCTCTCTTCCATCTTTTGGGAAGACTACTCATGTTCCATTCGCTCAAGATACAGAAAAATTTCCTGAAAGACTTGCTCCATCCTCCACACAGTGGGAGACCTTCCTACATGGGATCAACTTGCCAAGTCTTTTACAAAAGTTTTCACTGATGAAAGCTTCTTTCTTTTCTGCGTGATGGTTCTTTGAGTTATTTACTGTTCTTTTGAGGGGGGTATTTTTCCCATGAGGTTTTCCCCATTTTCTCAGTTTATGGGCAGTTATGTATTTTATTATCATTTCATTTATTGTATGGGTGACCTTTGGTCCTAGTTACCAGGGCCCAGAATGGATTAAGGGGGGGTGTTAGGATATTCCTATACTCCATCCTAATCCTACTAGCCTTGCATTCATTTTCATTTTCATTCATGCATGCAAAATTAGGGTTTGCATGCATTCTAGGTCATCAGTCCCAGCACCTAGTCCTCAGCAAACTAGCCCCTGGAGCTTCTTTCAAATCATTTCTAGGCCTCCCAGTGACTAATGCGCCCTCCTTTGCTCCACTGCATTACAAGGGCACCTTCTTCACCTACCAGTCTAGTTATATTCAGTTATATTGAGTTATCTTCAGTTATTCCCTTGATTTAAGGATTAACTGACTCTTTACTGAGTTTATCACTCTGTTGGACCTCTAGTGAGACTAGATTGATCGTTCTGACTCCAGTTAGAACCTATGGCACCCTCCACTGAGCCTCCTTCACTATATTAGTGCTTCCATGTGTCAGTTACACCAACCACATTCAGTTTAACTCCCAGTTGATCATTACTTGTGCATTGATGACTTCACTGATGAGAAGGTGGACTCCTAGTTAGGCATTGATGACTCTCCACTGATTATGGATCTGTGCATGAAGGCCAATTCGAATTCCTCCTAGTGAATTTGAATCCTCATACTCAGCATTGTATATTTACTAGTTCATTATTCTGCCTCAATCAGAGTTTCTTTGGATCTAAGTTCTATTGCTTGTCTCTTCTTCTATTATTCCTAAATTCTTTCATTGTGACGTTTACATCATCTCTTTGGATCTTATGTGGGAAATTTCACACTGTGAAATCCATTTTGAATGAGGTGAGAGTCAATGCGATTGTACCAAGCTCTAGGAGCTTGCTTCAAACCATAGAGTGCATTTTTCAGCCTATATACTTTGTGTCCTTGTCCTGGGACTTTGTAGCCTTGTGGCTACTCCACATATACTTCTTCCTCCAAATAACCATTTAAAAATGTAGACTTAACATCCATTTGGTAAACAGGCCATTTCTTATGTGCTTCAGTGGCCAGAAGTATTTTGATAGTGTCCATTCATGCTATAGGTGAAAAAGTTTCATTGAATTCTATGACGGGCTGTTGTGTGAACCCTCTTGCTACCAATATTTGCTTGTGCTTCTGCACATTTACATCAACATCTTTCTTGGTCTTATAAATCCATTTGACGCTTATCACATCCTTGTCCTTAGGAACATCGACTAATTCCCATGTTTGATTCTTCTCAATGCATTCTATTTCTTCATTCGTGGCTTACGCCCAAACTTCTATTTCTTCATTCGTGGCTTACGCCCAAACTTTATCTTTGAAAGCTTCTTCAAATGTTAGCGGATCATTAATTTGAGAAAATAATGCAAAAACTGAGAAAGAATTGGGTGTACCAGTCTCATATATCTCACGCAAACTTTTTTGTCTTTGTCGGAGTTGTTGATGTCGAACTTCGTGAACTGGTTGACAGAGTTTGTTGTGCTCTTGGTGTTGTTGTTGATGTATATGTAACTTCGGAATGTATTTCACATATATGTATATTGTATTCCTATAGAGATGTTATTATTCCTCTATACGGAAGTGTCGTCATTTATGTTGTAAGTGTCGTAACTTATACTTGATGGGTTATTAGACGACCTCGTTGGGGTCGGCCCTGTATAAGTCATGTGGGTCAAAGGGTTATTAAACCACCCTATTGGGGGTCGGCCCAGTCAGCTTTATGTTATGTGGTTAAGTTAAGGCCGACCTAGTAAAGGTTATTAGGCAAGTCAAGTCAAGTATAAATAGAGTGCGGGAGGCACTCTATTTGATCATTCTATTCTCACACACACTCTTTGGAGAGTGGCGCACTTGTGGAGGAGGAGAAGCTGCTTCTAGGAGATGTTTATCTCTTATGCTTGGGTTGTATCATTGCTCTATCTATCTCTGAGGAATTTATTGGGGTTTTTCACCTTTATGGTTTTCCCCAAGTAAACTCTATGTCTCTTGTGTGCTTGCATTATTGTGTCCATGATTGATATGCTGTAGATATGTTGTACATGTTGTTCTCTCAGTTAAGATCCTAGATCAGATTGAAGTAAATGTTGTTCTCCCATGGCTGCGATATAAGTGTTGGGGCCATTCGAGCATGGTTGTAGATGTGTTCTCCCATGGATGCAATATAAGTGCTGGGGCCATTCGAGCATGGTTTTAGATGTGTTCTCCCATGGCTACGATATAAGTGCTGGGACCATTTGAGCATGGTTGTAGATGTGTTCTCCCATGGCTGCAATATAAGTGATGGGGCCATTCGAGCACGGTTGTAGATGTGTTCTCCCATGGCTGCGATATAAGTGTTGGGCCATTTGAGCATGGTTGTAGATGTGTTCTCCCATGGCTGCAATATAAGTGTTGTGCCATTCTCGCATGGTTGTAGATGTGTTCTCCCATGGCGTAGATGTAAGTGTTGTGTGATGTGCATCTGGGTTGTGCTTCATGAACGATGATCATGAGTATCAGGATGATACTCTGTGGCTGTGGACAGGTTGTGCAGTAGCATGTAAAAGGTCCTAGGAGATCAGATAGGTTGAGCTGTGTGCTTGTAATCAGTCCTGGGATTCTCTTTCGAGGTTTTTTTTAACTCACGTAATAAGTATTGAGGATTCCACAGTATGGCCAGTGATGATGAATACCTGCAAGTGGTGGGCCTACATCCAATATGAAAAAGGACTGGCTCTGTAGAACTTCCTATGACGAGTAGATCAGATATTTATTGAGATAGCAGCAGTAGTGACGATGACGATGATTCGAGGACGATGATTCGCTGATGATGATCCAGAGAAGAAGACTTGGGCTAGAAGACCTATGTCGAGAAATACCTTCCTAGTTAAGAGGGAGTGTTGATGTATATGTAACTTCGGAATGTATTTCACATATATGTATATTGTATTCCTATAGAGATGTTATTATTCCTCTATACGGAAGTGTCGTCATTTATGTTGTAAGTGTCGTAACTTATACTTGATGGGTTATTAGACCACCTTGTTGGGGTCGGCCTTGTATAAGTCATGTGGGTCAAAGGGTTATTAGACCACCCTATTAGGGATCGTCCATGTGGTTCAAAGGGTTATTAGACTACCCTATTGGGGGTCGGCCCAGTCATCTTTATGTTATGTGGTTAAGTTAAGGCCGACCTAGTAAAGGTTATTAGGCAAGTCAAGTCAAGTATAAATAGAGTGCGGGAGGCACTCTATTTGATCATTCTATTCTCACACACACTCTTTGGAGAGTGGCGCACTTGTGGAGGAGGAGAAGCTGCTGCTAGGAGATGTCTATCTCTTATGCTTGGGTTGTATCATTGCTCTATCTCTCTATCTATCTCTGAGGAAGTTATTGGGGTTTTTCACCTTTATGGTTTTTTCCAAGTAAACTATGTGTCTCTTGTGTGCTTGCATTATTGTGTCCATGATTGATATGCTGTAGATATGTTGTACATGTTGTTCTCTCAGTTAAGATCCTACATCAGATTGAAGTAAATTCTGAAAAATTAACAGGTGTGCTTGTCGGAGTAGCTTGAACTGCGACTTGTGTCTGACTTCCTTGTGTTGAAACATGTTGCGTTGTCCTGGGATTAGATGGAGCTGCGACATTTTGATTCACATGCAGAGTGTCAACCACATTTTCTGGGATTTCATCATGTTCGACATGTGACACGATTTTAACATTGTTCTCTACGGTTCCATCCTTTGCTTCATTTTATACAAACTGAATACATCGACTGATAATAACTTTTCTTACAACAGGGTCATACAACTTGTATGATTTTGTGTCATTAGAATACCCAATAAAATAAATTTATGTCCTTTATTGTCTAATTTCCTTCTCACCTGATATGGAACATGTGCATATGTAACACAACCAAAAACTTTAAATGCGAAACACTATGTTTCATACTTGTCCAGGCTTCCTACGGAACTTTGTTCTTCACACTCTTTGTTGGACATTGATTCATGATGTATACAGCAGTCATTGCCTCAGCCTAGTATTAATTTGACAGATACATAGCTTCCAACATATTGCATGCCATCTCCATAATGGTTCTGTTTTTCCTCTCTGCGATACCATTTTGTCGATGTGTATATCACGCAGTGAATTTCCTGTGTATGCCATGACTTTTACAGAAGTTTAAGAAATCATTTGAAACATACTCACCACCTCTATATCTTCTTAAGATCTTGATGTTGTAACCACTTTGCTTCTCCACAAGTGCCTTGAACTGCTGAAAACATGCAAATGCATCATATTTATGTTTTAGAAAATATATTCAGGTTTTTCTTGTGAAATCATTAATAAATGTGAGAAGGTAATTACATCCTCCCAAGGATGGTGTTTTCATTGGTCCACAAATATCAGAGTGCACAATTTCAAGTGTTGTGTGAGCTCTATATGTGTAGGGTTCATCAAGTTAAGTAAGTGAAATTATTTTTTTTTTATGTAGAGACTTAAGGCATTTCATTCAAGTCTAAGAGCAAGTGAAAGCATAACAATATTTATCCTTAAGAAGTGTACCTAAGCAATTTCTCACTTACTAAGGTTTTCATCTCAAATTACATACCTAAACTATTACAACATGAGATACATGAAGTAATATTCTCCTCCAATAAATAAGAATCTAAACACTTATATGAAACATAATTTTATCTACAATATACACACTTGCGATAATCAAATAGTCTTCTATATTCACCACTCAACATTTATATATATATATAATTGAACTAGTTGAGGCAGCATGGATTAATACATTATTACATATTTAGTCTTTACAAAAAAATTATTAAAACCCATAATATGTAATATTATTTAAAAATCAATCTTCACATATTATACCACTAATAATCACACTCAAATGTATTATTAAATAACATATATTCACATCATAAACTAATTCCATACATGAAATGGTATGCTATTGATACAATCAATATTTTTTGATAATACTAACCATTAGATACGTATTATATAGCATTATTACTAGTTAGTCCTCACCTAAAAAGGGACTGTCATATAAATTCCAGAATCCAATTCGAAATTGTTCCAATTCTATAAATCGATAGATGATACATAAATTCTAGTATTCATTTCAATTTCCTTTCAATTCTATAAACCAACAACTGTCATATAAATTCCAGTAGTCATTTTAAAATCATTTCGATTCTATTGATCAACAAAAGACATAAAATTTCCAATAGTAATTTCGATTTCATTTCGGCTTTATAAATCAATAACTGTCATACAAATTCTAGTAGTCATTTTAAAATTCATTTCGATTCTATAAACCTGTAAATGACATATTTTCCACCATATAATATTTCATAGGGCGAATTTAAAGAAACGACTGAATACTAAGGGTAAATTTTAAGGGTCTTTTAATTCGGAGGATGAGCCGAATCACCAATCGGCATGGGACTTGACGCAGCTTCTTCAAGGTTGAGGTTTGAGTATGAAGTTACCAATCTAAAATGGAAGTAACACAGAGAAATCAAGATCGTTTCAGAGTTTTAAAGTATGACACCGAATTGATGGTTGGAAACAAACCATAAGAATTTGGGGCTAATGGAGACCGACGCCGATCCAAGGAAAATGGATCGATTACCCAGTTTCTCTATCGGAGTTCGCTTCTACCTAAAAGTGATGATCAAATCCAATTTATAATTAAGATTCTGTATTACAAGATTGAACTGTGAAAGACACGGTCAAAACCCCTCGGTTGACCACCCTACCGTATCGAGGTTATTCTTCTTCACCTCGAACCCCGAGCTCACAGAGCCGTAAGAACACAGACAAATAGCCTCCCGAAAGGATCTCCCAATCCTCGTTCCGGCTAATCTCAAGTCCAAGGATCATAACATAATCCGAGATTATGATGACCATTCAGCATTAGGGAGCAAGAGATCCCTATTTCTTTCTCCTCCCTCTTTATATAGGAAAAGCTCCTGTGCCATGTGTCTGTCCATGCACATTATTTAATTTAATTTAATATTTTAATTAACAATATTCTCAAATACATGTGTCTCAATGTCTTTAAGGTGCACATAATTCCCTAGATCAGTGGGAGTTAGGTGTAGGAGAGTTCTACTTCTTTTTTTATTCTCAATTAGTTTACTTAATATCTTTTAGTACTAGTTGTTTTTATTTATTTAAATTATTTTAAATAATAAAAACTTTATAACACGATTTGTTTCTTTTAATGAAATAGCATTTGAATTTTTTTATTTTTGAGAGACTAAAAGATTAATATATATATATATATATATATATATAAATATATATTCTTTTAATTCTAAATAAATATTTTATTCAAATAATTATTTATTCTAATTACAATCTTTTTTTTTTCTTTTATAGTAATAAGGAAATATTTAAAATAATTATTTATTCCATTTAAAAACATTCTCTTTTTAAAATAATTAATATATATTTCCATTAACTATAAAAGAACAGGACATTAACTTTTCTAACTTTCAAATTCCTTTCTCAATCATAATAACATAATCATAATAATAATAATAATAATAAAATATTGAATAATTTATTATTAAATTCTCTAAAACTTCTACATGCATTTTATTTAATTATGCTTGTATGAGTAGTTTTCTTTTTTTTTTTCATTCTTCTTTGTCTAGGTACCTCTTCGGCGAGCCCTTCCAACAGTATCTTCATTTCTTCTTATGGGAAGTACTGCGTAGCGATCAGGAGTCGTTACCGCGATCTCTCAACTATGCTCCTTGGAGAGTAAGGGATGTTGAGGGATGAGGCTCTCCTTATTGCGCGCCCCTCAACTCATCGCACGTGACCAAATCATTATGGTCTTACCCGTACGGCATACGCTTCCCCAGGTGAGCTGAAACGGATTCACCCGTGCCTGGATTACTAGTTCAGGGTCGACAGTCAGCCGTCGTACCCCTAAGTGTTCTTTCCGTTCTTACGACCCCGATATTTTCCATTGTGGTTCAGTCGGTAAATCGTCTTACCTGCCACTGCACACACTTAAACGCATATTAGTAGCGTTGCACTAATAAACATTTGTATCATCCTTTTCATTTTCTCTGTCAATCAAGTATAAACAAATCATCATTTTTCATTTCAAGTAATTTCAACATTCATCATTTTCATTTTCTCAGTCAATCGAGTATAAACAAATCATCATTTTTCATTTCAAGTAATTTTAACATTCATCATTTTCATTTTCTCAGTCAGTCGAGTATAAACAAATCATCATTTTGCATTTCACATAAAAAGTCTAAAGCAATCATTCACGGTCCAAATTTTTATAACTCTAAGTCACTTCAAACCAGTGCCCTCAAACAGTCAAATCGGTCATAGATCTCAAAAGTAGTCTGATCAATCATAGGTCTCAAAACAATCTAGTCAATCATAAGTCTAACATAGTCAAAATCAAACACAAGTGCTAAGGCGGACATTACAATATGAATTTCCGACTGGAAAAGTCTCTCTGTGTTGTTTGCCAAAAATATATCCTTCACAAATTCTCTCTGGATTTTCAATCAATGGAAATCCTTTCATCATGTCCTTCATGTGCAGTAGCTTCATCCCACCAAAATTCAGATGTCCAAATATGAAGTGCCACAACCAGGATTCATCCTTTATTTCTGTTTGAAACGCTGCTTGCATTCATTTGTCGCTTTCTTTTTCTTTCTTGTCGTAGTGAATGTCTGATTCTTTACTTTCTCCTTTGAATGTAGCTTCTGAGTTTCCATTTTGACTTCCATGAACAACTTGAGTTGTTTTTCCTTTTATGTTTGGCCTTATCCTCAAAGGAAACAAGTGATTTCTTGTCATCTGCACTTCGTCTATTAAACAATTGCTTAGATATATGTCCTTAATCAGACAATGTTTTCCTCTCATATGAACTTTGTAACCTTTTTCTAACAGTTTTTCAATGCTCATCAAATTATTCTTCAAACCTTTAACATAATAAACATCAGGCATAAATTTATGCTCCCCCTGTTTGGTTATAATATCAATAGTACCCTTACCCAAAACAGTGACTTGAATATTATTTCCAAGTGTGACATCAATTTGAACTGATATATCTAGACTGGAGAATAAATTTAAATTACCAGTCATATGATTGCTACAGCTTGAGTCTAAATACCATATGTCATTTGGACTTTCTTGGACAACATTGCATTCAAGTGGAGATGCACATGCTAAGAACAATGAGTTGGTTGGAGTGTTGTTTTTTCTTGACTGTGTTTGACCGTGCTTTCCTTGGTCATACTGTTTCTTCCTACATTCATATGCGAAGTGTCCAAATCTCTTACACTAATGACATTGAATTTTTTATTTATCAGACCTTTGTCCACTTGGCTGACTGGGGTTCTGATTCTGACATCTACCAGCAACATATGTGAGGCTGCTCCTAAGACCTCCTCTGAAAGAAATTCTTCCTCTACCTCTAGAGTTTGGTCTTCCCCTTCCTCTTCCATGGCTTATGGATGAATGTGCTGCAAATGCACCTTCTAATGATGTATCTGATTTGCTGATTCTATGTTCGTGATTGAGGAGTGTGGCTTGCAAATCATCAATAGTAAATTGGGACAGATCTTTTTTTTCCTCCAGGGTCACAACTAAAGATCCAAATTTCTTTGGAAGAACTCTAAGAATTTTTTCAACAACTCTTTGGTCACATATATTTTATCCATGAGACTTTATTTGATTAATTATACCAATAACCTGAGTATAAAATGATTCTACTGACTCTATATCTTTCATTGATAGATATTCAAAATCTCTTCTAAGGAGTTGTAGATTGGCAGTCATTACCTTGTTCAAGCCTTGACAGGAATTTTCCAGTGTGTCCCACACTTCCTTAGCTTTTGTCACTGTTGCTACTCTTGGGATTATGGATTCATGTGTTTCTTGATGTATGTAGAATAATGCATTTCCATCTTTCTTCCTATGTTCCCTCAAGACACCTTCTCAACTTGTGTGAGATTGTTGTATGCTGTCAGATCTGTCAGTTCTACATAGCCATTTTCAACTATTTCCCATACATCTTGAGCTCTAAACAAAGCTTTCATAGTTATAGACCAATATTCATAATTTTTTCCTGAAAATATTGGAGTTTTCAACTTACCAGAAGTAGAAGCCATGCTTAACTTTCTTTTCCCTTTTTTGTAAATAGAATTTCTACTCTCCGTAAACCAAGCTCTGATACCAGATCAAGAGAAAAGATCACCATGCAGTCAAAAACAAATGAACTGCACAGTAAGTATATATATACTTCTCTTCGATTTGGACTTCGATGAACATACAATAGGAAACCCAACTTTTACTTCGCCAAGAACTTCATTTCACCGAGCATATACTTCACATAGTAAACTTTCAACTTCGCAGAACACTAGGTTCACGGAATATTAACTTCGCATAACATTAACTTCACATAAATGGAACTTTGCATAAATTGAACTTCGCATAAATTAACTTCGCATAAATTTATTTTGCATAAATTTACTTCGCAAACTTCTTTAACTCCATAGAGATTAACTTCGCACAAACTCACTCTTAAACAAGCTTTTCATTAAAATATAAATAACTTTTACCACTGTAAAATATTTGGTCCAAATCTTGATTTCTCTTACATACCATAAATGTAAACAACATTTACACAAGTAAATCTGCAGAAGATGTGCGACATATAATATTCAACATTTTTGAGAATGAATACATAAAACTATAGACTTATATATTACCACAGTAAAACAAGGCAACTTGACCGCATTACACAGAGATGGAATTTACTTTGATCTTTCACCTTTTACAGAGCTTGGGCTCTTAATACACTTCGTAACTATGAGCTTGGGCTCACAAACACATCGTGAATCCATCTTTCTTCTCCTTTCTATCTTCCTATGTTCCACTCTATTCCTCTATATGTTTTTCATTTCTTCTTCTTCTTCTATATATACACAAACTTGACATCACTCCACCTGGAAGCTACTGAGTTACATTAAATATTGTAATTAATTTCTACCTAAGAAATTCTTAACTTGAGAAATACAAACACGGTTAAATAAATAAAAGGAAGTGTGCAAGAAGCCTTCTGACAAACTGATTGAGTGTCTGACATCTCTGCGGCTCTACGAACTAGAAAAAAGATTGAGCAACTGACTGACAAAGTCGGTGCAGACTAGATACACAATCAGCTCGTAATTACATTTTTCCAACCTTAGAATTTAAATATGTGTATATACATCTTTAATCAATTTACTTGTTATCACAATGACAAATGAGGTAGAACAATATGTTAAGTGAGACAAAGTCATTTTCTGGACTTAGTTCTAAAGAAGCACAAACTTGATAACCTCATAAATAATTCACTTTAGGAAAAAATAAGACCAAAAATCTTGTCGCAATAATGCTTATAAATATTAACTACCTTACATTTTTTATCTCAACCTAGACAAACCTAAATCCTCTTCACTAGAAGAAAGATGATATTTGACCATTCCCTTCATGTCATTATTATTGCTTCTATATCGTTTGTATATACATATCTAATCAGCTTTTTTATTTTTCATGGTGGCGAAAGAGGTAGAACATATGTTAAGCAAGAGGTAGAACATATGTTTTAAGTGAGGCAGAGTCATTTTATGGACTTAATTCTAAAGAAGCACAAACTTGATGACCTCATAAATAATTCACTTCAAGAGAAAAGAAAAGACTAAAAATCTTATCACAATAACGAATATAAATATTAACTACCTTAAATTTTTATTTGTCTCAACCCACACAAACCTAAATCCTCATCACAAGAAGAAAGCTAAGATTTAACCATTCCCTTCTTCTCATTATTATTGTTTCTATATCCTTTGTATATACATCTCTAATCAACTTGCTTGTTGTCATGGCGATGAAAGAGGTAGAACAATATGTTAAGTGAAGCAGATTCAGTGGCTCATATTTCAAGACTTTGAAATGGCATGACAAACACCACAAAATCAAAACAGATTTAAAATTTTAATGAAGAGAATACAATGGATTGCAATGGACATAAATGAAAGAGAGATCGTGCCATGGAACCCTAAACCAGGAAAAAAAAAAAAAAAAAAAAAACACCACCGAGATTGCCTAAAATTATTACTGGGTCGAGGAAATAAATAAAGTAGGTAAAGAACAAATGCATTTGCACTTCTCGGGGAATAAATAAAGTAGGTAAAGAACAAATGTGTATCCACTTCTCACTATATCTGATGGTGTGTCTGCACTGACTGAAATAGATAGAATTGGTGTTGGCATGGGGTTAGTCCACATGAAGTGCGGAAGCTGACAGTAGAAAAGAAGGACCATCCACGGAAGAAAGGACCATTCGCGGAGAACAAGGAAGCACAAGATTAGTTTAGTTTGTTAGAAAGGGTCATTTGGAGCATTTTGTAACCACCATAGTTGGCTATAAATAAGAATATGAATGTAAGCCTAAGGGAATGATTCGATCTGATCCTAGAAGGAAATCATAAGCAATCAATAGATCTGTGGATAAACTCTGTAATGTTTTGCTCTATTTTTGGCAGATGGATCCACGATAAGATGTTTTGATAGTTTATGCGAAGGTTATACTACAGGTTTTGATAAGTTAATGCATGAAGATGTTCGGATATGTTCTTCTGTTTCTATTTATGTCGAATAATGAATGTTGCATCATATTTTATGTTGCTTGTTATGTAAAGTTTCATTGACGTAATTACTGGTATTATTCTGTTGATGTGAATGTTGAATATGCAATTGATGAATGTAAGTTTGATTTGTGAAGCATGATGCGAAAGTGAATCTCCGGTTTCTGATGCGATAGAGTTAGAATAGATGCATGTCCTTTCCCCACTGTGGAAACTTGGTTCCTGCATCCCCCTTAACCATCTCGGGTGAGACTTCACTCGCTTCATGGGTGTTGCTAGAAACTTAGGGTAAAACCTTTCTGGGTCGGTGCTTAAGGGTGTTAGGTTGGTGTTTTTTTTATGACAGTGCGAATTGAACCCCTATCGACAGAAATATGTCAACAAATGGTTCTGTTGTCGGGACCCTAAAGAAGAAAGAAGAGGACATACAGTGGCACCCGACGAAACCAGAGATCCAAGATTGGTTTGACAAGAAGGTAGAATAATTCGTGGAAGGAGAAAATCAGAACCCAGGGCAGACAACAAGCAGTTGGTTGGAAAAGCATATTTATTCTGATATCTACGAGATATTCTTCTATGAATTCCCAGTATTGTTGCACGAGTGGTTGGCACAACTGACCTTTCAAAAGAACCATTGCCAAGGAGGTGAACCTAACCATTGAACTCCGGAACTGATTCAACAGCTGAAACGGGTCGACAATAAGGTATCAAGGGCTTTTGACTTCTAGGTAGACCGTATCTTAGAGGGATACATCACTGAGTTTGCCGTTGATATGATCAAAGCATATAGCGACGCAGAAAGGAAATTTTTCAAAGGACCTAAAGGGAGATTCCTGCTATCGCTGAAGTTGTGGATTAAGATGCTCGTATGCGAAAAGGGAATATTGAGGATGAATTCGGACGAGTAGAAGATCAGTGTGTGGGAGTTGTGGGTACCGCGTGAATGCGGCTCTGATAGAAAGATGTGGGGTAGATGGATATGAGCGATGACGGATTTCTAAGGGAGGCTGAAGAAGACTGTGGTACCTTGAGGAGTGGGGCGATATTACGGTGACTAGAGAAGAAGAGGAGGACTGAGAGAGAGTCTCCTGAGGGGACCGGAAGGGAAGAATGCGAAACATGACCAAAAGAGATGAAGCGACCTTATTACGACGAAGAAGAAGGTGAACAAGCTACCCCAGAAGCCGAAGAAGGATGGAACCTAAGCTACAAAGTACCTTCAACTCCACACACTACTCAGAACTTGATTGGAAGAAATAAAAGTTACTCGTAGAGCTATCCTATGTGCCAGAACAGTAGTAAGAGTAGCGGATCAGTAAATAATAATAGTAGAAGCGCAAGAATGGCAGGAGACGACGCAAAGATGCCAACCTTCCAAGGTAACGGGACCGAGGATCCTGAATAATATTGGTTTTTGTACGAGGCAGTCTGGACTGTGAAGCAGGTCCAGGATGACAATATCAAGAAGGGATAGTTAGCGAAGACTGTCAAGGGCCGTTCCCTAGACTGGTATATGAATTTTACTAAGGTACCGACAGGAACTCTAGATAAAACATTTCCACAGATCAAGATGGGGATGATCGATGAGTTTAGAAAACCAAAATCCAAGTCGCGGTACATTACTGATCTCAAGGAAATCAAGCAGTTTTTAAACGAATCAGTATGGGAATTTGACCAACAGTATAAAATTCCAATGGAAAAAGTAAGTTTCGGGATGAGCGACATGAGACATAAAGAATGGTTTATCGCTAGGTTGGTACCGCACATTCGTGGGCCACTGATGCAATAGAAGGTAGAGACTTAGGCAGAGGCACTGGAAATTGCAATGAAGCTAGAGGCTTCACCAATTGGCAAAACAGGCCTAGGCATGGATCGGATACAAGCGTAGTTGGAAAAATTGACGATCCAGTTACAGGATATAAAGAAGGGAAAAGAGGCCCGCAAAGATGTATGGTGCACTAGATACAGGACAAAGGGGCATCACAAGGATCAATGTCCAGAATTTCAAAAATATTTGCAATTGTGTGCATTGAATCCCCTCAGTCAAGGAGGAATGCCTTGGTGTCGCGTCTATCAGATGAGAGGACATCGGCCAAAGGAATGTATGTACCTGCAAAAGATGGTGTCGAAACCAGTGAACTTGTATTGCAAGTTCTGTCGATCGGTTGGCAATGACTAAAAAGACTGCAGAGCTTATGACCTACTCCAAGAGAGGACTACGGATACATTATTCATGAAGGTAGAAGAGCAACCACCGGTATAGCAGTAGCAGCAGTATAATCAACATTGGCCTTAATATAATCCGCAACCGCAGTATGATCAGTCGAAGTATGGTCAACCGCAGTATGGCCAACCGCAATATCAACAGTCGCAATTTCAACCACTGCAATATCCACAACCACAGTATGGTCAACCGCAGTACCCTCCATATGGGTCACTACGAAGAGGATTCAGAGGGGGTTCTGTGAAGGCCGAGGTACTGATGTCGGCCGAGGAGGATCTCCTGGACAAGGTCAAAGACCAATCATATGTTACAATTATGTTTAGCAGGGCCACTATTAAAGGGATTGCCCGATCCAACCCCATAGTGCACTTATTGTAGTGTTGTGGACGATGGCGTCGAAGACTATCCTCAGCTCATCTGTTGCCATGGGATTAGTCCGTAGAAAGTGCAGAAGCCAACAGCTACAAAAGGGATAATCCACGGAAGAAAGGGTCATTCGCGGAGAATGAGGAATCGTGGAAGTAGTTAGTTTGTTAGTGGACCGTGTTGTAACCACTTACTTTTGTATAAATAGGAGTATGATTGTGAGCCTAAGGGCATCCAGATGCGGTGATGAATAGAACAATAGACCTTTTGAGTTTTGATCCAGTTAGTGATATGTTTTGTATCCGCGACATGATGTATTGACTGTTTCTGCGAAGGTCATTCTGCAGGTTTTAATGAATGCATGAAGATGTTTGATTATGGTTCTATATTTTTCTTTGTTTTTGTTAGATGCTGAATGCAAATTTTTGTGAGATGTTTAATGATCTGTGGGTTTAGTAATTGTTGTTCATGCTAATGAGTAGTTAATATCATGTTGATGGAATGTCTATTAATTGATGAATATGCGAATGATGAATGCTAGCATAGTGCGAAAGATATAATCTCTGGTTTCTATGGATTCAATGTATGTTTGATGCATGTCCTCAACTCTACTGTGGAAACTTGGTTCCTACAGCCCCCTTGTGCATCTCAGGTGAGACTTCACTCGCTCTGCAAGTGTTTCTGGAAAGGGTAAAACCTTTATGGTTCGGTGCATAAGGGAGTTCAGTTGATGGTTTGTTGGAGGCAATGCGAAGTGAACCCCTGTCGAAAGTCATTGTGTCAACAAATGGTTCTGTTTATGGGACCCTGAAAAGGAAAAGAAGAGGATATGTTGTGGCACCCGACAAAACCGGAGATTCAAGAGTGGTTTGACAAGAAGACAAAGGAATTCACAAAAGGAGAAAAGAAAAACCCTAGACAGACAGTAAGCAGTTGGTTGCAGAAGTACATTTATTCAGATATCCACTAGATATTTTTCTATGAACTCCCAGTACTGCTACACGACTGGTTAGCGCAGATAACATTTCAGAAGCACCATTTCCAAAATACTGAGCCTGAACATTGGACACTAGAACTGATTCAACAGTTGAAACGTGTCGACAACACAGTATCAAGGGTTGTCGATTTCTAGGTGGATAGTATCCTAGAGGGATATATTACTGAGTTCGCAATAGACACAATCAAATCATACAGTGACGCGAAAAGAAATTTCTTCAAGGGACCAAGGGGAAGGTTCTTGTTGTTTCTAAAACTGTGGATTAAGATGCTCATCTGTGAAAAAGGCATATTGAGGATGACTTCCGACGAGTAGAAAGATTCGTGTGCAGAGGTTTTGGGTATCGCGTGAATGCGGATCTGATATAAATATGTGGGGTAGATGGACATGAGCGACAATGAGTTTCTAAGGGAGGCTGACGAAGAGTGTGGTACCTTGAGGAGTGGGGTGATATTCTGGAGTCATGAGAAGAAGAGGAGGACTGAAAGAGAGTCTCCTGAGAGGACTGGAACAAAAGACTGGGAAACAGGACCACAAGGGAGAAAACGACCCTACTGCGACGAAGACGGTGACGAGGCTACCCCAGAAGCAGAAGAGGGACAGATCGTAAGTTACAACATACCTGTAACCCCATGCACTACTCAGAATTTTACAAGAAGAAACACAAGCTATTTGCAAAGTTTCCCTATGTGCAATGGTAAAAGTAGTGCATCAGTAAACAATAACCGGGGATGATTTTAAGGGTGAAATATAGCCCAATGGCGAAATTAGAGGGGTCTCAAACATATGATGGGAGAATTTGTAACATGAAAAGAGTTTTTTTTAATTTAATAATTTAGCCCCAAATTTATTTCACCCTCATCAATGGGAAATCGAATTGCCAAGGCCAGATAGGCATGAGAGAGAAGAAAAATTGAATTCGCCCTACCAATCTGGTTGAAACTGGTGACTCGCCCCGTAGTTTGGGAATGAAGGCCACAAAATATTGAATTCGCTCCGTTTTTTCAGTAATGTAGCTTCCAAATGGTGAGTTTGCCCCATTTTATCAGTTATGTAGCTTCGAAATGGTGAGTTCGCCCCATTTTATCAGTTATGTAGCCTCCGAATGGCGATTTCGCCCCGATTGGAGGATGATGCAAGTGGTTCATGGACTTTGTCAGCTAAATTTCCCTCAATTTGAGTTGGGAAATGGGCATTTTAGTTTATCCCTATATAATGTGGCAAGAGTCAATAGAAACCCACATCATCAAATCTTTCATCTTTGCATGCTTGGTTTTTTATAGTGGATGTATGGGTTTGTTCAAAGTTCCTTGGGGTTTGCAGTCTTTAGAGAGGTTAGTTTTCATTGAACTAGATACTGTGCAGTGGACATTATGCTATGGATGCATTCATTGTTGTATTTTCTATAGTATTTAAACTATTGTTGAAGCTTTGAAATTTAATTTTGTAGGTGAATTTGAAGGTGAAGGTAGTTTCAGTTGCATTACCTAGCACTGCAGCTGCTCAAGCGAAAAATCCGTCAATAACCTAGGTCATCTTAGACAAGTATGTTTCCATCCTCTATACATATGAAGTTCCAACATTGTAAGTGAATCACTGGAATGACAATTAGTATTTAATTTGGGGTGTTAAAATGTCTTCCCGAATCCCCATTGAAGTTTTAGGATTGTTATGAAGTGAGCTTCATGGTGTTGTCCTGTTTCTATGATTTGTCCTCCTGTAGATAGATAAAGAAAGAAGAAAATATTGCATGGAATGACTGCACTACAATCTCATGGTTATAAATATTTTTGGCCCCAAAATTCTTTGTATAAACCTTAAAGGTTCCCTCAAAATAGAGGGTATGTAGACTACCCAAGTATGATTCCAATAAAAGATTGATGTTTCTAGAATCCTTTAAACAAATTATTTTTAGTACATTTTTTATGAACTTGGAACCTGTTCAAGTTGATGGTCCTTTCCTTTTTACAATCACTAGATTCAACCGTAATAAAGATTGAACTAATTGCCAACCACAGATCTTTCTAGCACATGGAGAATTGTCTTTTTCTTTTCCTTTCTCCCACTAGCATGGTTTTGCTGCTTGTAGTGATGTTGGCATCTTTATCTTGTTGGTGAATCAGTATATAAGAATCCTTTATCTATTGAGCTTAGATGGATATCCAGAACTGAGAGGATTTGTAGTCAAACTGGGGAGTTTTTGTAAGGGATATGGTTACTCCATTTAGTGCACAATCATACAATTGTTGTTTTAGTGGTGTTTATATGATGATTTCTTCATCCATTTTCTATATTTATATTAGAATTCCAATATGCAGAAGCATACGATTCAAAATCCGTCTTAAGAGGGGCCACATCAAGTATTGGAACATAGTGAGTGCTTAGACCTAAAAATATTTAAAGTGCCACAGATAAATCATCCACCTCTTCAAGGGTCCTATTACATTTTCTATGGAACAGATCAATTTGGTGACAAATGTTTTACTCTCTTCAGGATTAGTAGATTATATTTCTTCAGAAGACCAGACACAAAAAGCATTTTGAAACAATTTAACAAGTGGGGTCAGCATATTTGTTGTTAACTCATGTTCATTTGCAAGGTACAACAAATGAGGTGAAACTATAGAATACAAAGAAACCTGGATGGGAGGATCATACCAAGCACTATTGATCATCATTCTACAAATACCTTCTCATTAACGTCCCTCCTCCATTCTCCCACTATCTCATATGAAGGTGGAAAACTAGAATCTGGAAAATAGTGTAAATTGCCATTTATGTTATTAGCAAACAGAGGGTTCAGAGTATCCTTTTCGATGTCAAAATATATTTACCTTACATAGTGAACATCTGCTAGATTTTTCTTTGTATTTAATCCCAAATAGGGACTATTGTACTGATAATTAGAGACATAAAAATCTTATTCTTCATCAGGCACTTCAATTTCCAAATTATTGTGTACCACCAACACAAATCTAGCTCAACCTTTGCTTCTCTTAAGATTTTGCAACATAATTCCTAAACTAGGTTCCAACACAAGTCTGCTTGATAGTAGCATCAACAAAGGAATATGAATTATAAAAAGGCTAAGGACACTATAGTCTAATACCTGTAGGAGTTTCGGGAGGAGGGGCCCTTACGAGAGACAAATCGTCGACCGAGGAAGAGCTTCCCATGGTGTTAACGTACTTTGTTTGGTGTGGTGTTGTTTTCGAGGAATACAACCACCGAAACCCATGAACCAGAGGGAAGAGTGGTCTAATGGATGATATCCGAAGAAGGCAAACTCCAGGCAAAGTTGTTGAATAATTAGCCAACTCCTCAAGTCATTGTTAGAATTAATTAATTTTTGATGAAGATAATACTAATGTTGGTGTTGGAGAAAGACTCTTGATTTCCATGTCAGCTTGCAATGTCATCAATGCTAGTGCAAATTAAAAACTTGATAAGCCATGTAAATGTCACCCTTTTTAGTGGTAAGTGCGAATTTCATCAAATCTAAGGCTTAGGAGGGAAACACAAACCCTAGTGGAGTAGTGTTACAAATTTCAGTTGAAGTGTTTGGTTTTGGGAGGACAATTTTTGGAAGGAAGAGGCCAAGTTACAGTGCCATAACAAGCTTTCAATATGATACCACATCCATCACTATGATGTAGGCTGCAAGATCTTTTTTGGGCTGAGTCTACATATTTGGGGATTGTTTTCTCTTATGGGGAGAACAGAACCACTGGGGATGAGCAAAGAAGGAAGGCAGCTGGTGTACCCATATCCAAAGTCAATTTGTGAAGATTTGGTCATCCCAACACTGCTAGGTGTATTCTAGGAAGCCTGTCGCTTTTTTTAACTATATGCTACCATTCTGAGCATAGAAAGTGAACACTATAGTTTGTTGCCTACAACATCAAAGGAAAGCAAGTTGTGGCTATTTAGAGGACTCTAGGAAGTCATTTCAGTTGTACCAGAGGTCTGTGAGTCCACATACACCTACAGGTATTAAATCTTTTACAAATCTACTTGTTTGACTCACATTGTGACCTTGTTGTATCGTCCTGGGAAGTAATGTCATTTATTACTGTGTTGGGCAATATTTCTTGTATTAAAGAAAGAGATCAAAGTTTCCTTTTGGTGTTAATTTCATTGAATTCTCAGATTGTATGCCAAATTGTGTGATCGGCGTTAACTATTTTGACAAAACATTTAAACCAAAGAGCACACTAACATACACACAGTCAGCATAACTCGCAACAGGGGTTAGTGGGGAGACAACAATAGAAAGGCTATTGATGATCCCTCATTTGACTATAGAATATGTCCTCCTTTTCTTCCTTCAGTTATATTGTGCTTGATGAGCATAGGCTATTGATGATCCCTCATTTGACTATAGAATATGTCCTCCTTTTCTTCCTTCAGTTATATTGTTCTTGATGAGCATGAAGTTTGTGTTTGTCATGAGACCAAATCTAGAGGATTCAAGTGTAGAGAATGCAATTTTCTTTCCATTGTGATCCTATTTAAGAGGATTACCAATTTGTCCTTAAAGAGTTTGGCACATGTGATATCCTATTTTGTCATGATTAGAAATCTTATGAGTATCCCACCACTTCTCATGTCCTTGTGCTTCTTTTGTTGGTTATAACTCATTTGGCCTTCTTTTGTTGGCATGGATGAATTTTTAGGTTGCACAGTTTTATCTAGGCTATGACGAGCTTGATTCTTCTTGCACTGTTTGTTGCAATTGGTGGGACAACATTGCTAGTTGCAATAATCACTAGAAGAGTTGGCATGTTGTTTGGGCTTGTACTTTTTCTCATCTTGGTTGCTAATTGCACCAAGAGAAACAAGTCGTTCTACAACCCGAGTGACTTGAGATGTGTGCATGTTTGTGCATTATATTGCTAATACAAGAAAATGAAAATAAGAGCCCGTATCTTGTTTCTATAAATTAACATAATAGAAAAACTGACATTATTTATTCTATCATATTTAAACAATAACTATAAATAAGATAGTGTAGACCCATTTTAACCTTGGATATATTATGCTTGAGATCATTAAAAAAGGTGAGTTGCAAACTTTAATGTCTATTAAATAGTTTTCGAGTGCAAAACATTGAGGTTGAGGTTTTTTATCTCTCTCAATGCTTAATAGATCAATTTTAAGATGGATCTATCTTATTCTATGGGTATCCCCAAAGTGTATTCATAGTCAAGAATTCTATCATCTAATTTATGAACTAGTGTATCTCACTTTGGTACATTCGAACAAGTTTGACTTCCTCCTCTCTAATGTTTAAACAATCCATGAAAGTGTGGAACTTGTTCATGCAGTCATCAATAAAGTGTTCATGGCACTAGTGCAATTGTTTCCACTTCATGTATTGGTCTTCACAATACTTCAATGGATAAAATTTGTCATGCACTGCTTCCTTGAAGCTGCCCCATGCAATCATTGGCTCAACACACTTTTCATGCTGTTGACTATGCACTTCCCACCAATCCTTTCTGATCAAAGATATCTTCATGGTCACGAGCTTGATCTTCTCTACATCATTGAATTTCTCGGCACCATAATAGGTTTGTAGCATGCTAAAGCACTCATAGTGTTCTTTCGCATTAATCTTCCCCTCAAGCATTGGAATTGTATGGTTAATCTTTACCTTGAAGGGTTTTGATTGGAAAATGAACCCAATCCAAATAGGAGGACAAATTGTGTTGAGGACTTAAGGAGTTAAGTATGTAACCATCATCACATAACATGACAACAATAAACTAGAAGACAATCCCCAAATGGTACAACCACCAAACCCATGAACCAGAGGTAAGAGTGGTCTAATGGATGACAGCCGAAGAAGGCAAACTCCAGGCAAAGTTGTCGAATAATTAACCAACTCCTCAAGTCATTGTTAGAATTAATTAAATTGTTGATGAAGATAATACTATTGTTGGTGTTGGAGAAAGACTTTTGATTTCCATGTCAGCTTGCAATGTCATCAGTGCTAGTCTAAATTAAAAACTTGATAAGCCATGTAAATGTCACCCTTTTTAGTGGTAAGTGTGAATTTCATCAAATCTGAGGCTTAGGAGGGAAACACAAACCCTAGTGGAGTAGTGTTACAAATTTTAGTTGAAGTGTTTGTGGGAGGACGACTTTTAGAAGGAAGAGACCAAGTTACAGTGCCATAACAAGCTTCCAATATGATACCACATCCATCACTGTGATGTAGGCTGCAAGCTCTTTTGTGGGTTGAGTCTACATATTTGGGGATTGTTTTCTCTTGTGGGAAGAACAAAACCACTAGGGACGAGCAAAGAAGGAAGGCAGTTGGTGTACCCATATCCAAAGTCAATTTGTGAAGATTTGGTCATCCCAACACTGCTAGGTGTATTCTAGGAAGCCTGCCGTCTTTTTTTTACTATATGCTACCATTCTGAGCATAGAAAGTGAACACTATAGTTTGTTGCCTACAACATCAAAGGGAAGCAAGTTGTGGCTATTTAGAGGACTCCGGGAAGTCATTTCAACTGTACTAGAGGTCTGTGAGTCGACATACACCTACAGGTATTAAATCTTTTACAAATATGCTTGTTTGACTCACATTGTGACCTTGTTGTATCTTCCTAGGAAGTAATGTCATTTATTACTGTGTTGGGCAATATTTCTAGTATTAAACAAAGAGATCATAGTTTCCTTTTGGTGTTAATTTCATTGAATTTTCAGATTGTATGCCAAACTTTTTTATCGGCGTTAACTGTTTTGACAAAACATTTAAACCAAAGAGCACACTAACATACACACAGTCAGCATAACTTGCAACAGGGGTTAGTTGGGAGACATTATGTGATCCTTGATATGTTGTATGTGAATATATCTAAACTAAGCCTGGAATCAATGCTGCTAGGATTTTGAAAACCCATTCTCCCCTTCTTAATTTCCTCGAACAATAGTTTGGCTTCTTCAAACATATTATTTTGTCTACAAACTTTTATCATAGCATTGATGGTGCCTATATTTGGAACACATAATTCCTAAATATAATAACTTCTCAAACTACAACAAAGCATCTTTCCATCTTCCAACAACACAAAGGCAACATGCCAATCAAAATAAACACTAGTTGTTGCAAGCACTCCTCAACATTCCATCTTCTTAACTTCCCTCAGTTCTTGACTCATATTTGATCACCCATCGACATCCTCATTCAATTTGGGTTGGATAGTCAGTAACAGATTTTGAGCTAGAGTGTGCACAGAACAACTTTGGCATGTGAATTCTTGTTCTTACACAGACCCACACTTTGGGCAGAATCACTTCGGCATACAAGCTCAGTTGCCATGGTGCAGAGTAGACCATTGGCAGATGACTTGTTAAATCATTTTTCCACACTTTGGGGCAGAATCACTTTAGCATACTAGCTCATTTGCCATGGTGCAGAGCAAACCATTGGCAGATGAATTGTTCAATTTTTTATTCATTGAACTAGTCAACTTTAACCATTGGCATGTTGGGCCCATCTGGAGGACCCTGGTCAACTGTGAATTGTGATCCTTGAAATGGTCATATTTGATCACCCATCGAAATCCTCGTTCATTTTGGGCTGGATAGTGAGTGAGATATTTTGAGGCAATGTTTTGAACTTGTGTAAACCATCAGAGTAGTGAATGTTGTGAGCCAAAGAGTCGTACACTGCAGATTTGTAGATGCCTTCATGGCACATACTCTATTGTGTCCTTACTATAAACTGCAACTTTTTAGTTAACTAAGCGTTTTTGTCGTCGCATGCAATCTTATTATCTCGTTAGTTATATGCCAAGTGTTAAAATTCCCAAGTATGCTGCGGCTATTAGCACTAAAATCATAGATATCAACTAGTGCAATTTTGTGTTGGCACATTGACATCATCTGAAGACTACTGCAGCATAGATACCACTTCAGATAAAAGATTTTGTACTACTCAATCAGTTGTACAAGACAGAAAAATTGTAATGGTATCAAAGTTAATAAAGAATTGATGCAATTATCAAATCGACTAGCACATTGGTAGTGCCCTTTTAAGTTTCAGTGCCACTGCATAGTTTCAAGGAGTATCAAATTTTCTTGCATCATTTTTGGAGTTGATAAGATGGTATTCATGATTATAATTGCTCTAATATGGCAACAAATTTTTCTAGAAATTGTTGTTGAACTTTGGATGCTGACAATAAATTTTTGAAAACCATATGATATATATATATGGCGAAAGCAATCGTAAACTGACTAATATGAATTTTGGGGAAATATTGATAAAGTGGGTGTCCTTCCCATTTAAGTCAAGAAACCCAGTAGTCGATCCATGGATATTTCTTCCTAGTCTAATTAACGTGCAATGGTTTGAGCAAAAGATGGATATTGTAATAGGTTAGAAAAAAAACGTAATGGCCAATAACAAGTGTCATGGGATTCCTTTTTCCATCTTGAATTTTAATGAAGCAAGCATATTATGTCCTTATACCATAGAAAATCACTTTTCCAAGAAACATTTTTGTTAGCATTAGGATTGTTGTTATCTTGCCAACAATATTTCAGGCACCTTGAATATTGCCAAATCAATCTAGGACAACTGAAATTGGACATAGGGTCAACTCGTCCACTTTTCGTGAGAGGGAGTCAAGAACAGTAATTTCCTTTCCCTTCTTATAAAACGAGTTGAAATCAAACCCCTGAATTCTATAGACATAGTTTTAATACTCAACTAACAAATCTTCTTGGCATAAAAAATATTTCACTCTTTCCTAGTCAATTTTAGAGGCCACTCATAATTGCAACCATCTCCTTATCATACAAAGACTTTAATTATTCCTTTAGTTTCATCTTGCAGCACTCAAAGGCCAGAGATCAATAGTCCAAAATGAGGAAATATACTACCCTTGTATCATAGGTGTCTCATTCCAAGACAAGGATTGGAAAAACAGGGGCTCGTGGACAAGAGTTGTCAAACATGGTTCTGCAATGTCGTTCAATTTAAAGGGATTATTTTTCAATATGTTAGAGGGGTTTTAATGCAAGCAACTTCTAAAAAATCTTCTAAATAATAGTTAAGGCCTAAGAATTCACATAATGTTCTGACATTCTTTGAGGTTGCTCCCTCAAGAGTCAACAAATTCCTTAATTTTTATAGAAACTGCCTTTACACTACAATGAGATTATATTGCCCCTAATAATCAACTTCCTTACGCCCAAAATTAGTTTTTTGTAAAACTGAATATGTTCTAATTGTGATTTCTAGATTTGTTGTGAATTAAAATTCAATTTCATAATTCATCACAGCATTGAAAATTTGTAGAAGCATTGATCAAGTTTTAAAACAAAAGGCATGACATAGAACTACTGTCCGCATGGACGAGAAATTGTCTCAAGGATTGTCCATAGCTCAAATTCTTATTCGGTACTATCATGGTCGTGGCTAATTCTGTGAAATATTTTTTCTAGTGTAGTTTATCTAGTATTTCATGACCATCAATTAAAAAAAGAAGGAACTTATCTTTAAAAGGCATGAAGTTAATGTGGAACACTGGAATCTGTAAAAGTCAAATCTTTTAGTTACAAGGATGATACCTGGGCTACGTAAAGGCTCGTACTGATTTATTACACCGTAGTTCTCATTCTATCCATTTTATCTCATATTCACTTTGGTGAAAAGGGCAATAACGTTTTACCTTAATGGTCCTAACATAGGGAATAGTTCAGTTAAATGTGATTTAAAATGTCTAAAAGAGACAAAATATACATAATTGAAAACTTTATATTTTGTTATTCATGTTAGGACCTTTAAGAAAGGGATCAAAAAGTGCATCGAATATTTGCACAAACTATTCCAAATCTAAAATCCTTTTTTGGTTTTTTATTGAAAGATTGTATTTTATCGTCTTAGCCATGCTGTGACAAGGTAAGGAAATTAATTTGTTGATTCTTCACTAGTTTTTCCTTCTTTTCCAAAAGCATGCACACGAGCTTTGTAAGTTGAATTGTTTGGGGTCAAGGAAGCTTTCTTCATTTTCTCAAAAAACTTGCACACCAGGTCTAACTTACCAAAGGAAAGCATCACCTTGTGAACTAATTATGAAAATTCCTTATATCTTGCAATTTCTCTAGAGTTGGGAATTTATTGCCTTGTTTGGAGGTATCATCATACTCCACTTCAATAGTTAGATTCCAACTCCATTGACTTGTACGAGAATGCATAATTTATTCACATGAAGAAATTTTCATGCCATCTTCCCAATCAAATACATCCCCATCCATGTTATTTCCTTATTCCTTATCAATGCTTGTTGATCCCCAACTCATTCAAGCAATTTTCCAACTTCCTTCATTGATGTATCAACAAGAATGATGCTTCTGGGGTTTCCACAATCACAAGTTCAACCTTCTCTTGTCTCACATAAATTTTCCAGTAAATTTTGAAAACCTCTTCAAATGTTTCAAACTATTAATAAGTGAAAACGCTTCTCTCCATAGGGTTGTAACCTGCACTTTGGACAACCTTTTTTTTTAATCTTAGTTTTTTTTTTCAAATTATCACTTATTTGTGGCCACCTATACTTTTATGAATTTTAAGCACTATAGTATTTGTACATTTTTTCTTCCATTTTTTTTATGAATAATGAGTTACTTTAACAATGGTCACAAAAGATTCTATATATGGAGAACTTTTTACTAGAGATTGGGATACAAAATATTTAATTCTGCTACTCAGTTTAGTCACATGATCATACAAAATCTTTAATTCTACTACCCAGTTTAGTCACATGATCAATCATGGAGTATGTTATTATTTTCCCTTCAATTGTTATATTTGTCATAATTTTATTTTTTCACATCTATTAATTTAATATCGAAGATGTAATATGTTCTTTATGTATATAGTGTCCCATGTTACCTTTATTGATGGGATGTTTTGTGAATAGTAGTATTTTTGTGTTTTAAGATCTCTAGTACCCTCGTTTTATTTTTTTCACATCTATTAATTTAATATGGAAGATGTAATATGTTCTTTATGTATATAGTGTCCCATGTTACCTTTATTGATGGGATGTTTTGTGAATAGTAGTATTTTTGTGTTTTAAGATCTCTAGTGCCCTCATTTGGATAATAATCCTATAGAAATGATGAGTTGTGAACTGGCAAATTTTCCTCAAAATTTTATATTTGATATTTTTTTCTAAATAGCCTATTTTATTAGTGATAAGATTATACATTAGTTTACATGCCCTATTTTGAAGCTAGGAGTTCAATAAATGTAGCATAGGAGAGTCATATGTGAAATTTATTGATTATGTCATGTATGCAACCAAGATGTATATATACATAAACACTATTTACCATGTTGTATCCATCGGTTTATGTGCAAGTAATTGACATGTTTGGAAATAGGCTGTTTATAATTGACATGTAGGATAATTAAGCAGCCCTAAGCAACCCGGGATAATTACTTTCCATTGGATTTATCCTATTTGCCTTTCGATTTGGCAACGTTGCTCTAGGAATCGCTTATTGAAAAAATTATGGGTTACAAGCAACTGACATTAAAATAGGTCAAAAAGAACTATTGTACTAGGTTGGAAAAATGCTTAGTGGAATATGGATTGAATATCATGACCCTTTGCATATCATTGGTGAACCTTTGCATGTTGTTAGTGACCCTTCTTGTGTCATTGACATCATGTTGGTGACCCTGCATATCTTGCTAGTGATCATTCTTTTACCTTATTCTTTTATTCTTTTATACCTTAAGATTAATTGAAAATACATCAGTGTGAGCCTTTTCATGCAAACTATTTTTTTGGAATTTAGTGTAGATTGAGAAAGCAAATGCATTTACTATAGATTTGTTGGGAGCATTCATATATATCTGCCAAGCCAAACAGGTGGGTAAAACTCAGGAGCTAGCCATTATCATTGTTTGTTCAAATGGTTCTTTTATCCCATATTAAAACTAGTGGAGCTCCATGTGTTTGGTGTAATTAATCAAGGTGGAGACTATTGTGATAGGTTAAAGTGGAAGCAAAGGTGTTGGTTCATTGTAGTGTTAATTAGTTATCTTGTTTTACTGTGTATGCACTAATTTTCCCCTTTTTCGAAGTAGTTGTAGTCGTATATACTATCATCTTTGAAAAATATAAAAAATCTTTAGATTGTTTTAGGTTTACTATACGATTTTATGTTTTGAAAGATAAGCAAACCAGGAAATTGTGAAGATTTTACATTGTTATATACACATTTTTTTTTTCAGTTGCAACCATTACACACACAAATGCACTACCCTTTTGAGTAAATAAAAACCTTTAAAAGAACCATTAATTTATAAATTTCTAGTAACTTTTCATTTTTAGGTCACACAAACCAACTAGCTTAGGCTAGGGTTTTGGAATAGAGCATCTTAAGCTTTCCAAGACCGTTCAAATCTCAAAATTGTAGTAAAACTATCATTAGGTAAATCCACTTTTGTAGAGGTGTGCCAGGAAACTCCACTCAAACCGGAGTTAAGCACGAGGTCGTGTGAGGTTGATATGTCATGGATACCCCCCTGCTTTTCAATCGAGCATCTACCAGAGATGCCACGTGTATGGGGATCCATTAGTACCTTGTGTGCTTCTAGATTTTGGGCTTAGTTACCATGCCCATACGTGTCGGTTCGACCTGCGACTATCCCCTCAAACTCTTTCTGCAACTGTGGTAGCCTTAATATCTTTGACCTTTAGGGATTTACATAGGTGACGGTGGAAGGATATTTCCACTGTACCTAGGACAGATGTGGGAGGAAATCCCTTGCAGTTATTTGGGAGGGCGGTTGGTGATTCAAACACTTGCACCCGAAGACTCTATATTGTGGACCCCGGGTAACTGTCCTTCGCTACTCTACTGGTTTGTTCTGGGCCCTAATCATCCCAGACTTTCCTTTGAGAGTTCATCTTTGTTTTCCTGGTCTTGATTACCGTAGGAAAATTTTATAGTGGTGTGATGTTTGTTCCCTGCTGTTCTAGTGACCCCTAGGTTAATCACTTAGTATATTTTTGTTGTAGTTGTGGAGGACCAACCTCCTCGTAGGGAATTGCAGTTGTACTAATTTTATATCATTTTTCTCATGCAGGCTTCCTTCTGGTTTCTATATTGATTTGGAATATCAATTGTGGGTAAGATGTCAAACATGGATCATGGAAAGAAAAATAAAACATTAAGACAAAAGGATGTAATATCATATTTTCAAAAACATCAATCCAATAATCCACATCATAGTCATGCTTCAAGCTCTCTTGAGCAAGGTATCAGTGAGAGAAATGTCAACACTTTGGAGGATGCATCTGCAAAACATACAATGGATGGTAGAATACATTCCTCTAGTGATCAAAGTCAGACAAATGCATTTTCATCATAAATTGGTAGCTCAAATGTTGAATATTTTTCCTTGCAAGGTGACATAGACTATTCACGGAAGAGGAAAAAAGGCCAATGGGACTTCGGGAGACAATTCCAATCTGATTGGGTATCAAGATTCCCATTTATTGAACTGATACCTCCAACAAAAGAGAATGAGACCTCACGAGAAGTTAAATGCATTTCATGTAGTTGGAAACTTGGCAAGGTAGTGAAATTGCAAATGAAGCTAGACACAATAGAGAAGCATGTTGGAAAGGTGTATGATAAGAAAACTGGAAATGATGAGAAGAAATCTACTACTAGATGGAAATCTCTTAGCCAATGTCAACATCTCCAATATGAAGATGAATAAAATAAATACTTAATAAATCAGAGAAAAGTGGAGGAAAGTGGAGGAACCATCACTTCTCAATTCGAAAAGATGATGGAAAAAAATTGTTATCGAAGTCGATACAATTAAGCATTGTATTTCACATCCTATCCAATGGTCTTCCTATGACAAATTATCCAAAAATGATGAAATATCTATCTCTTATTCAAGTGCCAGATTTTCCATCTTCTCATTGGTCTTTAACAGTGGTTGGGAATGGGGAAAATATCTAGCTCAAGTAGAAAATGATGATATGAAAGAGAAGATTGTGAATGCTACCTTTTTGTCACTGTCTTTGGATGAAGTTACAGTTGTTGATAATACTTCCTGGATTTGCATGAGCATTTATACGGTCAATGACCATATCAGGCATTCCTATCTACTTGGAATTCATAAAATGAGCAAAAGTTCTATAGCATAAAATATTTATGAACTTGTTATTAATAGTTTGAAGGAAACTGGTGGTATGGATCATTCAATGATCGCAAAAAAGTTGGTATGCGTTGGAGTAGATGGAGCATTAGTAATGCAGGTACAAAATAATGGCCTTTGTGCTAGACTAAAACTCTCAGCTTCACCGTATATGCTTGGTATTCATTGTATGGCTCACAGGATGAATCTTGCATTTAAAATAGTGAGCAACTTTCCATTGTTTTCAAAAGTTGAATATCTTGTACGTGAGGTTCATGCATACTTTTTTTGGAGTCCCAAATGGTTTTCATAGTTTAAAAAATTGTCGACAGTGTTACAAATGGAAACAAATTATTAAAAGATGTTGATACAAGATGGATCTCACTGAAGGGACCAGCTGAAAGACTATTCGATGAATATGCATCCTTGGTAGGGGTGATGTATGAACATCGGTTAAGTGTAGAAAAAGCTCAAACTCTTCTTTTTCTATTAACTGATATAGAGACATATTTAACATTGGCTGGAGTTATTCCTCTGCTTCATGAAATGAATATCCTCGTGAAGATGTCTCAGAGTCGCACGATGTATATTGCTGAATACAAAAATGCTAGAAAATTAGCATGCCTTGCATTAGATAATTTGTATATGATGGCAGATTCTTTTACAGGTCTAGCATTTACAAATTGGACTAAGATAATCAATATAGAAAATGATGGAAATTTATTGAAGTTTGATGAAAAAGGGATTCTATGTATGGCAGTGCGTGGGTATATGGTTCCCTTTTATTATAATTACAAAAATAGGAAGAACCACCAAAGAGTGCCCTGTGTCAAGAGAACAATTTGACAATGTTGTGATTTGAGTGAGGCACAACTTGATAGAAATTACAAAATCACTATCATCAGAGATAAGAGAAATATTTCCTCGAGATGAATTGTTGGAGGCCATGTCTGTGGTATACCCTCATTATTGGAACCGTCGTCAATGTTCAGACACAATAAAGGTTGACTTTATAGCAAAATGCAAGATTTTGCAGAGCCATTTTTGTCTAGAGACTGAGATACAAGGAGAACATATTCAAGGTATTTTAGATGGAAAAAAAATTTCAAATCAAGCCCGATGCTTTGCTGATACAATGTGGTCTCAATTTTCTAAGTTGGAGAATCCTCTAGAATATGGTGCAATTACAAGATTATGGACTACACTCAGTGGTAGCAAATTTCTACTGCAAAATATGTCAGAGTATTTCAAATTAGTAGATTTATGTCAAACCATGATTTTGGGATCAGTGGAGGATGAGAGAATGTTTAGTGCATTGACATTTTTGAAGTCAAAGTTGAGGAACAAGCTTGATAAAAATGTGGATACATGCTTAAGATTATATGTAACAAAGTATGAGGTTCACAATTTTCCATATGAAAGAGCACTAGCTCTTTGGCGATCAAATTGTGAAAGAAGGGGAGAAAACAATATGACAAATTTATCTAATCAACTTGATATGAAACATAATGTTCTCAAGGATCATAATGACGGCTCATCTGGAGAAGGTCATGTTCAGAGCGCTGAAAATGAGGACCAGGCCCAAAATGTGAATTGGGAAATGGATTTCACCTAAAATTGTATATGATCCAATACACATGAGAGACTCTTGAGTCTTATTTTGGTATAGGTGTTCCATGGACCCTTGAGGGTGATCACAATATGTAAATTTGAGTTAGCGTTTTAATTAAAAATAGATTCTACATTGTACTTTTTGTTATAACATTGATGATATGACATACATTTCCTTGATGCAGTTTATTTTAAGATTGATGTATCATGTTTTGATATTTATCTTTTACATTGTCTATTTCTTGTATGTTATAGGAAATGATGCTAGAATTTGGAAAAGCCAGGCTTAGGATTAATTTGACCACACTTTCGCTAAGCAAGAATGAGCTCATTCAAGTACATAAAACCATGTTGGTGTTTATTTCTAATATCTTGACAAATTTTTATGGTTTGTTTATTGCATTTGTTTGAAGCATTTTGTCAATTTGTGGAGTTTGCATGTATTTTGGTTAATTATTGTGTTAGACCCTTGAATGCTTATAGTTCTCATTTGATGCTTGATTTAACCCTTTGTTGTAGCTTGAATCAATATTGGTTTTAGTTGATTTCCATTGATTTGGGGTTTGAGAAAATAGGTTTTTATTACCTTTTAGTTGCATGAATTAATTGTCTTCACTTTTTCAATTCTTTTATGCTGATTGTATATTTTGTTTGTAAATATTTATGTTATTCATAAAAATAAATGAGCTCTACATAGCTAAGCGAAGAGAAAAATGGTCTATGCACTAGATTCCTATGCATTGATCATAGGAGACCTATTGGCACGAGACCAACATTCCTCATTAAGGCCACTGTCATTTGGTATTGAGACCAAAACTTGAAATAGAGAAAATTAACTCAACATTTGAAGAAGCCTTGAACTCAGAATTAACAAGCAGAGTGCCATTCAATGTGTTTTATAAATCAACGAAAGATTCACCAAATTTTTACAAAATTTTATAATTCAATAAAAGATTCGCCAAATTTTTACAAGATTTTATAATTCAGTGAAATATTCGCCAATATTTTACAATAACTTATAATTTGGTGAAAGATTCGCCAAGATTTTACAACATCATATAATAAAATGAAATATTCGCCAAAAAATTATATATACATATTATATTATTGATAAAATCACCTTCAAATTTTCCTATATATCTAGAAGATTCACCCAATTTTTATACATACAATTTTTTTGGGGGGGGGTTCTTAAAATCATCCCTAATGTAAGGTTGGAAAGTATGAATATTATAGGATGGGTTTATGTAGGAACAAGTTGAAATATTAAGAAATCCATAAAGTGATAGCATGGCCTTGTTTTTTATTGTCCCTAGAATTGGCCAACACCCTCCTAAGAGAAGAGGTGTATTTCCATGGACTAGTACATATATCAATCATTTATAGAAAACGGAATGGATAGGTTCTTTAAAAAAAAATTAAAAACTCCCTATAATAACAAGGATGTGCTATTGTATTTTCTCCAAAAATTGTGATCTAAATTTATTTTTCATTTTTGTGTCAACTACTTTGACATTGGTGAATTACAATGGGTGTGTTATGGGCCTATGCAAGACTGAAATAATGCCACGCATGTCCTGTTGAAACCTCCTAGATAAATTCCTAGCACCCATGCCCAACATATTGATATTGAAAACAAGACTCATGGGGCCCAAATTTTGATCTCCCCCATGAACCATAGTTTCTTTCATTATAGTACATTAGTTGTTGCATCCTAGCAGGTGTTATCTTCATACTTTGTTACAACCTAATGATGGAGATCCAAGAGTTGGGCCTTTAAGCCACACACTTAAGTATATTCAAACTCGTGTGTCACCCTAATATGAAACATTCATTTCCATCACTAATGAAATAGTTGTACTTGCTTATTTTATGTGGATAGCTTACACATAGTTATAATGGAATTATAATTTTGTTTAATTATAATATTGAAGTATTATTATGTTCATATAATTACTTTTACACATGTTTCTACAACTGTTGACATATATGAAACAATAATATTCCATCTCCACCTAGGGTTAAGAGATCATATATTGCTTCTGGGATAATGATTACACCCTTATGTGTTCCAATTTCTATTGTCTCTTCTCATAGTCAAGTAGTATTTATTCAAGTAAATTTTGGTCAAAATGTGAAATGTATTTTTTTTTGTTTAGTTTTCACATTTTTGTACTAATCAACCTATTACATGTGTATATGTAATCTCTAACAATAGTATTCCATGCACCACCCCAACTTGAGTTTCAAACACCAACATACACTACATCATTTGCCACTATAGTTCTTCCTAGCATGCTACATTGGAATGAGGGACAACAACAATTTTGTTTTGATATGGATCCCATAGTTTGGTTTGTACTTCTCTATATTTTTTTAAATATTATCTTGCAATTCTATAGTACATGGAAGGATACCTATCCCATTTATCTTTACATCTCATCCCACCATGGTTTGTAGTCAAGTAGTTCATTCAAGTACTTTTTGTTTAAGATGAGGAAGTACTTTCATTATATCGTAGCACTCTAACTAGGTTGGAACATATTGTTTGTAATATATGGTGGGTGTTTTTCATGGCTAGTTCACACTATCGCTTCAAATGCTACCAATGCCTCCAACATTCGACATTAAAATTTATGTTGTCATTTCCCACACTCAGGTATTTCACAACAATTTTAATTATCTTAATCACAAAATGTTAAATACATGATTTGGTTAAACTTATTAGTGTTTTAATACTGTCTACAAGTTTCACACCTTGAGTTTCTAGTATTTGGTAAGACTTATTTCTTGTCCTTCTCATTCACACTTTCAATTACCTTTTGGTCTTGCATCTACTCCCACTACAACTATCAATATGGGAGTTGGAATTTTTATTGGTGTGACTTTCACCTACGTATTGAACATTTTAAATTTGTCCATTGACATGTTTGTTTTTTTTACAATTGTGAATTTTTGCCTCTAACTAGTTCAAGACTTGTTGTTTGTAGTCGTTGATGAAATTTTATCATCACTCATCCCCACAACATGTTCAAATTCCATGGGTTGGTCCTTCTAGTTCCACTACACTTGCATATCTTGTTTTTTCTTAAATTTTAGCTTCTACCAATGTTGCATGTACTAGTGTTTCCTCTACCAATGGTGTGTCAAATATTGTGGATTTTATTGTTGTTGCATCTATCACCACTACATCTACCATTTTGACCATGTATTAGGAGTTCCAATCAACAAATCCACCTCTTAGATAGGAAGGAAAATATCTAACATGCCTTGGATTTTCACGGTTAGATCGAGAGTTTATGTTTTTTTGTGTAAATATGGATTTCATTGTAGGCATTATAATTCTTCATTATTAATTTCTTGTAAACTTTGTAGGAGCATCACAAAGAGACTTATATCCAGGAGAAGGATACCACTTGCAAGAGTAGTTGCATTTGTGGTAAGTTTTTGTTATATTGAATTGAAATTTTAATTTGTAATTTTATTGATATTTAATATTGTGGAAAATAACTTATAAATGTTGTTTCCTTTCTAATCTCTAGAAATGCATAGCAATACTAGATGTGGGAAATCTCAGGCTTCCTTTAGCACAAAGAAGATGAATATCACATTTGAATATCCCTTTGGTAGTAGTATGGGTGGTAGGCATTAATGAGTGCCTACATTTGTCATTTTCACCATGTGGATATTGTACTTTGTGAATTAGTTGTCATTTTGTGCTTCGGGCATGTGTTTTCCATTATGTATTTTGGGAATGAGTTGTCATTATGTACTTGGTCATGATGGTGAAATTTCGTGATGACAATACATTTAGGACATTTTGGAATATATATACACCTTGGAGATATTTTCGAAAGAAATATTGGTGATTCATTTTCATGGTTATGGTTTATTTTCATGGTTTTGATGTTTTTTGCAATCTTCACATAACTTCAAATGTTATGGTGTGTGAGAGGAATCCAAATTGGAAGATTATTGTGCTTCTTTTCTTTTTTGAAATTCAAATTCAAAATCTAGTTGAGGGATTCTTAATTTGAATGTCATGATGTTTGAGATCCATTACTAGCCCAAATTTAAACTTAAAGTGGTGTATAACTCATATGTGAGTATATATAACTATCAATTGGATTAGATGATGCAAACGTATAATATCATATACACCTACAAAGTAAAGCTAAATTTCATGCACTTATCATTTCCCACTGGTGATTGTATGTCAAAGTTGCCACTAGTCAAAGTTCTAATATGCAAAATTATTCTTAATGAGGGTCATAAACTTAATACTTAGTTACCATTTATATGTTAACATTAGAATATGCAAAAGGCCTTCTGGATATGCATGAGAACTACGGTAGCATCATGCAATGGTGGTGAGCCTACATTCATGACAACATTAAAGTCCTAAACAAATACATCAATGAGGTGTGAACTCACATTGTGGTTGTCTCTACTTTAGTTTTGTTTTCTAAGTATTCGTGGTGATTTTTTAGTTGTTTTCTAAGTACTTCTATAGTGTCTCCTCATTACCATATTTTTTTTTCTTTTTCTAGGTACTTTTGCAATGCCTCCCTTATCATTTCAAATCATACATTTCATAGAAATTAATATACCTAATTATATAGAAAAGGCATACTCTTCTATTTCTAAAATATAAGAAATGTGAACAGTGTGTAAATACCAATCTATTAGCTTTGGCATAATAAACTATTGAGGTTAAATTTATGAAATGCATATCTATGAGGTGACTTATCAATGTGTTATGCATATATAACTTGCTCTATGTTCTCATCAGTTCAACTTCTATTGGGTATACTCTTGGATATTGTATTGACTACTTCAACACCTAGTCTAATGCACACCTTAACCCCCTATTTGGTTTTAAGAAATCTTATAGTGATCCACCTTTTATATGTTTAATTATTCTAAGAAAAGATAGCAATATTGTATGGGAGGTTTATGCACATAAAACCAAAGTCCCTTTAGTCATGAAGAAAAAAGTTTAAAGCTAGGTTATGATGATGATTATGAATAACATGAGATAAGGCTCATGATGTTATGCAGTTTATTTCCATGAATTGAAACAAGACCCTTGGGATTGGTGTGAAAATATGGATCACTATGGAATATATTAGTTGTGTTGGTTGTGGAGCTTGATTTTCTTCATGATTCATAGGTCTTGTTTCGTTTGCATTTGGATCCCTTTTCCTTACCAGGGGGTGTGGGGGAGCTCCCCCCCCCCCCCAAGGGGTCCAGGTAGAGAGACGACAACCTTTTGGAGCCCCTCTTAGCAAGGGTTCAATGGCAATGCAGCTAAAGAGAATTTTTTTGGAAAATGCCTTGTAAAATATTCTAATTGTGTATTCAATCTAGATCATTCATCATTAGGTTGTAGATCTGACAATAGAAGTTATGTTGATGTATTTTTTTCCCTAGAAGGAAACCTTTTTTTATGAGGGCATTATAATATGACTATGTAGTGTGAGAAAGGAGAATGTGAGAGAGTGAAAAGGAGGGTGCAATGGATATGTTGTAGGTTTTATCACTTCATTTTGCTAGAATGATTAAAGGAAGGAAATTGGTTATTTCTCTGTGGATGCAGCCCGCATCAAGTGAACCACGTATATATGTCTCTATCTTGTATTATTTTCTTTTGTGTTTTATTTCCACATTCATTTTGTTTGTATTGCTCCATGATCCTATTCCTAACAGGTTGTAATGGAATATATATTTTTTAACTCGTGGTTCATCATTTGAGCATACTAAAAATCTAGATTAAAAGTCAATCCTAAAGTTACTTTTTCAAAACTTTCCTTGGAAAGATGGTACACTATTAAAAAAATGTTTTTCAACTCTTGGTTTATCATAAGTTGTGAATTTCTAGTTTTTATTCCATCGATGGGATTCAATAATTGTTTTCACTAAAAGTGGATATGCAAGACCAAATTTTTAGTGAATAATCAAGTTAAAAAGAACAAGGCTACAACCAACTGGAAGCTAATTTTGGATTTATATGAATTGAAACAAGAATTTTGGGATTGGTATGAGAAGATGGATCACTTCCCACTCAATACCAATCTAATAACAACTTGCACATGAAGCATTTCAATGATAAATTAACCATTCTTGTTTTATATGTTGATGATTTAATTCTAACCACAACTTGTACATCAAACATGCCAATGGTAATTTACTCATCCTTGATGATTATTTGAATCTCATAGGGATTAGCATTGGCATAATTCAAAACAACATAACTAAAAGATAATAAAATTTACATGTGATATTACCTCACTTCTTACTTACTTGTAATCACTCTCATAGCCCATATAGATCATCTCTAGTACTAATGATCTCCAATAACTTATTGTGCCTAGAATGAGGTAAGAATTGTCACACCTTTTATGTGTTATTCTTAGTCATTGTTTGTATCTATGTTTATATAAATGAATAAGTTTGTAAAGTGGTGTAAAGAAGCACTTGATTTGTAATATTGAAATACATGACTGCTCGTCTTCCATATGTTATCTTCTTGTATCAAATATTTTCCTTTAACAACCATTACCATTTGGGAATTTAATTAATTTCATTCATCACCAATTAATGATATATTGAGGGTCTACTTTCTCTCTAAGAAACATGCCAACCAATAGTCAATGCCCTATTCATTTTCCTTTAGGGTCCAGACCATTACATATATGTGGCCTGCAAAAATGGAGTACCAACATGTTAATCCACAACTTTATTGACAAACACATTATGGAAAACCCCATTACTCAAAATTGAAAAAATGAACTACATTAATGCTAGAATATCAAAATTAATCTAGTATTCCCCATTTCTACAAATATGGTTGCACAAGTTCTAAACGTGATCATAATATGGTGAAATAGCTAGTTAGTCCTCCTCTAATTGGGTCAATTCATCAATTATGCATTGATAAATGGAATGTGATACACGATCCCATGTATCAACCTAGTCTATAGATCCAAAATCATCCCTTTCATGATCATTAAATGGGCCACAAAGGAAAGCGATCTTTCTTGTCCATATTTTGACTACAATGTTGTTTGAGTTTCGAATTAAATGAAATCCATGAGACGAACATATTGTTTTCTAGTGATATGCATGTGACCAATCTATATTTACCACCTCCCAAAAATATCTGTGTACATGTACTTTCCATGTTGATTCCTCTCGCCTTATTGTTCCCTCTACAATTATTTAATAACATCATTCAACTATATATTTTTCATATCAAATAGGGGAATTTGTCATAAACTTCAACTCATCCCTATGTAATGAATTTTTTATGATACACCAACCCAATCATGCTCCCCTTTCTCAAAATAGTTACAAATCAAAATGATCCAAAATTCCCTGTATGTTTATCCCTCTAACACAAGAGTAAATATAACTGAGATGCACGATGCCTTGTGACAGCTTCTATTTTTTGTAGAATAGACACAGCCATTGAAATACATGGACATTTTTGAAATAGCTTGCACAACCATCTAGAAAAACCATATGTATGTACTCACCTTCAGGTGACTATAGACAACTGAAAGAAATGTTTTGCATAAGCAACGTCATGGAACCTATCATCACTTATCTACAAGAGATGCACCTTCAATATGACCCTTAGGATGACTTTCTCGTGCATGTATATGATATGGACCATTATTATGACTTTCTCTAAGTGACAATATTGGCTTTCAACCTCATTTTGTGGCTAGAAGGTGAATTTATTAGTGAAATCCACCTGCTAGTAGTATGTACCAATGACAAATGTATCTTTGCATATGCTAAAATGTTCATCATACCATTAAGCCACATGGACATGTTGAACATATTTTTGGATTTTTTGTAATAATTCCTTGATGACGTTACAAAGTTGCACCTAGTGGCATAAAATTAAGACAACATTTATATGTGAAATTTGAAAGAAAAACATGTCAACCACCTTCCTCCAAAATATGTACTCTTTGTTCATATGCATGCCCTTTCTTGTATGAGGATGATGTTCTCATCTATCATAACACCAGACTTTACATTCCAAACAGTGCAGATTTGAAGAAGTTGGTGATGGATGAGATAAACCAAAGACCATACTTAGGACACCCAAGATATCAGAAGACTATAACAGCAGCAAGGAAGCAGTACTTTTGACATGGTATGAAGAAGGACATAGCTGAGTACATTACTAGATGTTAGAAGTGCCAACAGGTCAAGGCAGAGCACCAACACCCAGCAGGATTGTTGCAGCCCTTACCCATTCCGGAGTGGAAGTGGGAAGTGATTTATATGGATTTCATAACAAGATTGCCTATGACAGTGAAGAAGCATGATTCAATCATGGTTCTGGTGGACAAGCTATCAAAGGTAGCTCACTTTATTCCAGTCAAGTCCACCCACAAGGCTAATGACATTGCAGATATCTTCATGAGGGAGATATTCAGACTGCATGGATTGCCCAAGGTAATAGTTTCAGATCGTGACACAAAGTTCACATCCAATTTTTGGAAATGATTGTTCCAAGAGTTGGTAACTCAGTTGAAGTTTAGTATAGCCTATCATCCTCAGATAAATGGTCAGACTAAGAGAGTGAATCAGATCCTTGAAGATATGTTAAGGATGTATGTGATGGATAAGCCATCTAAGTGGGAAGACTATTTACACTTAGTGGAATTTGCTTACAACAATGGTCATCAAGCATCATTGAAGATGAGTCATTTTGAAGTGTTGTATGGCAAAGGATGCAAAACTCCAGTGAGTTGGGACAGCCTAGTGAACAAAGTAGTGCTTGGACCAAAAATGATTGAGGAGATGGAACAAGAAGTTGTTAAGATCAGGAAGAATTTGAAGGTAGCACAAGATAGGCAGAAGAGTTATGCATATCTGAAGAGAGTGCATAAGGAATTTCAGATTGGGGATCATGTCTACTTGAGAGTGAGACCTAGGAAGAGTTCCAAGAAGTTGGGAAGTTGTGCCAAGTTGGAACCAAGATATTGTGGGCCATTTGAAGTCCTTGATAGGATAGGGCCAGTTGCATATAGAATTGTATTTCCTGCTAACATGAAATCTCATAATGTTTTCCATGTATCCTTGCTTAAGAAACATATACCTGATCCTAATCATATCATTGATTGGCGTGTGATATAGGTGGAACCAGAGGGAGAGTTCCAGGTGGAGCCTACATGCATCCTCGACAGGAAGGTTACCTTGCCCCAAAACCGAGCCATAGGGTAGGTAAAGGTGCAATGGAGGCACCTTAGCCCAGAAGAGGCCGCATGGGAGTTGGAGGATGCCATGAAAGAGGCATTCCCATTTTTGTTCAGTTTTGAGAATACCGACGACGGTGTTATTTTAAGGGAGAGGGAGTTGTAATACCCCATTTTTCCCTTGATGTATTTGGCTTTGATGTAAATATTGTATATATACAGTATGTGTATTTTCCCTAGTGTGGAGCTCAAGGCCAAGGCCCCACTAGTGGATGTTTAAGTTCATTGCTTAGGCAAGTATTTGGACAGTTTGATTATTCATGGGTTGATTAAGCCATGAAGAAATGTAAATGATGTAATTATGACTGAATGAATAAAATAACCAAGAAGCTGGCTAAGAAGGCAATGAATGAGAAGGGGCCATGTGTATCCACGAGGGAGAGGTGAGGGGGTTTGGGATTGGTTGACCATATTTCCACATGTCTAATTGAGAACCCATTGGAACTCACTGCTGACATTAATGCTATGGCAGCGGGTGGTTGTGAACTCTGACCACTGAAGACAATGGAGTATCGAGCATGCCTGCAATTTCGTATGGTAGGGCATGGCTCTAGTTGCTTGTCTAGAATGACAATCAATCGCATGGGGGAACTCATTGAACCTGTTTGACTATTCGGGAATGGGACATTCATTCCACACTCACAGAATTCATTCTCACTACTCACAGACTCATGCACTTGCCATGGGAGAGCCATCAACCCCCGCCGAGAATTCGTCCAAGAATCTCTTGTATACACTAAACCAAGCCGGGGAAGGGAAATGGAGGTTACCCATACTTCCTGTGTGTTAGAAAAGCTTGAGAGATGATAACCATAACACCCTGTGTGCAAACCCTAGTTACAACGACAGAGTGGTATTGACAGTAAGATATTGCAGAGTGGTATTGGCAGAGCGGTCGTGAGGAAACCCCAAGTCTGGATATGAATCAATTGGTGAACTGTGAGAGCAGGTTGGGTTGCTTGATAAACCCAATGGAAGCTATAGTCTCAAAGAACTAGTGACTGGACCTTTCTATGCCCATCCTAGAATAGCACTAGAAGGGAAGATTCCTTAAGAGACTGTGGATACAGTGCAGTAGGTATTCCTTATGTTGGACGTGGTAGGTATTGTGGGTGCCAAGTCAAATGAGTGTTGAGATGCGTGCAACTCTGTGGATGAGCTCACTGGATTAGCAATGCCTTCCTTGTTGTCCCTGAAAGCTTGTTAAACCACTGTAGGTTGGCTTAGCATGGGTAGGTGCCCTGGAATGCTTGATAAACCCAACTACAGATTGGTCTAGTATGAAAATGGATTCTTGACTGTGAGAGAACCGGTTATCCCTCCTTAGTGGATGCATTTCCCAGCTTGGGGGTGATCTCTCAGCTGAAATAGTAGAGGATGGACATAGATCTAAGGTTAGGTGGAACGTTGCTCTCACTTAGCCAGTCGCTTCGGGATTGAAATATAAGTATTCTGGTTTTGTTAAATGATGGTGTTTCATTGTTTTGTGATGAATGCTTGTGTACAATTATGGAATTGTGGAATTGTATGTATATGAATGAGATTAACATGAAGTGATGTACATGCATGAGTAAAGGACTGAGTTTATGGTTATATGTATATCCTATATTGCATGAGTTTAATGCCTTGTAATTCTTGCATATGATAGATGTGTTGATTGAATCTGTTTAATGCATTTTACATGTTATAATGAATGATAGTGTTTCATTGTTTGGAGATGAATGCTTATGTATAACTAACCATGTGAAGGACATGTATACTTACACCTGATCCCTGGGGAAGGAGGGAAGCCTGGAAGTGGTTTCAGAGACCTTTGTGGTCAAATGGTAAGGAAGATCTTGGCAGGAAGAAGGTTGGAAGTGTCTAAGGGAAGATATAATCAGAACTTCAGAGAAGGAAATGAGGAGGTTAGATACCTCACCTGATCAGGGGATTCTACCATTGGATAGAGCTCTCCAAGAGATTTCCAATGGTACTGACCTTGCCTCATTTAGATACTGGAGTAAGAAGTTATGCCCCTTTGAAGATTTGATGATGTTGCCCTTACAGAGACAAGGTTCTGCATGCATGGTTCCACAATTGCGAGTTGTGGGTTGCGAGATCGCCGAGTTCAAAATTATACATTTTGGAATTTTGCAATCCTGCATTCGCAATTGCAGGATCAGTTGTTTGCGGGTTGCGGGATCGTCAAGTGCATGCTTTTGTATTTTGGGCTTCCGCAATTGTGGGTTGCGGATTGTGGGATGCAGATTGCGGGACCCACTGTTGTGGGTTACAGGGAAACCTTCTGCGAAAGTTGGAATTCTGCATTTCCGCATCCGCAATTGCGGGTTGCGGATTGCAGGATCCGCTATTGTGGAATGAAGGTTGCGGGATCAGCTGTTTGCAGGTTGCGAGATCAGTTGTTTGAGGGTTACGGGATCAGTTGTTTGTGGGTTGCAGGATCGTCAAGTGCATGCTTTCGTATTTTGGGATTTCGCAATTCTGCATCCGCAATTGCGGGTTGCAGATTGCGGGATGCGGATTGCGGGACCCACTGTTGTGGGTTGTGGGTTGTGGGGCGACCTCCTGCAAAACTTGGAATTCCACATTTCTGCATTCGCAATTGCGGATTGCAGGATCCACTGTTGCAGAATGAAGGTTGCGGGTTTGCAGCTGCGGGTTGCGGATTGCGGATCCGAACTCTCCTGACTGTGTGTATAGGCACTCAATTGATGTTTTGGGAGAAAAAAATGGATCATGGTCTCAAGTGGACAGATAGGTCTGTGGGGACGTGACAGAATGGTATCAGAGATTCAGTTGAAGCACTGGGAGCTGTTTGGGCCGGACCGTGCATGAATTTTTGGTCGAGAAATGTGCCCATGGTGTGATCTTACTAAACTTATTGATTGATTAATTGTTCGAATGAATAATTCCTGGTTTGAATGGGTATGATAGAGCTTATTTGCATACTTTTGATGTCTAATAGAATGTATCTGATATGCACAAAGATAGCAGCAGCTGTAAGATGAATTGTATCACAGGGAAATGCACAGAACGGTGTAGGAATGGTTACTCTAAATGATGCACAGGACCCATTTGGACCAGAAGATGATGTACTGGGTGAGAATGTGCAAGAAGCACATACACAGGCCGAGTCTGATGGAAGAAGGGAGAAAGTGACGCCCCCAAACTTGGTTGATACTATGGTTAGCTTTAATGAGAGAATGATGAAAGAGCAAGAAGAGCAACATCAACTCAATGCAGCCATTTTGCAGAGCCTTACGGACTTGCAGCAAAGGATTAATGGTGGTTCTAACCCGAGCCACGAGGGCCGAGAAGAAAGAAATGTAGAAAGTCAGTCTAGGGGTCGTTCCATGAGAAGAAATCCAAGCCCTAGAAGGGGTTCTGTGAGCCGGAAGCATAGAGCACCCTCTCCTAATTTTTCTTCTAGCAGGTCAGATGATTCGGAGGGTTCTCCAAGGAACCCAAGACACACTGCCAGTAAGAGTAAGGGAAAGAAGAAGCACCGAGGTATCCCACAAGACGAATTTAGGAAGGCAAGGCCTCCTACTTTTGATGGTGAAAGTAAAAAAGGTCAAGAAGCAGAGGCATGGCTTCTTGGGATAAAGAAGTACTTCAGAATGCATGAATATTCATAGAATGAAAAGGATAAGGTTGTTATCTACAACCTTAGTGGAAGAGCTTCCATTTGGTGGGATCACCTCATGCAAGTGAAAGGAATCAGTGAGAGAAGAGTCAGCTAGGGTAGATTCCAAAGATACTTTCAAGAGAGGCACCTATCAGCTAGGTATTATGATAGCAAAAGAAAAGAGTTCAATGAACTCAGATTGGGAGAGAACACTGTGGATGAGCATGTTCATAAGTTTTTGGAGTTGCTAAGGTATGTGGACTACATCAATGATGAAAGAGTGAAGATTCAGAGCTTCCTTGGTAGTCTACTGCATAGCTACAGAGATAGGATAGAGTTTGTAAATCCACCAAGCTTGGATGAAGCCATCAAGATGGCAGAGCATTGCTATGAACAGAATAAAGGTAAGGCAAAGGCACAGCCACCATGGAAAGGTAAACCCAAGGGAATATTTGATCAGAAAAAAGGTGAGTCTAAACCACCATTCAAAAATTAGCCTAGGAGATTTCCACAAGGCTAGCAAGCAAGGAGAGAATTCAAGCCAGCTGTAATAGTCGATAGAGCGTTAAAAGTGCCACTTTAGTGTTGGGGTTGTGTGGAGAACCACATGCTCATGGATTTCCCAACTGCAAATAAGAACGCCAGGAGCTTGCACAATGTTAGAGGAGCAACTACAGTAGGGGATATGGAAAGAGAAACACCTAGGATTTATGCAGCACTGGATGATCACCAAGTAGACCATCAGTCAACAATGGTGGAGGTTGCAGGTAAGATTGCTGAGCAACCTACTTCTGTTTTGATTGATTCAATGTCTACTCATAGTTATGTATCTCCTAAGATAGTTGAAAGATGTTCTCTTGATAGAACAAGGCATGAGAAGGCTTGGATAGTTCAATTGGCCACTGGTACCAAGAGAAAGGTGAATGAAGTAGTGAAGGAGTGTCCTATAGAACTGAATGGACTCCTCACACATGCTGAATTAAATGTCTTTCCATTGGGATCATATGATGCCAAGATTGGCATGGATTGGTTGGAAATGCACAAAACCAAGGTGGACTGTTATGAGAAGCATTGGAATGCCTTGATGATGAAGGCCAACCAAGGTTGGTTAAAGGGATTCCAAAGCACGTTTCAGTGAGGCAGATTTCAGCTCTGCAATTAAGGAAGTTTTATAAAAAGGGTTGCCATCTATATGCTGTACATATATTAGATTCAACAGAGGATAATGGACCCAGGATAGAAGACTTCTAGATATTGCAAGAGTTTCAGGATGTGTTTCCAGATGAAGTTCTAGGATTGTCACCCAAGAGAGACATTGAATTTTCCATTAATCTTGTTCCAGGAGCAGCACCCATCTCCAAAGCTCCTTATAGAATGAGCACACCAGAATTGGTAGAGTTGAAGATGCAGCTGCAGGAGTTAATGGACAAAGAATATGTCAGACTGAGTGTATCACCATGGGGTGCACCAGTGTTATTTGTTAAGAAGAAGGATGGAACATTGAGGCTATGTATTGATTACTATTATAACTTAAAATGACACCTCTCCGTCCGTGACGACACTTGCATCCCTTGGTCACATGATGACACTTTTTGAGATCAAGTTTAGTCACACAACAGGACACTTGTGGATTGAGGGGTCATTTGGGACACTAAAAATGGTTGAAATTACCTCACTCCTGACCCATTTGATGGTTACAACCCTTAGGAACACTTTTCCAGACCAAACCATCTCCTGAAAATCATCAGAAAACCCTGTTTTTGGCCATTTTTCCACATGTGCGCTAGTATCCAAGCATGATAGTAGCGTTTGATATGCAACTCTGCTTCATTAAAGTAGCGCACACCTTCAAAAATGTGCTAGTTTGTCTACTGCAGAGTAGGGCACTTTCCTGTACTAGTCAAAATATCGAATTTTGGGTAAGTTAAGTTGGTTGGGGAACCTCCTACTCGGTTATAACTACTTTTCCTCTCCTTCATTAACTATATAAGGAAGGTAGAAGGGCCATGTGAGGGACCAATCCTATAACAATGTTATGTTGGAGGAATGGAGACCCTCATCCCCCTCTCTTGTGCCTCAGTTTCTGATAAACCCTAGCACAGCTAATTAGAGGCTGGGATCCTTGGAGAACAAAAGCAGGAGACCTTGAATCTAGGTTTCGTGAAGTGCCAAGCTTGAAGGAAGGTATAACTTTATGTACTTGCTTCATTCATTAATAAAGATCAGACATTCTTCCCTTTCCAAATATGACCTATTCATGTGTGTCTTAGATTTTAATACAGTTTGTTTATAGTTTGATGTCTTCTTCTGTTATGAATATCAATCTTATATATGTAGTCAAATGTATTTGAGAAAGGTATGAACTTTTTTTGCAGGTGTGGGCATTGCGACACTGAATAGCATTGAAGAGCAAGGAAGAGGAGGCTAGGATCAACCTTCTGAATAAGGTGCACATATCCCTAACCTTAATCTCTTCACTTACTTGTGGTACTTGCAGAACATTTGTAGGTCTATCTTTCATACCTGAAGTTGATAGTTTCTCCCCTGAACTATAGGTGCATTTTCCTCACAACAATTACAGGCAGCTCAACAAGGTGACAGTTAAGAACAAGTATCCCTTGCCAAGGATTGATGACTTGTTTGACCAAATGAAGGAAGCTAAAGTGTTTTCAAATATTGACTTGAGGTCTGGGTACCATCAAGTAAGGATAAAGGAAGAAGACATTCATAAGACAGCCTTCAAGACTAGGTATGGTCATTATGAATTTACAGTAGTACCATTTGGTCTTACCAATGCACCTACCACATTCATGTGTCTAATGAATAGTGTCTTCAGCAAATATTTGGATAAGTTTGTGATTTTGTTCCTGGATGACATTCTTGTGTATTCCAAGAATGAAGAAGAGCATGATGAGCATTTGAGGATGGTATTACAAGTCCTTAGAGAGCACCAGTTGTATGCAAAGCTGAGTAAATGTAATTTCTATCAAGAGAAGGTGCAGTATTTGGGTCATATTATATCAGCAGAAGGCATTGCAGTAGATCCAGAGAATATTGAGGCCATCATGGATTGGCCCACTTAAAGGAATGCAGCAGATGTTAGATCTTTCATGGGCCTTGTTGGTTACTACAGAAGGTTCATTGAGGGCTTCTCCAAGATAGCCCATCCAATCACTTCATTACAGAGGAAGAATATCAAGTTTGTATGGTCTGAAAAGTGTGAGAAAAGATTTCAGCAGTTAAAGGAGCTACTTACTAGTGCACATGTTTTGAAGATTGCAAATCCGGGTAAGGATTTTGTGGTATGCACTGATGCTTGCATTGAGGGACTCGATGGAGTGCTAATGCAAGAAGGTTCTGTAATTTGTTATGAGTCAAGAAAGATAAAAGAGCATGAAAGGAACTATGCACCCATGACCTAGAGCTAGCAGCCATCATTCACGCTCTCAAGAGATGGAGGCATTATCTTTTGGGAAGGAGATTTGAGCTCAGAACTAATCATATGAGTTTAAAATACTTGTTTGACCAGCCAAATCTGAATGCAAGGCAAACTAGATGGATGGAGTTTCTTTGTGAGTTTGATTTAGAGATTAAGCATGTCAAAGGTAAAGAGAATAAGGTTGTTGATGCACTCAGCAAGAAATTCCATATTGCAGCAATAAGTAGATGTGAATCAAACTTGAAGGAAAGAATTTTAGAGGCTCAAGATAGTGATGAAATCTATCTTCAGATTAAAGAGAAATTACAGCATAATGTTATAGAGGAAAAGTATGCAAGATATCAGCTGGGCGAGGATGATGTTCTCATCTATCAGAACACCAGACTGTACATTCCAAAAAGTGTCGATTTGAAGAAGTTGGTAATGGATGAGATACACCAAAGACCATACTCAGGACACCTAGGATATCATAAGACTATAACAGCAGCAAGGAAGCAGTACTTTTGGCATGGTATGAAGAAGGACATAGCTGAGTACATTGCTAGATGTCAGAAGGGCCAACAGGTCAAGGCAGAGCACCAACACCTAGCATAATTGTTACATCCCTTACCCATTCCAAAGTGGAAGTGGGAAGTGATTTCTATGGATTTCATAACAGGATTTCCTATGACAGTGAAGAAGCATGATTCAATCATGGTTGTGGTGGACAAGCTATCAAAGGCAGCTCACTTTATTCCAATCAAGTCCACCCACAAGGCTAATGACATTGCATATATCTTCATGAGGGAGATATTCAGACTGCATGGATTGCCCAAGGAAATAGTTTCAGATTGTGACACAAAGTTCACATCCAATTTTTGGAAATGATTGTTCCAAGAGTTGGGAACTCAGTTGAATTTTAGTACAGCCTATCACCCTCAGAAATATGGTCAGACTGAGAGAGTGAATTGGATCCTTGAAGATATGTTAAGGATGTATGTGATGGATAAGCCATCTAAGTGGGAAGACTATTTACACTTAGTGGAATTTGCTTACAACAATGGGCATCAAGCATCATTGAATATGAGTCATTTTGAAGTGTTGTATGGCAAAGGATGCAAAACTCCAGTGAGTTGGGATAGCCCAGTGAACAAAGTAGTGCTTGGACCAGAAATGATTAAGGAGATGGGACATGAAGTTGTTAAGATCAGACAGAATTTGAAGGCAGCACATGACAGGAAGAAGAGTTATGCAGATCTGAAGAGAGTGCATAAGGAATTTCAGATTGGGGATCATGTCTACTTGAGAGTGAGACCCGGGAAGAGTTCCATGAAGTTGGGAAGTTGTGCCAAGTTGGAACCAAGATATTGTGGGCCATTTGAATTCCTTGATAGGATAGGGACAGTTGCATATAGAATTGCATTGCTTGCTAACATGAAAGCTCATAATATTTTCCATGTATCCTTGCTTAAGAAATATGTACATGATCCTAATCATATAATTGATTGGCGTGTGATATGGGTGGAACCAGAGGGAGAGTTATAGGTGGAGCCTATATGCATCCTCGATAGGAAGGTTACCTTGCTCCGGAACCAGGACATAGGGTAAGTAAAGGTGCAATGGAGGGACCTTAGCCCAGAAGAGGCCACATGGGAGTTGGAGGATGCCATGAAAGAGGCATTCCTATTTTTGTTCAATTTTGAGAACACCGAGGACGGTGTTATTTTAAAGGAGAGGGAGTTGTAATACGCCATTTTTCCCTTGATGTATTTGGCTTTGATGTAAATACCATATATATACAGTATGTGTATTTTCCCTAGTGTGGAGCTCAAGGCCAAGGCCCCACTAGTGGATGTTTAAGTTCATTGCTTAGGAAAGTATTTGGACAATTTGATTATTCATGGGCTGATTAAGCCATGAAGAAATGTAAATGATGTAATTATGACTGAATGAATAAAATAACCAAGAAGCTGGCTAAGGAGGCAACGAATGAGAAGGGGCCATGTGTATCCACTAGGGAGAGGTGAGGGGTTTTGGGATTGGTTGACCATATTGCCACATGTCTGACTAAGAACCCCCATTGCTGACATTAATGCTATGGTAGTGGGTGGTTGTGAACTCTGACTGCTGAAGACGATCGAGTATGGAGCATGCCTGCAATTTCGTATGGCAGGGCATGGCTATGGTTGCTTGTCTAGAACGACACTCAATCACCTAGGGGAACTCGCTGAACCTGTTTGACTATTCAGGAAGGGCACATTCATTCCACACTCACGGAATTCATTCCTCACTACTCGCAGACTCACGCACTTGCCATGGGAGAGCCATCGACCCCTGCTGAGAATTCGTCCAAGAATCTCTTGTATACACTGAACCAAGTCGGCGAAGGGAAATGGAGGTTACCCATACTTCCTCTGTGTTAGAAAATCCTAAGAGCTGATAACCGTAACACCCTGTGTGAAAACCCCAATTACAACGATAGAGTGGTATTGACAGTAAGACATTACATAGTGGTATTGGCATAGCAGTAGTGAGGAAACCCCAAGTCTGGATACGAATCAGTTGGTGAACTGTGAGAGCGGGTTGGGTTGCTTGATATGTTGAAATATTGTAACTTCTAAGAATATTATATTTGTACTTTATTATTCCGGAGATGTTTCATTCCTCCGTGAAGACCTTATTGTATATCCGGAGATGTTTATTCCTCCATCGGAATGTGGTAACTTGGGTTATTAGACTTCCCTAGTGGGGGTCGGCCCTATATGTGTTATGTGGGTCAAAGGGTTATTAGACCACCCTAGAGGGGTCAGCCCAGTTAGTTGTAATGGGGTGTTTAACCCAGTGGTTAAAGTTGGGGCTGACCTAGTTAGTGTAAAGTCATGTTGGAGTTGTGTATAAATAGAGGAGGTGTGTTCCACATTTAACACACACTACACTCTCTTGTGAATAGCGCATAGGTGAGGGAGAGATCTGCTATGGAGGAGAAGGAGCTCATGTCTAGGGTTTACATCTTTGTATTTGCTGATCATCTATATTGAGGATGCTTTGCTGGGTTTTCTACCCCATGAGGGTTTCCCAGGATAAATCTGTGTCTCTTGTGTTTATGTTGTGCTTGTTGTTCTTTCAGTGATCCTGTATATGCTATTGTTGTGAAATGGAATGTAATGCTGATATTTTCTATCTTATCATATTAAATCTTAACATGATAAACCCAGTGAAGGCTATAGTATCAAAGAACTAGTGACTGGACCTCTCTATGCCCATCCTGGAATAGTACTGGAATAGGTATTGTGGGTGCTAGGTCAACTAAGTGCTAAGATGCCTGTAGCTTTGTGGATGAGCTCACTGGATTAGCAATGCCTTCCTTGTTGTCCCTGAAAGCTTGTTAAACCATTGTAAGTTGGCTTAGCATGGGTAGGTTCCCCGGAATGCTTGATAAACCCAACTACAGATTGGTCTAGTATGAGAATGGAGCCTTGACTGTGAGAGAACCTGTTAGCCCTCCTTAGTGGATACACTGCCCAGCTCGGGGGTGATCTCTTAGCTGAAATAGTAGAGGTTGGACAGATATCTAAGGTTGGGTGGAATGTTACTCTCACTTAGCCAGTCGCTTTGGGATTGAAAGATAAGTATTATGGTTTTGTTAAATGATGGTGTTTCATTGTTTTGTGATGAATGCTTGTGTACAATTATGGAATTGTGGAATTGTATGTATATGAATGAGATTGACATGAAGTGATGTACAGGCCTAAGTAAAGGACTAAGTTTATGGTTATATGTATATCCTATATTGCATGAGTTTAATGCCTTGTAATTCTTGCATATGATAGATGTGATGATTGAATCTGTTTAATGCATTTTACATGTTATAATGAATGATAATGTTTCATTGTTTGGAGATGAATGTTTATGTATAACTAACCCTGTGAAGGAGATGTATACTTACACCTGATCCTTGGGGAAGGAGGGAAGCCTAGAAGTGGTTTCAGAGACCTCTGTGGTCAGATGGTAAGGAAGATCTTGGCAGGAAGAAGGTTGGAAGTGTCTAAGGGAAGATACAATTAGAACTTCAGAGAAGGAAATGAGGAGGTTAGATGCCTCACTTGATCATGGGATTCTACCATTGGATAGAGCTTTCCAACAATACCAACCTTGCCCCTTTTGGATATTGGAGTAAGAAGTTATGCCCCTTTGAAGATTTGATGAAGTTGCCCTTACAAAAACAGGGTTTCACATGCATGGTTCCACAATTGCGGGCTGCAGGTTGCGGGATCGCCGAGTTCAAAATTATACGTTTTGGGATTCCGCAATCTCGCATCCGCAATTGCGGGATCAGCTGTTTGCGGGTTGAGGATCAATTGTTTTCTGGTTGCAGGATCGTCAAGTGCATGCTTTCGTATTTCGGGCTTCTGCAATTTTGCATCCGCAATTGCGGGTTGCGGATTGCGGGACCCACTGTTGCGGGTTGCGGGGAAACCTCCTGCGGAAGTTGGAATTTTGCATTTCCGCATCCACAATTGCGGGTTGCAGATTGCGGGATCTGTTGTTGCAGAATGAAGGTTGCGGGTTTGCAACTGCGGGTTGCGGATTGCGGATCCGAACTCTCCTGACTGTGTGTATGGGCACTCAGTTGATGTTTTGGGAGAAAAAAATGGATCATAGTCTCCAGTGGCCAGGTAGGTCGGTGGGGACGTGACAACTAAGCTTGGTAACTCACCAACCATCAACCATAATTGGCTATCATTGACCATGGTCGAATCGTTTTGACCATATTAACTATATAAACCATATTCACCATGGTCTACCATACTAACTGCATTGATCCATTAACCACTATCTCTCTCACCCACCACTATTGTTCCCACTTATAGATTAATCCATTAATTGCATTAGCTTAATAATACCATCACCCACAAACCTCCTAACTTAGTAACCACAATAACCTCTCAACCCTCAAACCTCAATGACCATTATTTACTGTTGTTAGTTGTCTTTAGCCATGGTTAAAAATTCCTTACCCTATTGACCATGGTAAAATATTGTCAATCATGACTGGCCATTGCTAACCATGAATGATTTGGTAACCCACTTACCCAAAACCCCCTAACCCATATGGACCTAAGTTATCTAACACGAACTATTATTCAACATAGGTGGACATCTCAGAATTATCCACTTTCCCTTAACCAACTATTAACTCACTGACACTTTAATATCATTAACCATATCAACTTACATTGATTACCATTGACTATGGTTGACCTTGTTGATTATAGGCCATATTCACTATACTTCACCATATTAACCAAATTGACACAAAAAAACCTTGTTCACCCACTACCATCATTCCTACTTACCCACTACTTGATTCACCATATAGCCCTATAATCCCAACACCGTAAACCTTCTTCCCCAATAACCCCATTAACCCATCAACCCTCCAACCTTGATTGAGCACATTGACCATTGTAGGCCATGGTTGAACACCAACGGCCATGGTTAACCACTATTGACCAGTGTTGACCTTGTTAACCATGTTGTACCATAGGTGATCATGGTTGACTATCATTGAACATGTTTCATCTAGTAACTCACTTACCCTTAACTCCTTAATTATTATTCTACATCAATCCCTTATCACACCTAACCACTTTTCCCTGACCCATAGACTAGCCCATTAATGACCTAGTCCACTTTATCCCCTCGAACCACTAAGCTCTATAACTCACTAACCTTTGACCATAATGGACCATATCAACTTCCATTGACCACCATTAGACATAGTTGACTCTTGGTAACTACATTGACTATATAGAACATAATCACCATGCTTTATCATATTAATTGCATTGACCCACAAAACCCTAGCTTGCTTGTCCATTATCATCATACCCAAATTGATCCACTAATCCATCAACTAGGTAGCTTGATAATGCCATCACCCATAAACCTCCTTGTCTAATAACCCCATCAACCTTATATTCGCATTAACCATATTTACTATTTTTTACCATAATTGACCAGTGTTGACTTTGTTGACCATGGTAAACCATAATTGATAATGGATAACCATCATTAACAATGGTCGATCAAATAACCCTCATAACCATAACCTCCAGATCCATATCAACCTATGTTGTTTAAGGTCGACTACCAGACAACGTTGGTCCCTTGCTGCAGCTAGACACCTAAACTTGACCAACTAATTAAACCACTAACATGTAATCCACGGCTATCCATTGACTGACCAAGACCAATGAATCACTAACCCTTTACCGTTATTGACAATATCAATTGTTCTTGGCTGCTAATGACCATGGTTGACTCATGTTTACCATAATGACATTCTATAATATACGTTACGATAGTTGCAACAAACAACTGAGTTTGACGAGATATAATGCCACATATTTGAAAGTGATGTTGACAACAAAGCATCCAACTTGATGGGTTTTTTAGTTAATTTGTAGGGTGGAATTATTAGACATTGGAGTAGTCTATGACAATAGATTGCAACTTTGCAAAAACTAGAAGTGCAGTACATGATAGTGACATATGCATGTAAGAAGGTGGTTTGGATTTAAAAGTTGCATAGTGGCATAAGGTTGCGAATTGGAAGATCCATGACAATACATCCTAGCTATTCTTGTGACAATAGCAAAGAATTAAACTTATCATGTCAAGTCAAAACACATGGACATTCAATATCATTTCAATGAGTAAAATATAAGAGTTGGTAAAGTGTTATTAGTTAAGTGCAATACTTAGCAAATGGTTGCTAACTCACTCACTGAATTTGAGGATTATGCTAAGTCCAAGTGATGTAGAGACTTTGTATAAGTTTGTAAACTTAATTATTGATTTAAGTTTTGATGAATCATTGGTTGATGTAGGAAGACTTGAAATTGATCTCCAATTTGTAGATTGTTAAGCTATGACAACTACTTAAACCATCCTTGGATAGGTCAAGGAATTGTGACATTGATTTACACACATTTTAGACATGTTAATGGAGGCCAACAAAGGTCAAAGGTGATGTTGTAATTTGATTGTCAAAAAAACCATCATTTGGAATTTTGGCTATCAATGCAACTAAGATCTTAATTTCCTATATTTCATGATGTGTAACTTTACCTCCCATACATATTTTTTATGCTTGGAAAAAATCAAAAATGTCATCCATGCTTTCATCCACATGAGTATGGCATACATGACACCTTGACTTGTCGTAACACACATATCATACATTATCGATATTTTGACCAGTAGTCTGTATTAGTGGTAGCTTATAAGAAATGCTTTAAAAACCTCTCACTCTATCTCCCACATCCCTTCACCCATATTTGTGCATTGCTTCCACTGTTTGATTCCCCACATCAATCTAACAAATGGAATTTGTTTTCACTTGATACTAAAGCAACATGCATTTGACACACACCACTTTTCTCATTTACTTTGAAAAATCCTAATTGTCATTGATTGAGAATAATGGCAGTTGTAATGATAGAACCATGGTTCAATGGAGATTCTACTAGGAATATAATGGATCTAGTGACAACAACAATTATTAGGTTAGCTATGTTGCTTTGTTTCTAGGTTTTTCATCATCTTTCAAGCCCTTACCTATGAGTTTATAATTGATTCACTTTCGCATTAATGAACACTTTATATGTCAACCATTTTCTTTTTATTCCTTTTCTCTTGTTATTTTGCCTTGCTAGTTTTGTTAACTATTTTAATTATTTGACATGCCACTACAACTTATCAGCCATTGTTGTACCATTAAGTGCATGGTTTGTAATTAAATTTGACCCATGTGGTCAATTTCAAATATTTATATTTGGAATGATAAATGGAAGTCTTGCATTAGTTATGGATCCATACACACCATACATGGTTTATATGAGTTTGAAGGTTAATTTCTTTAACAAAACTTAACTATTAAAGGGTAAATTCTATAGTTGTTTAAGGGCACATTTTTTAACGAAGCATTCTCTGATGAGGAATATAAAAACTAGAACATTGAAAACAATATGTTCATGGGTATGGGTGTAATGAAAATTCTAACATTATTGGAGTTGGGAGAATTGACAACCACCTAGGAGAATGTGCCTGGAGCCATATAAGTGGAACCTAATCCAAAATCTCAAAGCTACTAGCCCAAGTCTATAGTCAACATGGGATTGCAAAATGTGCTTATATCACCATATTGTATAAATACAATATTAACAAAATTATGTGAATTGGTGTCTTGAACTCCAAATGTAACAAGATTGTTATATTATTATTTGGCTAAATATGCCTTTATATAGAATAATAAGGACAAAAATTTATTATGAAATTATTTGTGTATATGTGAGCATGTGTATTATTAGCATCTTATTATTGTTGCATATTTCTGCTTGAATGTAGCATACCCAAATGACTCCCTTGTCCATTGGAAAACACAATCGAATTCCATCCTTCATTACCAAATTAGATTTACGAACAATGAATAGATTCTAACCATTCACCCATTACATTAAATATGGTTTTCATGAACAAGAAGTTAATGATGAGAAAACTAACAAGAATGCTTAAGCGATTCATAATCATGCCCCTTAAGAATATTTCCATCATTAGAATCATTCCATAAAATAGTTCACTACAACAATTGAATTCATGGATACAATCACAAATTTATCTACCAAAGAGGTTGTAGAGGAGAAATTCATTGCCCAATTGTACAAAATTTTGTAGCTCAATCTAGACTATGAAACCACAAGGTCAAAGGATAGTTATGGGTTATGTTTCTCACCCATCCCAACCCACCATACTAAAAAATGTGGGTAGAACTTGTGTCCTACCATGGTTTCTCCCAAGAAAATATTCTCCAAGAATCTTACCCACCCTTTAACTAGTCACGTACCTCTTCCTCTTATCTAAACATAAGGATATAATCTCCTTTTTCTGCTTAAATCTAGCCCTTAGGGATTTATCCCCTCTAGTGTAAGCATGAAGAGACTAAGTTGTTGGTTGTTCTATGTGAATACTTGAATTGGTAGACTCTCTAACTCAATTACAATTAACAATGAGCTCAAACAAGTGGTAATGGGGTTTCAAGATTCCTAGTCTCTCTCCTCACTCTACAACCATGAATAACCCAATTTCTCTCTACTAGCCACCAAACCCCCTTAGTATACTAACACCTAACTAAAGAATATTGGTTCTCTGATGTAGATTGCAAAAATGACAACCATGGAAAAACATATGGCTTTGCTTCCAACATGAGGGGGAATGGAAGGAAAAAATAGATGCAAGTTTCTCAAGGGATGTACACATTATGTATTTCTCATGTATGAGGACTGCATACCTCCCAAGTAACATCATAAATTAGCCTTGGCATGCATAAGTCAAATGTAGGTGGAAGATATTTTTAGTGATGAATATGTGAAAGAAAAATGTTTCTAAAAGGGCATAGGTCAATAGTGTTATAACGAGCTACTCTTTCCAAGGACCCCTCTTTCATCTTCCTCACTCCTGAACTCATAGCCACAGGAGGCTCCTCACACAACATTTTTAGTTATCATTATATTATTACAGTATGCTTTGGTTTTATTATATTTAAACATAACACTGCAAACAAGCCTGCCAGGTTATTTTTTAAGGATTCTAATAGTATACCTAAGTATAGTATTTTAGGCGATTATTTTGGATTGAAAAATCATATATATAGATAGGTGGGCGAAAATTAAATACGAAAAATACAATTTACCACTAAAATTTGTAAATTTTGGCAAATATTACAATAAAAAAACATATTTTATGTAAATATAGGCAATATTAGAGAGTTAAAATGACCAAATAATGATTTTATTTTTTGAAAAAAAATCCCAAAAATAGCCAATTGGCGAAATTTCGCCCATAAAAATTACCCTAAAGCCCGCAACTTCAACTCGTGAACATTAATTAGTCAAACATTTTCCTTGGAGATTGAACTAAGAACACTTGCGAATCATATTTACATTTTACGTTATGTGATTGTTAATACTCATCCCTCTTAGCTTGATACCCATAAAATAAACCACCTCAAACAAATATTACATTATTTATTGCACTGAGAGGCTCTACATCCCAGTATGAGGGAGATGGTGTCACGTAAGGTAAGGTAACCTAACATAACGCAAAAAAATAATTAAAATTTTTTATGTTAGCTAATAAAATAAAAAATTATGAAAAGTAATTAAAAAATCCATGTCTTGCTCATAAATTAAAAAATTATGAAAAGTAATAAAAAAATCCATGTCCCCTGATAAAATAAAAAAATTATGAAAAATTATCAACCAAGACAGAGAGATCAAATTTCTTGAGTTTAATTTTTTTTTTTTAAATTACACCTCAATAAATTGGATACCTCTGGGTACTTGATAGATCTGGGTTTAAGATGGACCTATATTAGTTCTAACATAATACAATAATTAAATATAACATATTACAAAAAATATCATAAATTTAAGTACATTAAATATCTTGATCTTTTATCATAGTAGCATATTAAATTATTAAAATATGATACTGAAATAATTTTTGTGCCCTCTACAACCCAGTATGGGGCAGTATGGGGGAGATCTTGTTAGTCGAGTGTTTGTCGAGTAACAAAATAATACAAGAATAATACAAAGTAAAAAGTAATAAATATTATGTCGGCCATAAACAAAAAATAATAATACAAAGTAAAAAGTAAATATGAGACTTAAACTAGCTACTTTAGAGCTTAGGATTAAGTGGTAAATATTATGTCGGCCATAAACAAAAAAGAATAATACAAAGTAAAAAGTAAATATGAGACTTAAACTAGAGGCTTTACTTTTTACTTTTAATATAAAGTAAAAAGTAAATATGAGAATTTAGAGTACTTTAAAGTGTTTGTCCAATAACAAAATAATACAAAGTAAACAAAAAGTAATAATACAAAGTAAAAAGTAATAAATATGATGTTGGCCATAAACAAAAAGGAATAATACAAAGTAAAATGTAAATATGAGACTTAAACTAGAGACTTTAGAGCTTAGGATTAGGTGGCTTAGGTATTGCACTCAAGGAGCTATTCAAGGAGAGGTTTGCACTTCAAGAGATTTGATCCCTCTCCACCGTTGATAGAACCTAGGATTTGGATCTAAGCTAGTTAATCCAAACACATGATACCAAAACCTAATTTGCTAACATAGTATAACAACCTAGTTTAAATAACTTTGAAAAATAATTAATATAATAAAAAATTAAATTTTAATAAAAACTTTTTTTAATTATTTTGATTTAAATAAACCTATATTTCATAAATTATAATTTAAATAAATTATTTTAAAACCTAATTAAAAAACCAACACTGAACCACAACTCCACCATGAATAACAATATAAAACCAAGACATAATAAAACATATAACTTTTATATGTTCATAAGAATGAAAACACATAATAAAACATATAACTATTTTTTTTATAAGAACGTGTCTACCTTTAATAACAATATAAACGCCACCTTTGGAAACACAAAAGACTATTACTCCTATAATATCGTACCCGTATTCTCATCACATCAGGAATCAACTGTCAATTAGTAGTATCGATCTACCAAATTTCTTTGATGCACAAACGACAACAATCAAAAATAATAATTTGAATCCCCTCCCAAGGACCCAAGGTCATGTAAGGCAAAGGAAGCACTGTAATTGCATATTATTTAGCCATCCCAGTTATCAGTTTTTACTGTCCCAGCTATCAGTTCTGAGTTAGGGTACAGGCGAGTTAAAAACCCATCAGCTTTACCATGATCTTGTTTAGGTAAAGCTGTAATCTCTTCGTAACTTTCAAGTTGATGGATGTTTACACGTAATCTCTTCTTAACTTTCAAGTTGATGGATGTTTACACTCTTGAGTTCTAAATGGATCCCATGATACCATATTTTTATATAGAAATAATTGTCTCCCCGGGTCTAAAGACATTTTTAAGGAAAATTTCACGGGCCCTTATTCTTCTCCAGATTTTCTGGATGGTAATTCATAATAGCCACTAGTAATTATGACGGACTTGATCAGATTTGAACATGTGCCATAGAGCCTCTCCATCAGCAACATGTCTTAGGCAAATGGTTCAACCTCATGAAAATAAGTTCTCCCATTTAATTGACAGTTGTCATTAAGGGGGAGTGTTGGAAGTTAATTCCAACCGTCATTGACCAAGAATGAGTCAATTAGGGTTTTCTATGATAGCTAATGGTGTTCCATAGTATTTGGTGGCCCGTAGTATTGCTAGTGGTTTAGTGGTTTTGGTTAATCATGTAACTATATGTACTCAAGTGTTAATATAAGGCAAGCTATTGCCCATAGTGTTTTTCTCTTTTTCTCCCTCCATGAACTTTAACATGGTATCAGCACTGCATGGCCTGATCCATACCTGTTGTATTTGGGTAAGCCTTTTCACAGAGTGGAAAGCACACACATAAGATGGGAACACATCGACATGGAGGCGTGACGATCCTTCACAGAATTGGGCCGTATTTTTTTTATTTTTCCATTTAGAGACGTCGACACAGCTATCCCTATCGAAAACCACGACACCGTCCAAATCGACACACCTACTACACCAAAGAAAGCATGCCATCGATGCACCTATTGCTCAGGAGAACCGCATCGCCGATGCAGTCTTTGCACAGAAGAAGTGCGACATCGATGCAACTGTTGTTTAGGCAAAGCGTGTCGATCATTGTTCACTGATACGGATTTTGGCCCGACGCACTGTGCTAGCAAGACAAAGTGCGGCATTGTGTTAAAGGATCTGAATCCTTTATCAAATCTCCAAAACCAATATTAAAGAGCAAGTATTGTTGACGCTGAGCCAAAAGACTGGACAACGTTCCAACATTGTTCAGATCAGATTGAAGAAGATCGAGTCTTGCAAAGATCGATCCAAGAAGAGCCTATGTAGAAAAGGGCAGAGAAGATTTGAAGTTTCCATCAGAGTTTTCATCAAAATTTCCAAGGATCTGAAGTCTAAAGGACCGTTGATATCGAAGAAAAATGGCCAAGAAGATCGAATCTTGAAAATGGTGCTAGAAGAGCTACCAAAAGAGATTGAATAAGTAAGAAATATGTTAACATCAGTAGGATCATGGTAGTCCTTTGATGGAGAATATTATGATCTATGGACATTAAAAATAAGAAATTTGTTAATGTCACAAGATTTGTGGCATTTTGTAGTTGAAGAGGATCACATTGATCTAGAAGCATTTGAGACCTTGACAGAATTCCAAAAAGAAAGAAGACAAGTCGTTGCCTTAAGTCTCGGACAAAATGGTATAGATTATTCCATCTTTTGTAACATTGCAGAAGTTTATACTCCAAAAGAAGCATGGGATATATTGAAAGCAAAGTTTAGTGAAGAGGAATCCCACAGCGAAGTGAAATACAACCAAAAAGACTGTGTTTATGAGGCAACCAGTGATCAAGTAAGCCCGGCAAAGATTGTTGATCTAGTTATGTATGTTGATGATAGTGAAAACAAACCTGTCAATGTAGCAGTGCCCAGATATGTGAGTGATAGCCTCTCAGAGAAAGAGACAGTTGATAGCATCATAGAAGCTGCAACAATTAATGTGAAATGATGAAGTAGCTGCCATTGATGAGGAACACGAAGATGTGAATGCTCTCTGTTTGTGCCAGAAATTGTTTCCAGGCCACAAAGAAACAAGCCAACACAATCTCAAAAATACAATCAAGTAAAAGTAAGTTTTAAGGTTTTTTGATAGGTTTTCTGGTTATAAAGTTTGGGAACAAACAGGGAATACACTCATGAGCAAAATAGGAACTGAATCATAAGCAAAAGAAGACAAAGATGCATCATATATTTACCAAAATCCAACAGAGCATAATATTGAAGTTCATTCATAAAAGATAAGCATTACCAGCTTACAAACATAGACCAGCAATGAATTTATTAGTTAAGCAACTAAACAAGTTAAACAATGAAGCCAACACACAAATTGAAGGGTGAAAAGGATCATATATTTCATAATTCTGTCAACAAATACATATAAGAGTTATGTACTTAGCTCATCAATAAGTCTAGCAGACCTCCTGAAGTCCTCCCAAAAATCGAAACCCCTTTCTGTCTTTCCCCCCTCTCTAAATACTATTTTTTACAAAATTAGTTAGGGTCTAAACCCTAACTGCCCTCAACTAACTCCTCAATGGGATAAAGTGAAATTAAATTTACAAAATAAAGCGTTTCTTTAAAAACATAACTAAAAGCTAACTAACTAAAGTATTTCTTTAAAAGATCTACAATTAACTGACTAACTACCAACTCAAAGGTCTTTGGCAGCGTCAACTAATAAAGCTATTCCATTCGAGGCTTGGGCCTTCTTCCGGGCTCTCTTCTGTTCAGCTTCTGTATCTGCTAACTTTCCTGTAAGTTTTTCATTTTGCTGCTGCAAGTCTCTGACAGTCTGCTTCAACTTTGCATAATACACATCTGTGCTTCTCTTTCTCCTCAAGGCTTCCTTAGAAACTGTTATTAACTCTTGATAATTCTCATTCACTTCATGTAAATCTTCCCTGAGCCTTCTATTTGCTAGAATCAAAGCATCATTAGTCTCCTGCATGCAATCCATTTGATGCCTGTATTGTTTGATGGTTCTTTGCAGGTTCTCTATGTCTGAGTCAAAAGTCTTCCCTATTGTGGTATTTTGCATCTCACTGGGCGACCATGGAATATTTAGCCTTCTGAAAATATCTTCATCTTCCTGTAACAGCCCTGAAGACACACCATGAACAATAGGGCTTTCTTGACTCGTTGCTTCAGTAAATGTAGTTTCATCTATCAAGTGTTGATTTTCGGAATATGAAACTTCAATTTCCTTCTTCTGTTGTTCTTCTATCATTTCATCTCTTAATTCTAGAAACACAGCTGATAGTTTAGTTTGGGTGAGGCTAGAATCTTTTGCTGACCTCAATGACTTTTTCCCATTTTCATGATGAGAAACTGGACTGTTTAAAACTGCTTCTTTCTCAATCTTTGGTTTTTCATCTGAAGAATCATCATCAAGTACATTTACCTCTTTTGTATTCAATCTAGGGTTTAGCAATTTTTTCATACTCAGCCTTAACTTGTTTTTAGATCTGTTTTTTGGTCTCCATTCTGAAGCAAGTTCTTTCACCATCTTCAAAGTTTTTCCTTGATGTCTAACTGTGGCTAACTCTATAGCTTTGATTTTGGTTTTCTTTTTCTTTGATCTCTTTGTTTTATCCTCTTGACTATAACTTTCTGTGTATGTGTCAACCCTATCTTCAGTTTTGACAATGAATTCATCTTCCTCTAACAGATATCCCTCATCCTCAGATAAGATAGTGATGGAGCTCCTTTGCTGGACCTAAATGTTTTCTTCCTCTATAGCAACCTTTTATGTGGCAACAATTTTCTCTTCACTAAAAGTTTCTGCTGGTGCCATGTGTTGCTCAGGCTGGTCTTCCTTTTGTGAAGATAGTGAATATTTACCTTTGCTGTCTGCTGTAACCTTTTGAGGTTCATTGTCATCCTTCAAAGACTCTGGTGCTTCTTCAAGTTTAACTTCTTTCTTGTCTTCAGACTTGATCTTCTGACTTAGTTTTCTAACTAGAGTTTGCCCTTTGTCTACATGTTTTTTGGTTTGCTGCTCTTCTTGCTTAGTTTGAAAACCAAACCAAAACAAAAAATGATCCCATGTCTTCCCTTCTCATTGTAAAACAGTACTGATAATGAACTTGATCAAACCATGATGGAATATGGATTGTGTAGTATGATCATGATGTCCCTTAATTCTACTTGACAGCTTTTGCAGACTTTTGAACAAGAAGAAAGGAAGGTTCATTTTGGATTCACCAACCAAATGCTGTAAAAATCTAAAATGGTATTTGAAGACATAAGCATATCTGCCTTCACAAGTGATATAGCTTTGTAGGATTTTAATGGACTCCACCCACTCATCTCTAACATCCTGAATTAATACCCCTTTGCGCCAGTCTGGAGTAATACCAGGTAAAAGGTACCTTTGGGCATTAAAAGTAAAAGGCAATTTTTTGAACCACATTTCACCTTCATTTCTGACTCCTATAGCTTCAGCAACTAACTCCACAGTCAATTTAAACTTTAGAGTATCAAATACTATCATGTCCTGATTATAGCTTTGGGAAAATTTATAAGAGACCTCAGTGTTATAACCATCGATTTTCTTGAAGAAATCCAACCAACCAGCATTCTGAAAAAGCTTTGCGCAATCTAGAAATTTGTCAATCCATGTCAGCTCAGTGGGCTCAGTCCTATTTGTTTTTCCACTTTTACCCATCCGCTTTCAATAGTTGAATTTTGTATACTTTTAGAGTTCTATCGATAACCTAACAGCTGCTTTCAGATTTTGTAAAAGGTAGTGGTTCAATGTACTGCTAACTTTCAACTTTCCACTTGTCACAGCGTCTCCAAAACTCTTAAATTGATCTATCTTCAACAGAAGTTTTGTTTAAAGCCTACATTTATGTTTTCCTTACTGAACTTTAACAAAACAAGCTTTACTGTGAAAACCCCAATTTAGCAGCCACTATCAGTTTAACGCGGAATACCTTATCCCTGTCTTGCTGTAGACGTTTAAAATCAATCTTTGAGGTATCTGATTGTTCAATTTAACTGTACAAGTGTCTTCGGGTCTCCAATCTGCTACCAACTGGCAAGACGAGCAAGCCCTAATTTCTCTGTAACTGTGAAAACCCAACAATTCTTCTATAACTGCAGCTTCTGGCTTTTTAGGCACATGTCCTCGCTCCACTTAGTCTTCAGTTTCGTGATGCATATGTGAAATAAATTCTTTCACATCAGATTCGGCTTATACCTCTTCCTATCATGATACGCCCTGTTCTAGCTGATGATTACCACAATCTCTTCCACGACATAGTCACACCTGTTTTCATGATGATTACTGGAGCAACACGTATCAACACCCTTTAAACATGCGATTAGTCACTTAGAAATGGAACTCATACGAAAATTCAATTTAAACAACGGTGCTTTCAGCTCGCGCGATATTCTTGTAGCGCCACTGTGTTAATTTTTATGGTTGCGCTACAAGAATAATTTGCATTCAATTTTGGTACTATTTTAATCATTTTTTCAATTTTAAATTAAATTTAAATGATAAACTATGCTCTTCGAATTATATTTGTGACATCTTTAATCAATATAAATTATATAGATCCCTTCAAATCCTAAGAGAAAAATAATAAAAATCTAAAGGCAAAAATCAAAAGTTTCACTTTAAAACCAAAAATTTCCTAAAGGAAACAAATGGAAAAATTAAGCAAATAAGCAAACTTAAAATAAAAATCACAATCAAAATATAAAATTGAAGGAAACAAGTTCATGACTTAACACTCTCCAAGAAGGGCTGAAATATATTCATATTTTTTCTGACAAAAATTTTCAGTGTGCAAGTAAAGTGGACAGCAAAATAACACATGTTGAAACAGAAGAAGAAGACTTGCACTATGTTCCAATACCAATGAAAAGCAATGAAACTATTTATTTTGCAGAAGCTAAAGAAGACACTGGAAAACACCTACTTAGCATCAAGATCAAGAAGACAAAGAAGAAACAGTCCAAGTACACATCAAAGAAGAAAGTAAAGATTGAGTTTTTGAATGAAATGTAAGCCTAGCTGAGACATAAACCAGCAGGGCTCTTTTTGCATTTTTTATGTAAGCCGAGGCAGTATGGTATAAACTAAGGGGGAGTGATGAAAATAAGTTCTCCCATTTAATTGATGGTTGTCATTAAGGGGGAGTGTTGGAAGTTAATTCCAACCGTCATTGACCAAGAATGAGCCAATTAGGGTTTTCTATGATAGCTAATGGTGTTCCATAATATTTGCTGGCCAGTAGTATTGCTAGTGGTTTAGTGGTTTTGGTTAATCATGTAAACTTATATATACTTGTGTTAATATTGAGAAGGCAAGCTATTTCCCATAGTGTTTTCCTCTTTTTCTCCCTCCATGAACTTTAACACAACCAACTATATTTTGAAACATCTCATCCCACCTGCTAGAGAACATCTAGTTCCACTCTCAAGCACTTGACCGGGAGTAAGATTGCTGATATTTTGCTGGCCTCACTTGGTCCTCAATAGGAAAACATGTCACAAAGGAAATTTGAAACTTTAGTGGAGACAATAACAACTTCTCCTAACCACCCAAACTAAAACCGGATTGACTCCAAAAAGGAACAGATAGTTGCATCTTCTGTATTTGTTTTAATGGAATCAGGCTGGAATTTCATCAAAACCATTCAAAACATAAGAGGGGCTGTAGTTATAAGATTTTTGGAGCTTGAGAGGAGACTCACCAAATTGAAATAAATTGCTTCATTTTGGGTAGTAAGTTGCCATCTAAGAAACCGGATTCGTTGGAAACCCCCCCCATGTTCCGTGTCGATCGAATCGAACACGATTCGATATGAATTCATGTCCGATTCGACTTTCCCTTGAATCCGAAATCGGGACACGTTTACAAAACGAATCGGACATGAAATTTTAGTGTGTCCCGACTGTTGGACACGAACCCGGAAAATAGGACACGTGAAGCACGGAAAAAGGCGTCTGGGTTTGCTTTAAAACAAAATTTTGGCTTTCTTTTTGTCATTTGCAAAGAAGCAATTGGTTGAGAGTGAGTTGTATGTGCAGGTGAAGGAGATTTGAAGGCTATCCATTGTTTCCAAGCGATTCCAAATGCATTCCGGTGGATTTGTGGAGAGGATTGCAAGTTCAACCATCACACAAGAAAAGGAATGTCTCAATCAGCTAGGGCAGGAGGTAGGGGGCAAAGGAAAGGGAGAAATGCACCATCTAGGGCCTCCCCTCCTATTCCACCAACCACAAGCGGTTCTCCTCCTCCGTCAAGTGCTCCATCGGTTGCTAGTGGAGCTCATTCTATGGCTCCATTTAACCCTATTTTAGCAAGACAACAAGCCCAAGAAAAAAAATACCCTTTGTGGAAGTATGTGACAAGGAAAGATGGGCCTAGGGCAAAGCTTGGTGGGGGAGGCAATGTGTCTTGGAGATGCAATTTTTGCAAGCATGAGTTCATGAGCACATATTTCCGGGTTAAGGGCCATTTGTTGGCCCTTCCTTCTTGTGGGATTTCTTCATGCAAAGCGGTGAGTGTTAACCAAAGGAGGGATATGGAAAAAGAGGATCATATTGGCTTAGGGAAGGTGGCAGCAACAAGCAAGAAAAAAGAGGATGATCCTCTTCCATTTTTTAGGAAGTCCTCTAGCACCAAACCTCCATTTCCACCTAGCAGTCATGGGCGTGGGCGTGGGCGTGGGGATACTTATCAAACAAGAAAGAGACAATCTATAGGTGGTCCAATGGATAGGATTTTCCAACAAGAGGCGCGAGAAGAGGTAGACCTTACCATTGCATTTTTCTTCTACCTCAACTTCATCTCATTCAATGTTGCACGGTCACCATTGTATTTTGAGACGGTTAAAACTATCTTGGAACGAGCTCCAAATGGTTATGTGCCTCCTGGTTCAGAGAAGCTTAGAACCACATTGTTGGTTAAAGCTAAGAATGAGGTAGATAAAATCCTTGAGCCAATTAGAACAACATGGCCCTCATGTGGTGTGAGTATTGTTTCTGATGGATGGACGGATCCCACACGCCATCCACTCATCAATTTCATGGTATCTTCCCAAAATGGAGCGTTGTTCTTGAAAGCAGTGGATGCTCTTGGGCAATACAAGGATGCACAATTTATGGGTGATTTATTCATCAAAACCATTGAAGAAGTAAGTGCTGATTCGTGTGTACAAATCATCACGGACAATGCACCTGTTTGCAAGGCTACTGGCATGATTGTGGAAGCTAAATATCCACAGGTATGTTAATTTTGGACACCTTTCATTTCTAATTTGCTCATTGTTTGAATTTGGTCATTGCAATGTTAGTGTTGTAGAGTCATTGATACATGCTTTTATTGCTCTTACAGGCTTTTTGGACACCTTGCATTGTCCATTCCTTGAATTTAGCACTGAAATTCATTGCTTTGGATGTAGCATGGATTGACAACCTTATTGAGGATGCACGCCATATCAGTAACTTTGTACAAAACCACACAAATGCCCTCACCATCTACAAACAGTACACACAGCTTTCATTGCTGAAGATTGCAGATACTCGGTTTGCTTCCTCATTCATCATGCTCAAGAGGTTGAGGGAGGTCAAAACCACTCTTGGGTCCATGGTGATTTCAGAGTTTTGGTCTTTTTGGAGAAAGACGGATCAAGCTGCTTCACAAAATGTGAAGGACACGATGTTAAATGATGGTTGGTGGGACACGGTGGATCTTACCATTAAGATCATGGAGCCAATCATTTCTTTGTTGCGGTTTGCAAACACAGACCAACCCATCCTAGCAAAGGTTTATGAGGGGTGGGATTCCATGATTGAGTCCATGAGGTCTATTATCATGGAGAATGAGTGTCCCGAGTATGGGACATCGACAAAAAACTTATGGACCATTATTCAGGATATTCTTATCTCCAGGTGGGATAAGAATTGCACACCTTTGCATTGCTTGGCCCACTCCTTGAACCCCAAGTTCTACACTCATGAGTGGCTCACTGGTGGATCGGGGGCCTCACATGGATGCAGAGATTGCAAATGGGAGGAAGATAGCACTTAGACGGCTATTTTAGGATAGAGACATGCTTGAGGAGGCAAAGGAGGGCTTTGTAGATTTTTCCACTGGCACTAGGAGATTTGGAGGCTATGATGTGCTTAGAGATAGGGAGGGTAAGAAACCATATGCTTGGTGGACAACTCATGGGGCAACATCCCCTATTCTACAGAAGTTAGCCTTCAGGGTCATCTCTCAAGTTACATCATTCTCTTGTTGTGAGAGGAATTGGAGCACATATGGGAACTTGTACAGTGTGAAGAAGAGCAGGCTTGAGCAGTCCAGGGCAAAGTCGATGGTGTATGTGCACTCCAACCTTCATCTTATTTACAGGAAGAGAGAGGAGTGGGTGAAGGGAAAGACAAATATGTGGGATGTCTTTCCTGATGATATGGGTTTGGACAGCAATACTGAGTTGGCATTAGCCAACATGGATCTTAATGATCCAGTGCTAGAGCCGGTCACTTTTGATGATAGTGATCGTATAGAGGGGTCATCCTCCACAGCAGCAGATGCAGATCGTCAGATGGGCAGAGAGGAGGAGGAGGGGGAGGAGGAGGAGGATGAGGATCAGGGCAGTGGCAGTGATGAGTATGTTGATTCAAGCATGGAGGAGGACTACTGACATATGGGATTCTCCCATCTTGATCCACCCGTTTTTGTATTTACTATTAGTCTATTTGGCATTTGCCGGTGCCCAGTGGCATTCCGACATATATGTATACATTTTGATTTTGAGGACTTAATGAGAAATATGGTTCCGACATACATCTATGTGTCTCATAATTCATTGTGATTTGTGAATGACAAATGTGAAATGTGTTGTGATTCGTGAATACTGAATACTGAATCGTGATTTGTGAATGACAATGTGTAATCTACTAATCATTAATGTGTTTTTATTCTAATTTCTATTGAATATTTCATATTTGTAAATTGTAAATGTTCCAGTTTCTAAAGATTTTTGGATCTATATGTCTATATTTTTAAATATTAATATATATATTTTTAAAATATATATGTATATAAAATGTGTCCTACGTGTCCTGATTCCGGGGGTCACCGTGTCCGTGTCGGACTCTCATATTTTCGTGTCCTGCGTGTCCCGTGCCCCCATGTCAGGTGACTTAGGTTGCCATTGTTTTATACTCCACGACTCATTACTCTTACTAATAAAGTTGAAGCTTGACAGATTGGTTGTTCAGGTTCTTTATGTGGACCTGATATGAACCTGCAATAAGTTAATGATTCAACATTAATATTAAAAAGCAATGCTAATTTGAAGAGGAGCCGAACATCAAAACTCAAAATATCTGTTAACCATTATGAGAAGAGAGACACACGAGCTAGAAATATATAATATGTACAAGAGAGCACCCACGTCACCTTTAAATTATTAATTCATTGATAATATAACTGTACATGCCTAGCAAGTCATTCCAAGCAAACTTGCTGATATTATTTTATTAATATATAATTAACAGTCCCTCTGCAGAAAGACTTGTGCAATTTGGAACAGTGGTGCAGTTAACATGATATTGCCTCCATCCATCTCGTCCAGGTGCAACTCTTGACAGCTACTGCTGGGATACATCTTTATGCTTCCTACAGGTTTCCTCTCTGCTTTTAACGGTCCAAAACCATGTGTACTCTCTTCCTTGGGAACCTACTGTTTATATGCCATATAAACTCCATACTTGTAGTTGCTTTTGCTTTCCTTCAGGATGATGGGGAGTCCTTTAGATTACAGTGCCATCTTTAATTTTGGAGTTCTTCAATATTACAGTAATACCTGAACGGATGTAATATCCTTCTGATGGTCTCTCTGCTTCTTCCACATTCTGCATGCCACAAGAAAACAAATTTATCAGTTGAATGAATATAAGAATAGCATAAAATTGAACCCAAGGGATACTCTAACAATGAGCTACGTGCCCCTCTCATAACAGGTACCCTTACGAATCAACTAAAGGCATGGATTGCTACCTCCAACACAAATAGTTATAAGGTGCCGGGTAATGAAAAAGGGTATTTTATGATATTTCTTTTATTTTTATGTTTGGATATATCACATTATTCCCATGTATTTTAATTTAATCTGGATATTATAATTTACAGTAACTCAATGTGGCATATCATTCCTGGTCCTAAGTGACCTTCCCATAGCCTGGAGAGGAAAAGTCGCCACCAAAACCAGACAACCTTTCCATATACCATTGAGATGAGGCAGAAATACATGCATAAGAAAAAATGTGGGTGCTCAAGAATGTGTCTGAGAATGCATATCTGAAAGAGAGGAAAATGAGGGTGAGTGGACAACATACATCGGTGTTCACAATCACAACATTCTTTCCAATCCTTGCATTTTTGTCAATAATACAATTCCTGACAAAGGAAAATAAAACATTAGACATGTCTAGATCTCCGACATAGTATTAATTTTTAAATGATCAAAAACATTTTTGACAGTGGGCAGATTGAAGTATGTAACCTTATTTTTGTATTCTCACCGACACCAATAGGCACTTTCCCTTCAGCTAAAAAGGATGCAATTTCAGCTTCAGTTTCATAATAGTCAGCGCCCATCATCATTGTTTCCTGAATCAAAATAATAAACACCATCATATTTGAAGAAATGTTCTTTCCCCCTCAGGAGGCAAATCTTTGACAGTGTATCCAAAACCCACTTTGCTGTATGGTAAAATATAAATTACCTTCAACTCAACACCATATTCCAACCGTGAACGAATTCCTACAACAGAATGCTCTACACTGCATTCTCTGAGAAAACATCCATGTGAAATTATTGAATCCAACACCTGAGGCAATTAGTTTTGAAAAATCCAGATCAGCTCAGGTCTATTAGCTTTAATACCATACTGGCAATTACGGGAAAGAGTACATGCCACAAACTGGAATCATAATAAGCACAATATCAATGTGAATAATGGCCTAGCTTACCCGACATCTTTCTATTTTTGTTGGTGGAAGAAAACAAGGTGAAGTAAAGATAGGCTTTAGAGGATCATAAAATAAGAACTTTGGAGGCTGCACATAGAAAAGGAGATTAGAAAATCTTCGATCATGTTTAGACTCATCATAGGGTAAAATAAACTCTGAGTATCTAATTGCATACGGCATATACCCGCAGATGTTTGACTAGCAAGTAATTTTTTTCTATATGCTTGTCGCTGCTAAAAAGAGGACCAATTATTTTGGTTTTCATTTGCAAGCTAACATAACAAAAGAGCATTTGTAAAAGAGAGGTACACCTGAGCTGCAAGAGCTAAATTTGCATCAAAGAAGGACTTGATTGTTCCTATGTCCTCCCAATAATCATTAAAAAGATATGCCTGCCAAAGTATGAACATGACTAGTCAGATTCCACTTAAGCGCAAGAAAGAAGCTTGAATCATTTAAAGTTTCATAGATGTGAGGCAGTTTCCAAATTCAATCCAACAAATTGATAGTACTGAAACTAGAAATATAGAAAATGGTTGTTTGAGCTGAAAATGCTTTATGAAGCAACACGGCTTTAGAATACACATGCTGTCATAACTTGTGAAACGCATGCACATATTTCCAAGCCTATTTCAACTTTACATATCTGCAACACACATGCTATCATAACTTATGAGATACATGCACATATTTCCAATCCTATTTCAATTTTACATACCTGCACATTGTATTCCTTTGTAGATGCAGGAATAATTTCTGAACCAAAATCATTTGCAGTTGGGTATCTCCACCTAAAATAGATCGTACAAGGGATGAGCGAGTCTAACCTTCCATGATGCAATCAACATCTAGCTAACAATCCAAATGAGTTGAGTGTAGCAATCATTTTCAAGAGAGTGAGCTGCAATAACCTCTAACAATATAGTAGAACAAAGTGGTTAAGTGCAGTGAAAACTTCAGAGAGAATAAGAAATCAATACCTGAGAAGTTTAAGAAGAATGTCTGCCTTGAAGACATAAATTCCCATTGAAGCAATGTATGGTTTCTTTTTAGCCTCTTGGGGTGACAGGCCAAGGACTGTTGTGTCCACTTCCTGTTTTACAATATTTAGCCCAATAGAATTAATGAATGAAATAAACTACTTTCAATAAATGAAGTAAACCACTTCAATGTCCATGAAAAGTAAATCATTTATAACATTACAAGTGAACACTACAAATTACAATCTTCCTGGCCTAAAAATTGATTCTGAAAATAACAGTAGATCATAATGCAATCCATCTCTCACACACACCTATATTACACTAAGAGAAGACTGCTATATTACCATTGCTTTCAAATCTGCTCCCTTGGGCTTTTCACTAAAATAGAGCACTCGACCTCTATCATCAATTTTCATTAACCCGTAATCAGATGCACGGCTGCAAAAACATCATAATTCATCTACATGTAAGTGAACTCCTCTGCTACTTGACCTCTAAGTATTAGCTGCATCATTTCTGATATAGTGGTAATGGTGAATACTTGAATATTTTCATTACAGGAATTGGAATACAATTCTATTAACTTTCAATTCATTAAGGATAAGGCTGTGAAAGAAATTTCAGAAGTGCTCTTGGCAGTCAAATGAAATCATGTTTACGGCTTCATAACACATGTAGTTCTAAGCAGAGATTCCAAGTTAGAGCTATCCATTATAAAAGTTGTTAACAACCCTTTTAAATGAATAGTATCAGATCAGTGTAGGCACCAAGGATTGTAGTAGTGAAAACAATGAAAGACAAATGGATATAATTTTGTTTGCTCTAAGATGTCCTGTTCACAATCATACAATTAATGCTTCTACAATACTTCTATGTGTTCTGACATTGATTTCCAAAAGACAATAGAGGATAGGGGTTAAATACCATGGCAACTATGTCTGTATGAGAAACTATGAACAGGTTGTTTAAACATGTTTATAAGCAGCATTATAATCAGAACTTCTTTGGCCTAAAATGTGTGCATATTTCCCAATTAACGTTAAAAAACATCAAGTCATATGCATGGTTACCTTCTTTTTCATTCTTTTGTTGCATACTGATCTTCCCTACTTCCCAGGTCAGCGTGATTTAGAAAGATATGTTATGCCCTCTAGTCATAAGGAAACAAAAGAGAATTATGGTGGCAGACTATAGCAAGTCAATATATTGACAAGCATCCTATATATTTGAAAGAGAAAATGACTGGGTCATTTTTAAATTTTCACACTCAGACTCCGCTCTAGAAAGTATTTTTGAAGAGCCAAAGAATGGAATTTCATGCCAAATTTTATATAATAATTAATGATTTGGTGATCAAACAATGACTCATTGTTTGGAGAAACAATAACTCAAACTTTTGATAGACTTCTGTCCCATAGAAAAACAAACAGATCCTTTGTAACCCTTTGCAAGCCATCTGTTTATCACATTTCTCCAATGTGAAACTTCAATGTTACTACTAAAGGCATTAACTTCTGAGGTTTGAAGTTTGAACATAGAAGAAAATAGCAAACAAAGGAGAGAAACTAATTGCATTAGTATGATCTTTGGAAAGAGCACACATCATCATTCTCTTATATGTTGCTAGCTGTTTTCAATCTGATCAAGCCATGCTGTATATGCATCATAGAGTATCCAGAGCATCTGCTAGAAATTGTCTCATTACATGGTGTCAAGGAATCTATACTATTTGAAGAATTTTCTACAATCTCCCCATGTTACAAATATATGGCACTTAATATCCTAGCAATACAAAACTGTGTGGAATGATTATAGCGAAAACTTCATATGCTGTTGGATAACCTGCCTATTATTGGCTGTTCTAAATCTCCATGAATTTATGCTCCATGTAACCCTCTAAGACTTCAGAAAAAATGAATAGGTGGGCATAGATTTTATCTAAACATTGGCAATTTGGCATCCAACATCCCGTATTCCTAACTTAAAAAGTGGACATGGCTCCTAATATCTGTTTAAATAGGTAAGATACAGTTACTTCACTGGTTTGATGTGAGAATAGTTACCAGAAAATGTTCTTCATTTCATTGTGATTTCTCATACCTGTTGCTAAATATTACATGTTAAATTGTTAATCCATTACGCTTATATAATCTTTAAGAAGAACAAATTGCATGTCTACTTCACTCCATCCAATTATTTACATGACAACATAGCTCTATATTTTTGACAAACTTTGACTACACAATTAACAAGCATCCACTATTGATGGCCATTGTAGGTGAGTATGGAAAATGGATGAACACCATTTTAGTATATCTTTGTTTCTAAGCCCACAGCTTCAGTACACTTTTGGGTAAATTTATTGAGGTATCACAAGTGGAATTTGCATTTCTGGCTGTACCCATTCAAATATCTAAAGATAAATAGATAGATGGCAGGACACCTGACAGCATGTTAAATTCACTGCCAGGTCCAGATATTTTCATTCAATACAATACTCCATTTGAGATTTTCAGACAGCAAAGTAGTTTGTCACCTACAACTTCAATATGAAATGCTCCTGATGGCAAAGAATCATACCTGTCATCCATTGGGACACAGGAGATTGTGATATCAGCCCCAGTATCAATGTGCTTCTACATGAAGAGGACATGTTTAGAACCAGTTAATTCCTGAAATCAACTTAGGGCATTTTTCAATACACAGAAAACATTCAAGGGGAATCATTCAGGTCACTCTCTAAAACAACAGATTTCATAAAATATAAATGAATGCAGATATGGACTGTTGAACAGACAACATAGTCACACAACGCAATTATATACAAACCTGTATGAAGTCCATGTAATCCATACGATATAAATGGTCACCAGACAAAATCAAGAAGTGCTCTATACGTTTGTTCTTGGCATAATCCTACAAGAGAAGTAGGCAAATATAAGGAAGGTAATCCAACCCATTAACAATTGAATGGGCATCCCATGATTAGTCTACCTTGTAGAAGTCTCAAATAATGTTTATCTACCTGAAAAAGCCAAGTGAATTGTCGCACTGCATCTGCAGTGCCCTGAAACCACTTATTTCCATCTGCACCCGGGGTCTGAGTAGCTGCTAGAGGCTGTTTTGCAAAAGACATTAAGCATGCAAATAGATAGGTCAACAATCTAAAACATTCATAATACATGGAATTGAAATTGAATAGTTTGAAAGTTTGAAATGCCTTCTAATCCAGAGGAGAAAATGTCCATATTCTAGAATGCATATACATGTCAATAGTCTAAAGTTACTCTAAACCATCCTTGACCCATAAGAATATAAATTGGGTTGTTTTTTTTTTTGAAAAATACTTCTTATATTCACATAAACTTATTTACAATGCTTTTCTTCACATATATCAGCAGTTGGGGATTTGTCGAATAACATGGGTGAATTTGGTGATGTTGGAACGATGAGGCAGCTAGGGTTTGTTTCAGGGTTGGCTAGGGTTTCTTCTTTCGGCCCTCCAATCTGTGGATCCAGATAATCTGCAGTATGGAGGAGGTTTGTGGTAATCTAGTAGATTATTTGGATGATTCTCTACCAAATTCTGACATTTTCTGCTCTAATGAGGAGGTACACTCAGCTCATTTTCATATGCAGCAGCCTGACGACCCCACACAGTTCACTGATGACCACACTTATGGATCTGTGTGGGGATTCGAGCGTCAAGCTATGGGATGTCAAATAGTCCGGGGTGTGATTGGCAACGAAGAGAATGTGGTTAATGAATATGGATTTTTCACATGTTTTGGCTCTTTCATTGAGCCGGTGAAATTTCCGTCGGCAGACGTAACAAGAGCAAGGTCAACTCATGCTTGTTTTTCTGGGCCAGCTTTTCTCCCCGATCCTCCTCAAATTCAAAAGTTTCCTCGACATTAGTTGGGTTATGATAAGATTTTTGGGCACTCCATTGTTGACCTGCCGCATGATGGCAAGTTATTGTGCTCTAATTTTTCTCAGGCTATGTCATGTCATGATGTGTCTCGGCCCTCCCCAAATAATGATGACAATGCTGGAGGTACTGCGAAGCGTGTGGAAGCAAGATCTGGTGGTTTTATTGGGAGTAGATTGGAGTTGGTCAATTTTGAAGCATGCACTGAGATTCAATAGAGTTCAGGGTCTCGAAGGAAGAAGAAGATGGTGTTGGGTTCAAGAGGGTCTGGTATAGCACTGGTGGTAGAAAAAGATATTATAGTTATGGAGATTCTAAGGTTATTGAGAAAGACTAGGAAATTCAATGGCTGTCGGGTCTGGGAAGCTGTTTTGACGGCTTGGGTCAAAGAGAATTGGATTTCGATGCTTTCCGAAATGTTGGAAATCACTTGGTTGGCAAGAGGATGGATTGGTTTTGGTTTCAAAAATTCAAAGGAAGCAGAGCAAATTCTACACCATGTTTGGCTCTTGGGAAAATCGTCGTTAGTTCTGAAACACTGGCATCCTCTTTTCGACCCAAGGAAAGACACTTTGGAATCCTTTTCAATCTGGGTTAAGTTGCCATGTCTGCCGTTGGAATTTTGGTCACAAAAAGGGTTTAAGGCTATAGGTGATGCTATTGGTAAATTCATGGCAGTTGACGCGGACTTGTTCTCCTCCCAGAAGAGATATGTTGCACGTATTCAGGTGGAAGTGGATGCTCAGAAGGGATTGTTTGAATCCATTAATCTATTAATCCATTGTTTGAATCCATTAATCAAGTGGCGGGAGATTTCATATTTACCCAATAGTTGGACTATCTCAATGTTCCGTTTCGATGTGCCATATGCCATCTATATGGCCACGTGGTTGCAGATTGTTCACTATCTTTCAAGAGTCGGATTTGGTATCGAAAATAACCTCAGCCTGTCGATGAAAGTGACTCTCATTATGATGACTCATTATGATGAATCGAGTGATCATATTTTTTTAAGATGTCATTACTCCAAAATGGTTTGGCAGGAAACTGAAAAAAAGTCTGAATATTTCTGATATTTGGTCTGGTCAGTCAATAGATCTGTGTTTCAGGCGTTTTTTCACATCTCATATGCTCATAAGGTTAAAATCCCTCCCTCTGTTGGTCTCCTCGGGCATTTGGTTAGCTAGGAACAACATAGTATTTGAAGGAATGATCTTGCCTCCTTTTCAGGTGTCTTCGCAAGCTCTGTCTCTCTTTCAGTTTTATTGTGATCAATCCTGCAAGGCTTCAGCAAAAGAGGTTATCCCAATGAACATTCAGGAGGATTGGCCATGGTCTTTCTTTGGCGGGGTCAGTCAAGAAGACAATCAAGTCAGTGGCTTTGGATTTGTTCTTTTCATTTCCAGGGATCATTTTCTCCAGGGAAAAGGTGGATTGGGACCTGGTACAAATAAGTTAATAACTCTGCAGAATTTAAAGGCCATTTCTATCTGCTGCAGCAGGCTTCTCAGCGAGGTATTCAAAGACTGCAGATCTTCGGTGATTTGCGACTGGTCATTAACTGGATGTTGGGATCAAGAGATCAGGAACATAGGATTGGTCTATCTGGCTAATCAAATGAAAATTATCAGTGGCTCTTTTCTCTCACTTCAATACAAGCATATTTATAGAGAGATGAATACCTTGGCTGATGCTCTCTCCAAACAGAGCTTATCAATGATTCCTGGCTTCCTGAGATTGGAAGAATTTAAAGGTGGTACTTCGGTCTCCTCCCTGGAGATCCCTTTGTGAACTCTTTTTTGAGTAAGGATCTTTATTATGAGTCTCTCATATCTATTCATGATACTATACTTAGGATTCTCCTGGCAGAATTTTTGTACTGTTTCTCAGACTTTTGCTTTATCGTGGCTCAAGGCCTTGCCTCTCAGCACTGAAGATTGCATTTTCTGATCTAAATGAATGGAAATACGTTTTTTTTCTTGGGAAAAAAACCTTATTTACAATAAAAATGCTAGCAGTGGAAGGGTATTGAGAAATTGGGTTCTTAACGGAAAAGAATCTCTCTTCCTCAATTTTGTCAACATTTTGTTTCCCTAGTTGTGAATAGTGTTTTGCAATATAGTTAATGATAAAAGACCTATTTGGTCAAGGTGCTGAAGTAGATATTTTCTAATCAGATTCCAATTGTCAACTTTTTGTTTCCCTAGGTGCGAATAGTGTTTTGCAAAATACTGAAATAGTTAATGATAAAAGACTTATTTGGTCAAGGTGCTGAAGTGGAGATTTTATGATCGGATTCCAAGCACATAAACTTCAGTTTGTCAGAATAATCATTTATAGATCACCACACAGCCCTGCAATCCATTCTGCTTATCACAATCTAATGTTTGCAGAGATGTAAAGAATGAAATTGTATTGAAAAGGGTGAAAAAGTGATGTACAAGCTACTGAAAACTGGTATTCATACCTCTACAAAGCCATCCCCAAAGTTTACACCATTCCCAAAACTGTATGTGTGAGCAAGGTGGCGATTAAGTGACTGAGAGTTAAACTGCGTCAAGATAAAAATCTTGTTGATACCACTGTTAATGCAATTGCTCATTGGTACATCAATTAGCCTGTAGCATCCTCCAATTGGTACCTGCGAGATGGAATAAACCCTATCACACATACCATCAAGACTCAAGAGCAGTAAATATTGGAAAATTTCACAACCGAAAAATTTAAAATTTAGCTGACAAAATCAACAGTTGGATAAAAATGGATTTTAAAGTGTGTCTGCAGCTAGTTGCACAAGCAGCTAAAATCAGGTCTGTTACTTGACCATGCATTGCATCCTGTTTAGAACCTTAACATTTTTTCTGTGAATATTATCTTAAAAAAAAGGAATAGAAAAATTACATGTCTAGGTTCTTAAGAGGTTGTTAGTAGTCCATAATAATGGGATTGTAGATGGAAATGTTATGATCCATCTGGTCTTAAGTGTCAAAATAGTGACCTATAAACATGTTTTGACTTAGAAATGAGATACATGACAGAATGTCAAAGTCAACTAAATAAAGAAGGAAAATAATACTCAAGGAATAATATAAATGAACCTACATATCATTCAAAATCTCTATATGTATGGTACGGAGAATCCTAGAAAGGATTCATGAAGGATGGTAGTGATAATGCATTGCCTAAAACAGAATTATCCAAGGTATAATTCATGCCTTGGTACTCTGGACAATAATCAATATTATAGAAAAACACATAATCCAGGGTAGAGAAAAAAAATGTAACAATCCCTCCCATCTTATTGAGACAGAGAGACCTTTCTGAAAGACTTTTGTTTTGAAGAAATTTGGCAACCTCGTAAAATTCCATCTGAAACCTCATCCAATAAATAATATTTCATTGATGAGAAGAGGAATGCAGAAAAACCTTTTATCATACTTCAAGATCAAATTGTGCAAATTCAAGAAAAAGGCAACTACAGAAAGGTGAACTTCAGAAGAAAAATTTGTGTTTCAATTCCACGGCCATGCCTTTAAATTCTGTATACCTTCAGTTTTGCACAGATAAGTTGCTTCTCAACATGATTGTTGAAATTAAATTTAGCAACGTCCTGCACGCAGATGAATGGTGATAACGCAGGGGTATCGATAAAATTTTATTCTGTAGTAGAAATTTTATTTTGCACACAAGGTGTTCATGATGTCTTTTTGTGTCAACATGAATAATCATGAGTTTCCATCAATATCTTGTAATTGCTACACATTATCCTAAACAATCATCAAGAACTATACCTAGTTAATTATTGTTTTCTGCTTATCCAGTCTATACAGGCTAATTTCAGAATGATTAAAAGTTAAAACTAATGGCCTTCATGAGATTTTATGGTAGAACTAGTGGCCTCCCAATCTGTATTTTATATTTCTTGTGATCAAATAACTAGTCCATTATCAGTTTTCAAAAGGGTTCACCAGAGTTGCCAACTCATGTCTTAATTAATTTATTGCATAATGAAGTGCAGACTGGTGGTTTGACTTGAAAACATTTTTTTCTCCAGCTAGGGGCAAGATGAAAACAATTATAACCTTTTAGATTAATTGCTCATTCAAGAGAAACAGCTTAAGCACCTAAACGTTTTCAGTGGATTCAATCATTTTCAGTCTACAATGCCTAAAATGTGAATACAACTTCCCATTACATTTGTTGGAATCACTAGCAATGAGTAATAATAATCCCATAGGTTGGAAACAAGCTTGTTTGCATTCCTCCTCTCAACCACCTTAACTAAACTCAATTGACAATGTGTATAAAAAAAATTGTTGTTTTCAGAAATAAGACAAAACAAAAAATTGATGTTTTCAGAAATAAAACAAACAGACAAAAGGAATCTCAGTTTTTTATTTGACTTCTTTAAAATACAGTTTGATTTACTTTTTCAAGTTTGAAGGATAACTAATGTGCAATTGAGATTACCCTTTTGATGTTCATTGTATTTTCTCATTTGACCCAGAAACACAGAGGAATTAAGACAATGTTTTCAGTTGCATTTCTGTAGTGAGGCTAAAATCTTAAAGCTAGGAAAACATTGAGTAAAAAATCATATGCAAATACAAGAATGCTTACAGCTGGTTTGGCTCTTCTCCGTGTGAGAGGAAAAAGGCGTGTCCCAGCTCCCCCACCTAATATGATAGAACAAACTGATTTGGGATCAGCATGGGATCTCTCAAACTTTGGCATCTGCAAAGTCTGCAATAAAACACCAAATTTCCCATTAATTATTAAACTAAAAATTAGATCATTCCTCACTACAAAATCTCTATACTACATCAGAAGTAAAGATATATTTTGAACTAACACCCATGATACTTGACACATCAAAATGGAGGAAAATAAAGAAAAACAGTTACCTAATTCTAAACATACATATAAGTCCGACTAACATGCTTATTAAGCCAACAAGAATGGAAGACTCTGAAATAAAAGCTAAACAACATTAGGAATGGAGGAAGAGAAGCTAAAGGGGCATTTGGGGCGATTATACTTTCTTTGGATTTATTAATGGTTTTTAATTCATAGCTTAACAAAGTGCCCGACTTCCATTAACGACCAATCAGAATTCAACAATCCACATCTTGCAGAAAGATTTGACACTATAAGTGAAACTTCTAAAACTATTCAGCTACTACAAACTGATCATTTTAATAGGAAATGGAACCTAAGTAAGTTTTGTGAGCTTATGCCATTGTTCAGCCAATTCCAATTCCAATTCCAAATAGAAAAACAAAATAAATTTTACTTGGTAGTGAACCTCTCAATCTAAGAGATGAATCAAATCCCTCAAATAGAAGTGACCATTGATTGAATACAATTGTCATCTCAGGCTTAGTCCAGAAAAACCCTCCACTTGGAATATCGGAAAAGAGGGAAAACAGTGCCATGTTGGCAGCGCCACATAAGCATAACGACCTCTCCAACAAACCTGCGGTTAGAGAACGGCTGTGGGGGCTAAGGAGGAAACCCACACGAAGAAAAGAGAAGAATCTTTTATCCATTGTTCTTTTATCCAGGCAAGAAGCAGATAAGGGGTCCACACCGGGTTCGTATAGCCTACCCAGGCTGAAAAGAAAGGCGATACAGAGACAGTCCCCTTGATTGCTGAAGGAGTGACTCACGCCTCTGTATGCAGAGACAACAGCCAGATTTGCTGTAAACTGAGATAGGCAACTCCCTAACTATTACTCCCTTTCATTTTAAATGGATTTCCATTGGTGATGGAGTTTTCATACCCCAGAGGCTTTTCTCCACATAAACGTTTGTGTTTTGTCTGCGTGTCTAGTTCTACTGTATTTCTTTGCACAATAATTTTTATTTTAGACTTTGGTATTGATGTATGCTGTTACAATCTCCGTATGATTGCTCTCTGTTTATGCCCTTTCTATGTTTGTTTTTCCTCTGTTAGACCTGCTCAATACGATAGTAGGCACCATCAAAAATAGAGAATTTCGAGATTCAATCTCTGCAATCTCAGAAAATTCAAACACTTTAGTTTCGAATTTTCAGAATCTGGAAACTGCACATCATGGAAAACCCTAAATTTTAGTAATCCAAGAAGAGGTCTGAAGGAAGAGGAACCTGTGACAAGTACAATTCTCAATGCCCCGAATATTTGCTGACTGCCAGCTGCAATCTTGAGACTGAGGCAGTCAAAATGGAATTGAACCCAACTCAATTGGATCTGTGTGTCCTCGATAACACACTTGCTCACAGGCTCAGAGGGGAAACATCTAATTTAATTGAATTAAATTATATATCAATACCTTGTGGTTATAAATGACCCAGAGTAGAGTCTGTAATAGGAGTGATCAGTGCATTTCTGACCAAGTAAAACAAAAGAAAAGTAGAACAGGAAGCATTAAAAATAAGAAAAGATTATGAGGAGGAGCTAGAATCAATGTCATTCTAGTATTCTTTTAACATTTGACTTCTAAAATTATTGATGATAAACTTCGTGAAACTGATAATAAAAAGAGTATTTATCTATGATGAAAACAGAGATTGCTGAATTACTCTATGATAAAGACGGGTTGCTGAAGTCTACAATGCCTTACTAATTTCCTAAATTCAATCTGATCACAGCGATCTTTTGCAACAGGAAGCTTCACCTCCTAGAATTTTGTTACCTCCTCTTCAAAGTGCTAAATTCTTCAAACTTTCCAACTGTTAAAGTATTTAATCCCCAATTCTTAGTGACTTGCGTTGCTAAAATGGCTATGGTATGCATTAATACAAGGAGTGAACTCTACTAGCTAGGAATTACTCTCTGCTGGCCCTGCCGAGGAATGAGGAAAAAGAAACAGAAAATTCAATATCCGTTTGAAATAAAAGGCATCATCGTCCAAATGATAGTAGAACTTGAAACCTCCATTTCTGGGTATGAATCCTTAACCAAAAGACTATTAGGCAAGGTATAAAGACTTTATCTTCATTGGTTACAAAGCAACTAAAGCAATTCCGCTGTGGTCTAGCTCTACATCTATAGAAGCTTTGCAACAATTAGTCCAAGTTCGATTCTCAACTCATTCCTTCTTAGACTTTATCTTAAAATCTTTGCAACAGCTAGCCCAAGTTCGATTCTCAACACATACCTTACTTAGGCTTTTATCTGAAAAGTTTGCTGGCCCAAGTTAGACTCTTAGCACATTCCTTACTTAGACTCCAGTCTTTATCTGAGAATCTTCGAAACAATGGATCAGGTTTTCAATCCAGCTCCAGCTAAAATTGAGTGGTTTCGGGAAAAAACAGCTTAAGCAATTACCAAAACTTCCATTAGCGTAACCCAAAAAGAAAATTCAAATATTCAGACAGATGGCCTGTTATCATCAACGCACATAAGGTTCATAATAATAGCATTATGAAAGTGAAAAAATTAAGATACCCCACAGACAGGTCAGCTGCCAACTTCATTTCAGAATAATGGGAAGTGAAAACAGAGAGATACATAAGCACTCCACAATCATCAATCATTCCACAAAACACCTCCCACAAAAGAGAAGGAAAAAAGTCAAAAGCTGAGTGGACAAGCATACTCATCTCAAACTCAATCAACCGATTACAGAACCATTATAACGATTACAGAACCATTATGTTATAGAACACAGTTAAGAAACTTCAAGCAAACAAGCATATATACTCATCCCACAACTAATTAACTATTATGCGATGAAGAACACAGTTAAAGAAGGTCAAGCAAACATACTCATCCTGCAACCAATTAACCATTATGCGTTGAAAAACACAGTTAAAGAAGTTTAACAATGTCAAGCAAGCAAGGATATTCACCCGCAACCCATAACATTATGTTAGAGGAATTTGCACTATGCATTATGTTAGAGGAATTAGCATTAGCAGACGCTAAAATGCAGGCTACTGAAAATACTAGACTCCTCATCCACTCAAAATTCCAGTTGGAAAAAAAACCATCAGGGGGCGAATTTTCTTACCAGGAGTTCTTCGGAAACACCAGTCAACAAGGAGAAGGCCTCTCCGCTCTTTCCTCTTTTCACCGATCCCCTGTTATTATACCCAACAAAATTATCTGCGAGAATTCCAGTCTTCAGAGAAGACGAAACTCTCTCCCCAAATATGGCCGAGGGCGCGATCGTGATTGAGGCTCCTCCTCCTCCAGCTCGCTGATCAGCATGAGGACTCACCCGAACCCCCGGAATAGAGCCCGCCACCAGCAGACTCCCTGCCATGGAATTAGAACTCGGCCCCTTTTCACTACGAAAAGACTCAGGCAGACAAATGCAAGAAGGCTCTTACAATTTAAAAAAAAAAAAATCAATGGCAAGGAATAAGCAGAGAGCCAGATTCTAGACAAAATATAATGCACAGAGCAAGCAAAGAATAAGAGAATCTGGCAAAATGCAAAGCAATACAATCCATGCTGGGTCTGGCATGCTCTGCTCACATGATAATTATAGTCATGAGACGTAGAGTATCTGAGCATGCGAGGCCCCCTCTTCTCCTTCACCTCTTCTGTCTGTCGTCGTCACTGGGAGTGACTGTCACGAGAAGGCATGCCAATGCCACTCCCTCCGATCTTCACCGCCGTTTGCACATTCCGCGCCCCCACCGCCATTGAATATTCGCATTATTACTATTATAAATAGTTACATGGAAAAAAAGTAAATGTATTAAGCGCTTCACCACCACTACTCCCTTGTCGAGACATGCACAAGCAGACAAATACTTTCAACATACCTTTTCTCTGTCGCTCCAGACCGCCATGTTCCTTCACTCTCTGCTTTCACTGCCTACCGTCCCTTCACTGCAACTCTAACTGCCATTGCACCGACACTTGCCACCACCAGATTATCCATTTCAGTTAGCCCATTACTTTGTTTCTTTTACTCTCTCTAAGTACATGAGCTATTTCATTTAGCACATAACAATGTGGATAGTTTTTTTTTTTCGGTGATTAATATGCAGGGTGGTATTTTAATGCTTCGACCGACTGCATATGAACCATAGGATGCGATGGTGCATCACTCTGCTAACGCATTAAATATTGGTGTAATCTAAATATTCTAAGTTTTCAATTTTTTCCGATCATATTTTTTGTTAAATTTTGTTTGTATTTCTATTAGAAATCTTTAAAAAATCTTAAAATCACATATATTGATTATGGAAATTGCATAATTTGGGTGGCATGAGATATTTGAGGACGGTGAATCTATTTATGAATTCAAAAATACAATTTAATTATGTAAAAATTTGAATTTTACCAATAAAAAAAATTACAGGATTTCGATCAAAACTCTCTATAAAATCGAAAACATAAAATAAATAAACTACTCCTTAAATATCACCCTACCTACCTATATAATAATCACCTTTTCTTTTACGATCTCTAATTTCATTTAACCTCAATGTGGATCATTACTTCTTCCTTTCACTGCCTCTAAGTACAAGATCCATTTCATTTAGCCCTCTCCCTTGTGGATCATTACTTTCTTTCACTGCCTTTTAAGTACAGGATTCATCGGTATTTAGTATAAACGAGATGAGGACAGTCGTGATCGGACGATATTGGACACTTATGCTCAGTGGGTAAAACTCTGCATACTTGTAAAGTTATGAGCAAAGCACTTATCACGAGAAAGTTTCACTAAGAAAATCTGGATAGTACTTATAATTTGTCACTCAAGGGATGCATCATTCATGTTCCCTTTTTCATTAAAGAGATGTATTTTTTTTCTCTTTCATTAAATTTTTTTGGAGATCAAGATTTGAAGGAGTCTAAATGTTTGGCGATTTTGTTTGTGTCTGGTTAGTTTTTTATCGGATTAAAATTTTGGTTTTATGTTGTTTAAATCATTGTTCTAAATGTATAAATGGATTTAGTGTCTTGGAAAACCAACAAGCAAACGTTTAGGGCATGTGCGGGGGTGCTTTTGACTCTGGAAGAAAAATAGAATTTACCTATTGTTGGGGTTTGGGAACATCGACAAGCAATCAAGCAGAGGCCTTGGCTCTTTGGCAGGGATTGAAGCAAGCAAAGGAAAGACAAATTCAACAGTTGATTGTGATAGGAGACTCGATGGTAATGATCTGACACCTAGTTCTTAAATCAAGCCCAGGGAAATTTTAAGGATCCATAATTTTCTCAAAGTGTAGAAACCTTGGTGAATCTTACTAATTTTTAAATTTGAAACATAAAATCTTTGGCAAAAGTTTTGTAAAAATATTCAAATTTCTAAGGACTTTATATAGTTTTTGGACAATTTTGGCGATTTTTAGAGTAAAAAAAATTATTCCATGGAATTTGGGCGAATCATATTCGCCCCTAAAAATTTCCCTAATCAAGCCCAAAGGACATGCTTTTTAGCCATCTCATTGAGAGAATCCATCGGATGATCACTGGATTCAAGGAAGTTAGGGTATATCATGTGTTGCATGCACTGAACAAAAAAGTCGATCAACAAGCCAACAAGGCTTGCAACCTCTCTAAAGGGACTCTTCTAATAAATGTGGAGGAACTCCATTCCATCATTCCCTAGCATTAATCTTAAGGTGGATAGCAATATCTTAAATCTTGCAAATGCAACAATCTATATTTGAGGCTTGACATTATGGAGAGTTGTGCTACAATGCCATGTGGCATGATAATTATATGCATAGATCTACCTTCAAGTTTGATATCTATGGTTTGAGTGCAGAATTAATGGTGAAAATATAGGTTGTACAAACAACATGCAAGAGTAGTAGGGACGTGATGGGGCTATCATTGCACTTACTTCACCTCATTAGTCCGGACATTAATGGAGTTACGCCTCCTCACTCCGTCATTGCAGTGCTACAAGGGGTATCGCCTTCTCTAGGGGGGATTAGGAATTGCTCTATCATTCTGGAAGGAGACTTTGTTAGGACAATGGAGAGGAATGTGTAGGGTGTCTCTTTGGCTCTTATTGGTATATTCTAAATTCTCTCAAGGATTTGAAGAGTGACTTGGATCACCTGGTGTTGATTTCTTTGTGCCGAAGAGGCGCATTTTACAGTCCAGGATGGAGATGTGTAACTCCTTCCGTGCTCATCCTAGAGTCGACACAAGTTATTTAATATATATATATATATATATATATATATATATATATTATAAAAAAATAACATGTCGGCTCAAATTAGATTTAAAACATTTTACAGCATATATAAAAATATACAATTTAGATAAATTAAAACCATTCCTCAACAATTGCACTCTAAAAAGGAGTTTGGACATGGAGAGATTTGATCCCTCTCGGCGCTTGGTAGATCCCATTTTAATATGGATCTATGTTGGTTAATAGGTTAGCGAAATCAAAGAACATGTTTGGGAAAGGGGTTCAAGCAAGAGTATTGTTATGTGTTAGTCTCTATAGGCTAGTGTTGAAAAGGGCGATTTAGAAGGACTCAAGTGGTTCCTCTAAAGAACTGAGGGTGACGGGTCAAGTTTTGATTCTTCTTTTGCAGTAGATATTAAGGAGAATGGCAGGAAAGTAGTAGAGGAACTCCAAGAGAGCAGTGTCCATCTCAAATGGTTTTGGAAGAGGCGTTATACAAACTTTGTTGTTTTGCTTGGGTTCAAGGTAAGTCTACTTTACCTGGACCTGAGAATACACTATTTTCAGGAGTTCCATTGTAAGGGATTGAATTACAGAGAAGTTGGTAATAATATTATGGTCAAGTAGCCCTTTCGTCTTACATTAGTGAGTTCAGTGAAACGAATTGTGTGGAGGGAATTAATTGTTAAAGGTTATATTGGTAATTGGTCAGCTCAATACCTATATGTATAGCCTTCATCGTTAGCAGAAACACTTGCTACATAATGGCAAGCTCCTTGGAGAATAGAGACCAAATGGTTCGAAGGGATGAATAGTTGCAGGACAAGTCACGGGCCTTAGTGGCAAATGCTCTTCAGCAAATAGAAACCTAGAGGAAAAAGTGGGAAGTTAATTATGCTATGGATCTCTCTGTATCCAGAAGACAATGTGAACTTCTTAAAGCTCAGGTAAATCGATTGAAGAATAAATTGGTCATGGTAGACATAGAAATTGAATGTCTAAAGGATAAAAAAGAGGAGCAAACATAAAAAAAAATCGTGTATTGCAGGATAAGGTGAAGTATCTCGAGCAGAAGAGGAATCTAAGATTTGCATTAGATAGAAAGCTTCAATCCCTCAAGGGCGTAGCTGGTTCTTATGGTTGTGAGCAAAAAATGGCAAGGGATGCCAATACTGTGGAGCAAGATCATATGGAAGTACAACGAACACAAACTTCATATTTTTCTTCCATATCTTGACACATGAAGGATGCTCCAGAGGGACCATGCAAGAAATATGTTTAAATTTTACTATGCAGTATAAATTTATTTTGTATATAGGCCAATATAATAGAATATACTCATGTAGAATAGACAATATCATCACGAAGTTAGTATATTATGCCACTTTTGAATTTGAAAATTTGTGTTTAAATTTAGAATTCATTGTTTATATCACTCATCTCAGATATCAACAGAATGTATCACAAGGTTGTCCAATCCGGACACAGCCTTTTTTTATTAATACAAAAAAAATATGTTTTTGTGGAAAAAAAAGAAATAGGATGTTGGACAATTCTTAGTGTCGTGGGTCAAAAGAATTTGTCACCTTTGTGACACTAAGAGGATTGAAGATGTTGGTGTCAATAAAATTCCTTTTTCAGAGCATTAATTCCATCAAACAAATAGTTGTCAATCGAGGTAGGATTTTTCTTTTAAAGGTTGTGTGCAAAGTCTATGTAGGTGTCAAAGATGAATTTAACATGGATTTTAAAAGTTTAACTTACAATAAAGGAAACTCACTATAGCAAATTTAAAGACAACTCGCATACACTCAGTCGCATCATCTCAATCTCAGTTCTTAATCTCTCTAAGTGGAATCAACATAGGTCTCTGGTTTCAATCAATTGCAAGAATTAGTCACACCAATTAAATCTCAGTCCCTAGTCTTTCGAAGCAAAGTCAAACTTAAGTCTCTACTTGTTTAATTGATTATGAGAGTTTGGGAAATCTGAATATTCAAAGAAAACATATCACTTAATCACAGACCAAGGAATAAACTCTCATTTACCTAAACAGGATTAATACAACCTTTGATCTTCCTATGTCACAATGAAAGATCTATGTTCCTCACACCACTCTTGCAACAATTCGAAATCACACTTTGAAAAGTAAACTCGCACTATAAAAGAAACTAGATTGTGATCAGCGTTATATTAAAATAAAACATCAACAATACCAATAAAAAATTATGAAATATAATCCAATTCAGATTTAAACACATAGTTCAAAAAATAAATGAATCTACACTACAGTGTTGTACCTGACCTCAAGACAAGTGGGCCCTCCTCTCCTCAATCAGGCACAATTGATCTAAAATCTAACTACACTGACTTGTCAACACATGCCAATATAGTTCAGAAGAGGGATTTTTATTAATGTTGAAAATAAGAGAGTAGTTGAGACAATAATCATTTTCTCAATACATAAAACTTGTTTTTTCCTTCGCTAAATGAGGTGTATTTATACATCAACAGAGTAACATGGCCGACTCCAAGGAGTCAACCTTATCTCAAACTGCTTAATTGACTGGTTATAAAGATAGGCCTCATGACCTCGTTAACTAAGCTCATTCACAATTTGGTGGTGCACATCAAACATACCCTTGAACTAATCTTTGAGTTGTTCCAACAAGATCATAAGAATAGGAAAGTTTGACTTCAAATCATGTATCCTTGTTACCATCATTCCAAAACTGGCATCGCAATCTTCAATTTGGGAAAACAGATTGTCGGTTGAACATTCCTCCTTCTCTTAGCCAAAATTGGTTCCTTCAAGCTATGGATGAGTGGATCCACAGCAAAGGATTGGTATAAATCCACTAGAAAACCAAAACCACATCCATCATTGATAGGTGAACTCGTACAAACAGTCGGTTCGATGACCTATTTGACTTGGAAGGATTTGCAGCTCAATATTCCATTTTGAGAAGGATCTGTAACTCAATATTAAAAAATGCATACTTCACCAAACCTCCATCCACACTCATATAGGTAATCATAAGCACATTTTCACCCACAATTCATCCAAACACACAATGTATGGCTAACAAATACTTAGTGTCAAAAAATGTGCCAATGATCTTCAAAAAGGATGTTCAAGTGTAAGTAATAATGAAAATTATAGTAAAAACAAGAAAACAAATAACAAAATAGAATCATTTCTAACTCCCAACAATAAAATACAGTTTCTTTTAAATCTTTTTGATATATAATATACCAAAATTAATATATGAAACAAAAATATATAATTTGTTGCATATTTTTAAGTTTAAATAATTCTCAAATGTTATATATATGTAAAATTATAATTTTACACCCATTATTATTTTAACATATATAAACATACATTGTGAGAATAGATTGTTTACATATCAATGAGAAAAATTACAGATTTACATATACAATATTTATAATTTGCTAATAAAAATATGTACTGTGACTTTTATTTATTTATTATAATAATGTAATTTTAAATAAAAATTAAATTGATATATAATTTTTTTTAGTTATGGAATAAAAGATCAATTTTACATAATGATTTTATTGTTTAATTTTTAAAAGATTATATATATTATATACTTAGTAATTGAACATATAAAATATACAAATTTATAAAAATACATAATAACTATAATCTCACATATAAATAAGAAATTTTATATATGTGCCATATTTATACCAATTTAAAGATATATGTAAAAATACATAATAACTACAACCTCGTATATAAATAAGAAATTCTATATATATACAATATTTTTAATTTACCAATTTAAAGATATATGTAATATTTATAATTTACCAATATCTTATTTTGTTATTATAGTAATGATGTAATTTAAGATTATAGTTTAAACAAAAGTTAAATTGATATATGAAATATTTTTATTTGTGATGTAAAGAATTATTTTTATACAATGATTTCATTGCTTCATAATGATTGAATTATCACTTCATTTATAAAAAAGATTGTATACTTTGTTCACTTAGCAATTCAACTTATCATTTTTATAAGAGATAAGAGATACTTATGATAATGAACATTATCACATATAAAAAACAAATTTATTATATATTAATATATAATGATCACAGTGATAACATAACACAAATATTCACTATATTATATCTTTATTATGAATATTTTTTTTTCCATAGAAAAAAAATCATAACTTTATTGAAAAAAAAGTTACATTCTTCAAATTCTTTTAATTTTCAATATAGATTAAATTTTTCAGAAAAGGACCAGTTTACAGTTCCTTGCATTTAAGTATTGTAAGCTTGTATCTTCAATTCAAATAAAAAATAGTTCATAACAAAAATTACTTCATTCAGATTTCTAATCAAGATCTTCTAAAAAACAATAATTCTTCCATATAGTCTATTTATATAGTGTCATTTAAAATCAAAGAAAGTATAATAGCTCATATGAACTTTCTTCTAGATTGTATGAAGTCCTTCAATATGGATCTTCAATATGGATCCCATAGAAAGGATAGATGTTCTTTCACTCCCCACTTCTTAGCTCCAATCCTACTTTTGATTGGATATTTGCTTCAGAATTTCTTTCCCTATAGATATGTTGAAGCGAGATTTCTTCCAATGCGTCATTTAGCCATTTTATTTCTTCTAGGATCAGTAAAAGAGCTAAGTTATGACACTATTTTTTTTATCATTTATCCAATCTATTATTAGTAGTGCATCTCCAAAAACTTGTAAAAATTTTATTTCTTCCATTGAAACCAATTTAAAAAAATTATTATCAACATATTAAAGATACTATACTTTCATTATCAACATATTATAAAAACAATGCTAGCACATAAAAAATAGACATAACTTTTGTAAATTTTCAACCTATTTTTTTTTATTCTTCTCAAATGATTTCAATGAGTTTAAACAATTATATCCTTAAATATTATTAATATTATTGATAACACATCATGACCATGTTTCTATCACATGATAAAATCAATTGAAACTTATAATTTGTCAATGACAATATGTATGATTTCAACTTCCTTTGTTATTATGATCTTAAACAATACTTTTACAGTTTATTAATTCCTCTCTTCAGCAGGGGTAAGAGGATGCGGAAACGAGTTTCTCACTATGAATGAGTGTAGGTATTGCATTTCAAAGTAAAGTGTGGAGTGAGAAAGATGGGGTTTCGAAGAAGACGACCTTCTAATGAGAATAAGAAGTTTATTAATTACACACCATGACATTTGCTAACACATAAAGCATATTTGCATAATACTTATAATTTGTGAATTAAATTTGCATAATATTTATAATTTATCAATTAATAGATGTAGTGTGTTTTTCTTGTTTTGTTGTGAATTTAAACAATATTTTATAGTTTATTATAGAATTTTTATAATTACATTGTTCATATTATATTGAAATAGTTTTATTTCAAATTTATTTGATAAGATCATTCATCTTTATTAATTATTTCATAATATTAATTATTAAAAAAGTATGTATTAGATTAAGAAGTTAGTTCAACTAATTGTTGTCAATTTTATTGGGAATTTAGCTAATTATGTATGGTTAAAATCTTCCTGAATGAAGCATAATACTTTACACTAATTGATTTGAAAAAAGAGAAAACACATGCTAATCTATTAGCTTCACAGAAAGAGTTTCATAAATTCTTATCTCTGTGAAGTTTGACATTTTTATTTTGTATCTAACCATGGAAAGTCTATCTTACTATGGAGACTTTGTATAGTTAATCTTATTAGATAAATTATTTTGAATGATTGGTTTATATTAAAAAAAAAGAAAAAGGAAAAAGGTCAAGTTTATCAATTTACTAAAAAAACTATTGAAAACATTTATGGAGGCAAAAAAAACCATACCAATCTACTAATTAGATAATTTCTTTGAAGATAATATTTTTCACTTTATATATAAAAATGAAAAATACAAATAAAAAAAAATAGGAGAAAAAAATACATACCAATCTACTATCCTCAAAATATAATTTCACGAATTCTCATTTACTATTCTCAAAATATAATTTTATGAATTCTCATTACCATGAGTATAATTTTATGAATTCTCATTACCATGAGCTTGACTTTGATCATAGGCCTTTAATTATAAGTGTTAATATTTCCATGCATAGCGATCCCAAAGAGGAAAACTATCATTTCCAAAGCACCTGATATTCGATAAAAATAAAACTAAGCTTTTTCTCCATGATTTTAAAAATGATTTGTTTCCTTTATCTAGTATGGAGAATATAGAAAATCTCTACCATAATTTTACTACAGCCCTCTTGTCGTCCATTAGCAAGTTCTCTATTGAAGTCTCGATTAAAAAGAGAGATAGTAGAACCAACCCTTGGTATGATCAAGAGTGTAAGAATGCGATAAAAGAAATTAAGCAAACTACTGCAGAATTGATAAAAATGGACAAGATACATCACTACAAAATCCTAATTAAAAGAAAAAAAGGCACTATCGTAGTAAACGACATGAAAATCTCTTACACTTCTCCAAGGTGGCTCCTAAGAAATTTTGGAGGCAAATTCTAACTCGCAAAACAAAAGAAGATAATAAGATTTCTTTAAAATATTGGAATTCCTATCTCAAAAAGCTTTATGAATCCCCAGATATCAGAGATAACATTCAAACCCTTCTTACACCGAAAGAAGTTTTCTCGTTAGAAAACATAGATTTCGGGGTTAAGCGCTTAGCAAATGGAAAATCCAAAAACATTGAAGGATACCAACCATAAATCTTAAAAATTGGGGGGGCTATCCTCATCCCGCACATCCACAAACTCTTTAATCTAGCGGTCAAGCAAGGTTTCCCTACACCTTGGACTCGGAGCCTTATTATCCCTATTTTCAAAAGTGGCAATTAAAAAAACCCCTCTAATTATCAGACCATTATGATTAGCCCTCTCCTAGCCAAGTTATACGGTATTATCTTATAAAAGAAGATCAACAAATGGCTAGAAATGGAAAGTAAGCGGGCTAAATGCCAAGCAGGTTTTAGAAGGAGTCATTCAACCACATACCACCTCATTACGCTTAGGATCATTGCAGAGGAATCTTGTAATAATAAGTATGACATTTTTTGTTGCTTTGGGAAAGCTTTTGATACAGTGCCTAGAAATAACCCGTGGAATAGGTTAGAGGAGCTTAATGTTCCTTTTGAGTTGAGAGTTGCCGCGATAAGGTTATACGAAAATGTCATTGCCAAATTTATGAATAATGAGGACTGTTCAACGTATATAAACTGTGATATTGGAGTTAAGCAAGGCCGCCCCCTCTCCCCCACCCTTTTTGGCCCCCTCTCCCCTACCCTTTTTGGCATTTACATCGATAAACTAGAATGTTGTTTAGAAGAAGCAGGTTGTGTCGGCACGATCTTAGCTAGGATAGTTATCATCCTCCTTCTTTATGCTGATAATATTGTTCTTATGGCAAGGTGTCCCTTTGATCTCGATAAGCAATTAAGAATTCTCAAATATTTATGCTCTAACATGGGTATGACTGTTAACACCAACAAGACAAAAGTTATGATTATAAAATCTAAGAAAGACATCTACGCAAATTTTATTTATGATAAAAATAAACTGGAGGAAGTGACTTCTTACAAATATCTTGGAATCGATATTCATCACAAGCTCAATTGGAACCATAGCATTGAGAAAATGATTAATGGAGGATGGAAAGCTTATTTTGGTCTTGAAAATAATTGTAGATCAACCAACCTGGTCATGTGGTATAAAAGCAAGTTCCTCTTTGAAACATTGGTCATCCTTGTTATCTTATACGGTTGTGAAGTATGGGGGTGCAACATTTATAGAGAATCTTGGAGAAAGTTTGAGCAAATCCAAAAGTGGTTTATAACTCATAACCTCAAAATTAAAAGCAATGCACCTTATCCTATTCTCCTCATAGAAGTGGGTATTTCCCCCATCAAGAGCATGGCTATGACTAGGTACCTGATGTACAAGAACAAGATAAATAACATGGGAAATGAGAGACTTCCTAAAATTGTTTTAAATTCAAGGCAAAACCAACTACGCCTCAAGCGGAGTTGGTGTAAAGATACGATAGCTTGGTTAGACCATTGAGGCATTGATGAAAATGACACTTTACAGAATATTGATAATGTCAAAAATATTATTATCTTTAAGTTTAAAGAAAAATTATGGTGCGAGGAAAATTTAGCGGTTAAGAGAAAACTAAGATACTATAAGGAGGTCATTAACCCTAATTTGGAAGATCAGAAATATCTCTCGATAGAAGAAAATTAATATAGCCAAGATTTAAACGAACTCCCATGAGCTTCATAGTGAAACAGGGCATTGGTCTATTCCCAAAACTTCATGGGTGAAACTGGTTTTCCATCTTTGTGAGTCTATGAGCATTGAAAATGAAAATCACTTTCTCTTAGAGTGCCATGCTTACACCCACATTAGATATGAATTTCATAGTATTTGCTACAATACAAACCTTGCTAACCTCCTAACTTGCCAAAACTATAGTGAGCTTAGAAAGCTTCTTACCAAGCTTTTTGAGCATAGAAACAAAATTTTAAAGCAAACCAAGTAATAACCTTTTTAAGGTCTGATAAACCAAAGTTGGTGTTAGTGGACATTAATCATCATCATCATCATCATAAAAATGAAAAAAATAAAAATTAAGAATTAAGAAAAAAAACATATACCAATCTAATATCCTCAAACAAATAATTTCATGAATTATCTTTTCTTTAAAGATTTGTTTTTTACTTTATAAATAAAAAGAAAAATTATAATTTCTCCTTTGTTTAAAGATACTAATTTTTACTTTATATATAAAAAAATATAATATTTAAAAATGAAGAGTCTAATTAGTGCTTGCACTACTCTATCAACCTTTATATAATTAGCTTAGTTACAAATAAACTTTATAACTTGCCTTCACATAATTAATTTCATAAATTCTCCTTTTTTTTTAAGATTATATTTAAAAATAAAAACATAACATTTAAAAATTAAAAAAAAAAAAATAATTAATGTTTTCAACACTACTATATAAACTTTTATATAATTAACTTAATTAGTAATAAACTGTATGCCTTGCTTTTACATAACTAACATTATATAAACCTTTATATAATTAGCGTTTATATAATTAACTTAATTAAAAATAAACATTATGGCGTGCTTTACATAACTAACATGTTTTTCATACTACTATATTAACCTCGGTATTATTAACGTCGTTGGAAATAAACCTTTTGACTTTTTGATGCCTTCCATACTAATATATAGACCTTTGCATAATGAAATAAACCTCTTGAGTGGATCATCGAATCATTTCACAAACATAATGCATATTTTTAAAACTTATAAATATAACTAGCTACTTCAGTGGAAATAAACATTTTGAGTTATATTTTTAAAACTTCTAAATATAACTAAATTAATATCAAACTTTAGTGAAACAAGACATATACCAATAATTGTATAATAATTATTACAATGTATATCAATCTTTATATAAACACACTGCATATTTTTAAAACTTCTAAATATAACTAAATTAATTCCAAACTTTAGTGAAGCAAGACATGTAACAAATAATTATTACAATGTATATCAATCCTCGATTTTGAATAGAAGAGAAGTTAGTCTTCATATATCATGTACCAATAATTGCACTTTGCAACAAATAATTATTACAATGTATCACTCCTCGATTTTGAATAGAAAAGAGAAGTTAGTCACTAAAGTTTATATATCTTTCAAGTTTGGAAAAAAATGGATTTTATTTTATTTATTATAAAAAGAATATACTATTTTATTTTAATTTGTAGATTAGTAAATTGTTTGTATGATTTTTAGATTCATTTGATAAAACACTTTGATCCGACAAAATTTCTAAACAATACTTTTTTTATGTAATAAACTTTACATAAAGGTTTAAAATAATAAAATGTAAACTTTTATAGTAGAACATAATGTTTGTATGATTTGTTTACCACTCTAGAGAGTTTTATTTCAATCTACTCTTCACCAATCATCACGCAAAGCAATGGAAAGATCGATATCAATTTGATTCTCAAAAATTCAAAACAACAAAGTTTTCTCCATAAAAAGTTTAAAATAATACATTCCAGATATTTTCCTCAAAAATTCAAAACAACAAAGTTTTCTCCATAAAAAGTTTAAAATAATACATTCTAGATATTTTCCACAAGGGAGCATATTGCTTGTATGATTTATAGAGTTCATGCTATATTTTTAGTTGAATGTTTCGAGTAAACTCTTCACCAATTATTAAGGGTAGTGAAAAGATAAAAACCAATTTGATTTTCAGATATTCAAAACAACAAACCTTTCATGCAATAACCTCTCTACAAAGGCTTAAGATAATAGAATGTTGATTTCCATTGTAATGGAACATAATGTTTGCATGATTTATAGAGTTCACATTGCTTAAGAGATATTTAGTTGGACAACATTTGAGTGAACTCTTCAGCCATCATTAGGGATAGTGGAAAGTTAAAGCTCAATATTATCCTTAGTCATTCAAAACAACAATTTTTTCATACAATCACTTCTATGGAAAGGTTTTAAATAATTGAATGTAAATTTCACTAACATCTTGTTTGTGTGATGATTTCACTGTAAAAAGTTTAGCTCAATATCTTGAGTAAACTCTTCACCCATTATGAAGAACAATGGAAAGATCAATTAATCTTCAATTATTTAAACATCTTGTTTATGTGATGATTTCAGCAAAGAAAGTTTAACTTAATATATTGAGTAAACTCTTCACCTATTAGGAAGAAAAATGAAAAGATCAATTAATCCTCAATTATTTAAAAGAAAAAACTTCTTCTACAATAATTTTTCACAAAACTTTAAAATAATAAAATGAATACTTTTATAATAAAATATATTGTTTATAGGATTTGTAATTGTATTCCCAATATTTTGAGTGAAATCTTTGCCCATAATCAAGGATAAAATAGAGATAATCTCCCAATTGAGAAGCAATGAACTTTTCATGAACTAGTTCTCTTGAAATGTTGGATTAAAATCTTTTATACAATGAAAATCAAAATCATACAAACAACATTTTCAATGCTATAACATTAAGTAATATAAGTAAACTAGCTAAAAAATGTGAAATTTTTTGAAGTGAAGTAATTTATTAAAAATTGAAAATTAAATTTATATTGCAATCATCCCCATACGGGTTCAATAAAGGAATTATTATGCATTAAAAATGTGGAAAATCTACATTCTCTTTTTCTAATTTTTATGGAGAGGTTATTGTATGAAAAATGTATTGTTTTAGATGTTCAAAGATTAATAATTTATTTTTATTTACTCACACTTTATGCATGTCTCTAGAGACAAATGATGTTAGAGCACAACATGTACTCCTAACGCAGAGGAACACTATTGGGCTTGAACCCATAATCTCATAGTGATATTTGCTTTGAAAATGGTTGGTTCAAACTTATTGAACTAACCCTTGAGCATTCCCTCGCAATTTGTTGATGGTAACTAACGTAAACCCATCAACATTGATTATGGCACCTGAACTTTTAGGGACAGCGAGTGAGGCATGCGACAAATGTAATCTCGAGACATCCTACATGAAGCTAAAAGCACTAAACCAGTTGAACAATTTAGGATTTTTTTTTAATAACAAAAACATGTAAATAGTGCTTGTATTAAATTGGTCGATGATGGTCCTAAGCAACCCAAAATTTACAAATAAACCTAGTTCAAAATTTATGGCCACGTGAGATTAGTATCATCAAAATTCCCCTCAACTATATGCTTCCAAATTGAAGTCTGTATTTTCTAAAAGAGACTGCTAGTATACTGCCTAATGAACTCATTCAAAAGCAAAATGAATTGACAATACATATAAACATAGCTAGAAAATATTTGAACTAGGTTGAATTAGCCTTCCTCCATAGACTGTTTTCCTTCAAATTGATCCTGTATTGTCGCTCCTTCTCCGTTGTGTCAGCCTCAAGTTTGTCCAGACCATAACACCCTAGTTTATCCCACCAGCACAATGAAAGACAAAGGGGGATGCCACAATTTCCTCCCCACTCACAGGTGCAAGTAAAATGACATAGAGCTAAAGGCAGATGACATTGGGAGATCTCACTTGCTTGAGATTAATGCTAGGAGATTTGATTGTATTTGCATGAGTTATATCATTTGATTGGGGGTTGCTTGTCAAACGACCCCAATAATTACCATACTTTATTTTTAATCTTTTCATAATTTTATCCATCCTCATAAATCAGATTTAAATTATGGTAGCCACTTTCTCTCTAGCGGTTTCACGTTTTGAGCAAGCACTCCTTCATTGAGATTAACAACGATATTCACTAACTAATGTGCAAGACTATTATTATGCCTTCTTATGTGAAAAAAACTTACTTCTTTGACACTTCATAGGTTCCATGCTATTCTACTCTAGGTTCTATTATGTATTATACCAATCCTCTTAGAGTAGTTTCTTGCTTGTTTGATAACTTGCAAAGAGTCACCAAAGATTTTGATGTGTTGAATCCCAAGATTCTTAATAAATTTCGAACCTAGGAGAAAAACATACACCTCCGCGTAATTATTGGCGGTGTCTCCCAATACCCATGAATACCTAATTACTTTTTGTCCAATGGGGTCAATGAGGACCCCCTTGAACAATACAGGATTTTAAAAACACATTTTTAATCACAAAAATTTGCAATGTACTCAAGATTTTTAGATGTTATGAATTAATAGCCTAAGTGGCATAACTATTATTAACACATGTTTCCTCCTAGGAAGTCATATGTTCAAATCCAAAGGGGGGTATGGTATGTACACCTCCATAGAGTTTAGCAGTCAAATTGTTGTGTGGAGGGGGGGCGGAGGGGGGGGGGCGTTGTTGGTCCCATAAACAAGAGGGTCTCATACACCCAATTGGTGTTTGGCTAGGTTGTGACCTTAAAATTATATATATATGGAAAACATAAATATAATTGAATAGGCTGGGATTTAACTAAGAGAATAAGGTTGGTCGATTTTGTACTACACATGGTCGTACTCTTATATAACAATGTTGGTAACTTGTACAGTGGAATTCCACATGGGTGACTTCAGTGTTATGACATACGACGTTAGTAAGACGATGTTAGCTATCGACATACACCATATAATGCAATGCTAAATTCCACATCATTGAGTGCACTAGCATGGAATAAGAGGCACTTAGACAACCCCTTTTTGGCAAAATTCCCTATATTCGATGGAAATTTCCCCACATTCCATCATGAATTGTACATGAAGTCATAGATACACATGATTAATAAGAACTTCAACCATGAAATTTTGCTTCAAAAGAGGTTTCTGACCCATTCTAAAATGACCCAAATTGCCAAAAATTCAAAAAAATGAGTGGATGGGACTAACATTTGCCTAATAAAAAATGAGGTGATTTGAGTGAGCAAAGGATAAGCACTAGAGAAGGGTTGCACTTATCCCAATGTGCATAGATATACACAATGGAAGAATGCATGTATGCACAAGCACCAAGTAGGGGTTGTGTTTATACTTACGCGTGTTTATACACATAGATATACACAATACAAGTGATAAGCACAAAGTAGAGGTTGTGTTTATTCCAATGCACAATGCAAGATGTAATCACCAAGTAGGGGTTTTGTTTATTCTAATGGCCACATATGTATATAGTGGGATGGGGTTGTGTTTATTCCAATGCACAATGCACGGGATAATCATCAATTAGGGTTTGTGTTTATTCCAATGCATTTCAATGCCCATTATATGTGGACATTTATCCTTTACAATTGGGGTTTCATTCTGTATATCTATATGCATTGAAAACATCTCATATTATATATATCTATATATATCTATATATATATATATTGTTTTTGAAATGAACACAACCCTTTTTTTGTGCTTATCCCTTGCATTTAAAAAACCTCATTTATATATATATATATATATTTGAAATGAACACAACCCCTTTTTTGTGCTTATCCCTTGCATTTGAAAGACTACATATATGCACCATACTATATATATTATTTGGATAATATCATCCAAATATCTAAATAGTAATATCAAATACACATACATAACCAAACAATATATACACATTTGACATGGAGGAAGCTAAATATAGATGATTTGCATTTTTTTGACGATTTTTTTCGGAGTTCAACAACACGATAATTGTTATTTTGATTGTTCAAATTGCATTATTTATTGCAGAAATGGATTGAGCGACCTAGATTATCCATGGGTCACCTCGATTATGCAATTCCAACAATCTAAAACTGCAATTTCAACAATTTCCGACAGATTTTGGCTGGAAAAATAGTAGATGCAAATTGTCGATCTTTTAGCTCACTGGTATTCAACATTGGCCAACACTATACGCCCTGCTAGGCGGCTTTAAATGTTGGTATTCAACATTGGCTAACACTATCTATCCTACTGGGCTGCTTTAAATGCTGCGTGAGTAGTTTATATACTTGGCTATTTAAGTGCCATTATGACGCTGCTGTCTACACTGTCCCTTTATCATTGAACATTAATATGCCTCCAAAAAACTCGCCACATTTTTCAATAGCATTGTATGGTGCTGGTGCTATTGGCATTCAATATCCGCCCCGCAGTACAGCATTTAATGCTGCTGCAAGATGGATGTGAACCGTTAAATTGATCATCAACATTCAATATCCACTGAGCGCAGCATTTAATGCTGCTGTGGGGGTGGGGTGGATGCTAATAATTGGATATCCACCAATCCAATAGTTCACATGTACCCCGCAGCAGCGTTAAATTGAACGCCGATGCTGTTGCTGCTGGATTTTGACTTTAACAAAAAGATTTGTAAATTTCAGATGAGTCAGCCGGATTTAACGGCGCTTAATTCATCTTCCTCTATCTTGACATGAGTCCGTTGCTTCAGGCCGTAGGTGTCGCCATCGGACGGTCCAAAACAACTCTAAAGTGCTCGTGCACTTTCTCGAATGAAACCGACACGTGTCGCTCTGTGAGATGGCCGAATCTCTATATTTGTCGTATCTCTCGAGAAGTCCACATCGACGTACGATAATAAAGAATATTTCGATCGCAAGTTCTTATTTTATTTTGGAATATACGTATTTGATGGAGGAGAAACGTCCGGGAATTAATCACTAGAAAACACGAAAGGCCACGTCATCGGTCATTGGCGAACAAAAAATCTGACTGGAGCTCCGTGATTTGCCCAAACCTTTATATCTGCTTTATTAATCAAAATATATCGGATCTGACGGGTTTTATAATATTATTATTAGTTTTATAATCCAACTTGCAATGGTGTAAAAATTCAAAATCTCATCAAGATTACAAAGGCCAGGGGGCGGTTTGTGCCGTGGTGATGTGGACTTTACACAAAGTTAAATCGAGATATTTTCCTCCCTAAATCACCAATTTCGTAGATACGTTACCCAACCACCCCTTAAAGTTGTCCCTCGTGGACAACGACGACAATGATTGGTCAGGTGATGTGTAACTTAAAGTAGTATATCCAAAAATGTTTTTTTTTTTTTTTTTTTTCTAATCTAAATTTGACATAGTTGCTAATTGTTTATGGGGTTTTGGAAATTTTAAATTGTTTCAAAAATCCTCTAAAGCTACAAAGATATGGACAAAGTTTTAAATTGTTTATAAAGTTTTGGAAATTTTAAATTGCTTTAAAAATCATCAAAACCTACATAGACATGGAAAAACTATGTCCTATACACTTTGATTCATAAACTATGACCAACACTATAGAGAAATAGACAAAGACAAATCTAATATATTTTAAATAAAAATTATCCTATTCCATGGATAACTCAAAAATGCTTTCTACACATAATTTATCACATTTGCTTTGAGGCATATGTGTGTTCCCCAAGGTTGCAAACTTCTATAGGAGGGTCTCAAATCATCATCTAAAGGAAAGCTCACATGCAATTGCCCTAAGCCTCCCATTACAATAAATGATTTGATGCAATGAATTGTTTTCATGGTACAGATGTTGGGCAACCCTTCAACATTTTTACAAGTTTTTTGAGTGGGCCAATGCAGAGGTTGGGCCATCCATCAACGTTTTTATGGGTCCACTAGAGTTCTTACTGTTGTCACTCATGACTCACATTACAATATGATGGAGAACGAATGGTAGAAATTGAAATCATAAAATTCTGATGGTTATGGACAATGACAATTAGAAAATGGGCATCAAAGAAAATCTGATTACATATAAACAATAATAAATAATATGTCATATATATATGACACGAAAGTTAGAAAATGGACATAAAGAAATCTGATATTCATATAAATAAATAATAAATAATATAGTATTTTATTATGTATACAATATTTTATAGAATTCATTGTTATTTAAAATGCTAAAATGCTAGTGGTTTGTGCTCGATCATTGTATTGGGTTGACATAAATCACAATTGGCACTTTTGTCATAGTAGGCACTTTTGTTTTAGTTTGACATTATTTATATTTGAATGTTTTTACTATTATAGTTTAATATTAATAATTTAAACATTATTTTATAGTTTGAAGATTTTTTTATTTTTTATTTTTTTAATTTAACAAGTTAATATTAATTGAGTTAATACACTTCCATGAAACTACTATCTACATATTTTTATTTTTTTAGTTTAGTAAATTAATATTAATTGAGTTATACACTTCAATGAAACTACTATCCAATTGGTAATAGGTAATGTTTTTTTTTTTTTTTGGAGCTTGTGTCATTAGGAAGAGCATCAACACTTGTGAGTTTATATGTCTTATTAGTGGTCATCACACATAGTTAATCCATTTAAAAAATATCCATTTAATCTATTTGGAAAATACCTACTTTAGAATTAAGTAATTTAGTAAGTTATTATCTCATAAAGAAATTTTACATTAATATTAATGTCATGGCATGTAATAAGTCATCTACATTTTTCATGATTTGAAATCGAATATTACATTCTTCATTATTGTGTGTCCTATACAGGTTTGGAAATCAAAGTTGTTGAACTTGTAGGGTCATTTTCAGGAATGAGTTTGAATCCCACTAAGGGCAATCAAAATTGTAAATTCCCCATTTGAGAGATTAAATAATATTTTTAGGGGTTAGTCTATTAAGACTTTGACTCTAAACCCTTTGATGTTAAATTATCTCTTTGAGAGGTTTCCAACGAGTTGAAGAAATTTGAAAACAAATGTCATATGAGAAAGCTTTGCGCTTGAAAAGTTGACGTATGGATTTAACCATCATGATGCCAAGCGAATGCCATGTTGGCTACCATTACTCTCATGTGTGAAGCTAGTCACATATAGAATTTCACGAAGACTCTAGGGGGCTCAAAACCCTAACCCTCAATGAGAAATGGGGAATCCCAAAACTCTAACCCTAACCTTAAGAATGATCACAAAGTATTAAAATCTATGTTGCCAAGAGAGTATGTCGTTACATTCTCGGTGTAATGATTTTTTGTTTTATAATTAAGTAGTGTAAAGGAGTGAGTTATAACAGAGGAAAAGGTGGCCCTATGACGACCTATCATACGATGTATTGTCTATTAGCTTTATAGTGAACCAATCTTTATATTTTGTATTATAAAGGCACCAACCTTATTTATTATTAGATTTTTTTATTCATAGGTTTCTCCAAGATAAATCTTAGTGTTAATGGTGTGTTCTTTCCATTATTGTACTTTTTTCTTATTTTCTTAATCCTTTTTATTATTTAAATAACAATATGCTTACAATATTAAAGCTTAAATAATTAATAACCATTATAAAATAAAATATAAACTCTTTGTATTTGCAATAATATTCTAAAATTTAGCATGTACTCATATTCAAAATCATTTATATTATATAATTGCAAATTAAATTATTGCTTATTCTAATAATTTCCATGAACAATTTTTCTTTTGACATAAATGGTTATGATTTTGTATTAGAAAAGTGTTCCAACCTCACTTGTAAGAATAATAATATCCCAAGCTCCAAAGATTGTCCCAAAATTTATTGCATGACTACCAAAAAAACCTATAAAAACTCCTAGTACAAAACATACTTAACAATACATAGCAACTGATAATTTTAGAAAACATGCATATTATATGCTTCCTCTTGTTCCTCTGGAGAGGGTTGGGTTTCATAGGTATTTTCAATCATGTCCACATCCATTTGAACTTGGTGAATGAAGTCTCCTTCTTTGTTCTCCACATGCCTTGAATCCACAAACATTCCAACATTAGAATCAATACATTGAGCATGTCTGGACATATTCTGTAATGTCCCCATCCCTTGATCCGTCTAGCAGGAAGGGACATTAGCTAAACCAAAGCCTCTAAATTTCGCCCCATTACCATAATTACGAATTTATATAGCTAAATGCATGTGCAGACATGTAAATAAAAACACACAGCGGAATAAACTCAATCCACACACACAACATGCAATTTACAAGCATAAATATCATAGGCATATAAATTAAAAATCATTGCACATTAGATACAAAAGAATACTTATCTTTAAGAAAAGAAGATCTAAGCAACTAGCTGTTTAAGAGCGATTTTCCACCCAACCATAGGCACTCTGTCCAGCATATACTCTTTTTGCTGAGAGGCCACCCCCAAGTTGGGATATGAGGCCACTAGGACGAAGGAAACACCTACAGGCTTCTATCCATCAGTCCACAACCCATTCTGCTCACTGTGCTTACATAATAACTCAACTAGAGCTCTATAAGGGTATCACTAAGCCTTCAAATCCATAACACTCCTTCCAATTTACCCACATAACACAAAGAAGGCATTTCCCTTCACTGATCCACAGTTCGCTCAGGAAATACAACCCTTACAGTGCTTACCAGTGTGTGCAGTAAGAGTCCAACCTGTTATAAGCTATTTGAGAACCTTCTGCAACATTAATCCATGGCTTCTCAAGCATCCAAAAGTAGCAGAAATCAAAAGGTGTATAGAAAACATAGAAGGCATAATCATTTAAAGGGTGGTTGGGAGGCGCAAGGACAAGCTACGCAAGCCTGTAGGAAGTTGTAGCTTCCTTCCAGTTGTTGCTGGTAAACAGAGTGTTGTTGCATCCTTCAGTTGTAGCTGAAAATATTGGGTGTTATTGCATCCTTCAGTTGTAGCTGAAAATCTTTGGTGTTGTAGCATCCAACAAGTTGGTGCTTGCAAATACTTGTAAATATAATTTTGCAGTAATAGAAAGTGTTTGTGGTTTTCCCAATTGGGTTTCCACGATAAAATTATGTGTTATGTTTCTATGTTGATTTGTCTTAAAAGTGATAAAAATTGAAGAAATATGTAAATACTGATTCACCCCCCTCTCAGTATTACTTGATTTTCCAACAATTGGTATCAGAGCCAGTCTCTTCGCTAAAGTCTAACTGCTTGAAGAGATATCTTTTATCACTATGGATCAACAAGGAAAAATGTCCTCCAAGGTTCCACTATTCAATGGTTAGGATTATGCGTTCTGGAGTGTTAGTATGAGAAGTCTTATAATGTCTATTGGACTAGAAGTTTGGTTATCTGTATAAGCAGGGTATATATATCCAAAATCTCCTCCTACATATCTTGAGGGAATAAAACAATTTGGATACAATGCAAAAGCTATTAATGCAATTTTGGCTGGATTAAATAGAACAATCTTTGCCAAAGTGATGCATTGCAAAACAAAAAAGGAGATCTGGGACAAATTAAAGACCATCTATGAAGGAGACACCAAGGTAAAAAGGGCCAAACTCTAGAATTTTAAAGTTCAATTTGAAAGTCTAAAAATGAAGGAAGAAGAGAACATTTCAGAATACTTTGAGAGGATTGATGAAATTGTTAATGCAATTCAAGGGTTAGGAGCAGAATTGGAAGAAATGGAAATAGTTTAAAAAGTACTAAGATCACTTCCAATGATTTACAATCCTAAGATCTCCACTCTAGAATATAGAGAAAATATTGACAATCTCACCATGGAAGAACTATATGGGATCCTCATAGCTTATGAGATGAGGATTGGACAAGATAATTCTCAAAAGAAGGAAGCAGCTTTTAAAGCATCAAAAGTAGATAAGAAATCTAAAACGAAGATTCAATTAGAAGAATCTGATGATGAAGAAGCACTTCTTATTAAAAATCTTAAGAAGGGTACTGGTAAGTACAAAGGGAAATTGCCCTTAAAATGCTTTAACTGTGGGGGAATTGGTCACTTTGCTTCCAAATTCCCTTATCCGAAATAAGAAGACAATGATGAGTGCACTGAAGATTTCAAGAAGAACAAAAGGATTTTTAGGAAGATAAACAAAAAGATGACCTTTTACTCCATGGATGATAGCTGCTTAGATGAGTCTAGTGAAGATGAAGAAGCATAAGTTCTATTCATGGGAATAGAGAGAAAAAACTCTGAAGAAGAATTAGAATGAGTGGTAGATATTGAAGCAACGCTCATAAGTGCTCTTGAAGAATTAAGGAAGTATAAAAGGATGTACAAACAATTAAAAACCAAAGTGACAGAGTTTGAAGATAAAAAGAATGATACAGAAAGAATTATTGCTGACTTAAAAAATCAGCTTCATGAAGCTAAAAAGGTTGAAAATAGTCTAGAACAACAGCTCAAGAAAAGAGAGAAAGAATTGGAGAAGTTTGAAGCTGAAATGGTCTCACTTAGAAAGAAGATTGATGAAGAATCATTTCAATCAAAATTTAAGAGAAACTCAAAAACTCTAGATGACATCCTAAGTTGCCAAAGATCATCCAGTAATAAAAATGGATTAGGTTATGACAAAGGAATGAAGTTAGAACAATCCTTTTCCACAATACAAGATGAAAATAAAAGGATTTATGATGTTGTACTAAAAGACACAGTTGAAAAGGAAGATAGTAAAAAATTTGCTTCTTTTCAAAATAAAGGTAGGACAGAAAAAATGCCAAGAAGTCCAATGACAAGCATAAATCTACAACTCTCCTTGGGTAATTGTTATGTCTGTAACAATTTTGGGCATAAAGCATCTAATTGTAGGATGTACCAAAAACATAATCAGAAATCTCCCTACAAGGAAGAAAAGTCTAGTGATCTTCCAAAAGACAGAAGTCCGAATTCTTTTGCACCCTTACAGAGGCATGACATAGAATGTTACAAATATGGTAACTATGGGCATATAGCTAGAAAATGTAAACCAGTGATTCCTATTGAAAAAGGAGCCACAATTAAAGACAAGGAGCAAAGAAAGGCTAGGAAAAAGATAGAATATGTGAAAGAAAAATGTTTGATATCCCTGTGTGCCACTGAAAACAAAAATCTATGGCATGTGGACAGTGGATGTTCAAAGCACATGACAGGAGACCCAAGCAAGTTCATAAGCCTAAAACGAGATAAAAAGGGAAAAGTCACTTTTGGAGATAATTTATCTTCTAAAATAATTGGTAAGGGTACAATGGTTCTTAGAAACAAGGTTAAGGAAAAAAATGTTCTGCTAGTAGAAAACCTAAAACCTAATCTCCTAAGCGTGATTCAAACCTGTGATCAAGGGAACATTTGCATATTTGATTCCAAGAAATGTGAAATCATAAATAAAAATTTAGGAAAACTTATTGGGATTTCTGTGAGAACTCCAAGTAATGTATACATTCTAGAAAATGAAGAACAATGTTACATGAGTCAGATTGATGAAAGTATGTTGTGGCATAGAAGGATGGGGCACTTGAACTTTGACAATATTGTAAAAGTAAGTAAGAAGGGAGTCGTAAGAAACTTGACAAAGATCATAAAACCTCCAAACTATGTTTGTAGACATTGTCTTCATGGGAAACATTTAACAAACAAAAGCAAGCTTCAAGATCAAAGAGCATACAACATCACAACCATTGGAAATAATTCACATTGATCTTTGTGGACCTACAAGGACTAAAAGCATGCAAGGTGAGCGTTACTTCATGTTATTCATTGATGATCATACAAGGATGACTTGGGTAGCATTCCTCAAGGAAAAATCAGAAGCTTTTGTGAAGTTTAAAGCTTTTAAAGCACTAGTTGAGAATGAAACAAATCTCAAAATTAAATTTCTAAGGTTAGATAATGGTGGTGAGTTTATCGCATATGAATTCAATGAGTTTTGCGAAATTCATGGAATCAAAAGGAAGTTTTCATCCCCAAAAACTCCTCAGCAAAATGTAAGTTTTAAACCTGTGTAGAGAAGTAAAGCATACATATTATTTTAAGCAAAACAGAGATTACACCACCACATTCACACATAGTACACAGAGATTTACCCTGGAAACCCTTAACTGGGAAAACCAACAAACCTTGGAGCCATACCTCCTATTTTTCTCATCATCTCATTATGAATCACTCACAATACAATATAGGTATTCTGCAGCATCCAAAACCCTAATCCGTTAACCCAGAGGGATCGTCGCCTACGCCGCTGATAGGCGCACTCTCCGCTTCACATACATGTAGAGAATATAACACATACCTAACACAAAATGGAGTTGTTGAGAGAAAGAATAGTATAGTTCAAGAAGCAGCCATAACCATGCTTGATGAAGTTAAACTTCCAAATAACTATTGGAGAGAAGCAATATATACATCTATTTATATACAAAACAAAGGACAACTCAGAGTAAATAATGATAAAACTCCTTACGAACTATGGTTTGGCAGGCTCACATTAGTCAAGTACTTTAGAGTCTTTGGAAGTAAGTGCTACATAAAGAGAGATGATGATGATCTTGGAAAATTTGACTCTAAGACATATGAGGGCATATTTCTTAGATTTTCATCCACCAAAAAGGCATACAGATGTTACAATCTAAGGTCACACAAGATCATAGAAAGTGCAAGTGTAATTGTTGATGACACTAAACCAAGAAAAATTAAAATTCAAGAAAATGAGGATGATGCAGAAACTGATGATGAAGAAAAATATGAAGATTCTCAAAAGGAGGAACTTTTAAAAGAAGAAGATAAAGATAAAGATTCTCAAAAGCATGAGGCTTTAGAACAATAAAAGGAAGAAAAAGAAGATGAAGAATCACATGCAAGTGAAGATGAAGACTCTCCTAGATTTGATACAAAAACTCCATCTAGAATAATTCAAAAGAATCATCCTGAAACTCTAATCATACGTGACAAGGATGCGGGATTTAGTACAAGAAGAAGACTGATGTTTCAAGAACAATCATCAATCTCGTTAGTTGAGCCAAAAATATTTGCAGAAGCTAGCAAAAATAATGATTGGATCAACGCCATGAATGATGAGTTGGACCAAATAGAGAAAAACCAAACTTCGGAACTTGTCCCAATACTGAAAGGGGTAAATGTTATTGGTACCAAATGGGTTTTCAAGAACAAGTTTAATGAGGATGGTCAAGTCATAAGAAACAAAGCCATAATAGTATGCAAGGGATGTGCTCAAATAGAAGGTATTGACTTTAAAGAAACTTTTGTACCTTTGGAAAGACTTGAAGCCATTAGAATGTTTCTAGCATTTGCATGCTACAAAAACTTCAAAGTATACCAAATGGATGTAAAATATGCATTTCTTAACAGATAACTTGAAGAGGATGTCTAGGTTGAACAACCTGAAGGTTTTATCTTATAAAAAAATAGAGATTATGTTTGCAAACTAAAAAAGGCATGGCCTCAAACAAGCTCCAAGAGCACGGTTCTCAAGACTGGACAAGTACTTGAAGCAACAAGGATATAGAATAGGGGCCACTGACAGTAATCTCTACATAAAGTTTGTAAACAAAAACATGATCATTGTTTTTGTCTACGTAGATGATATCATATTTGGAAGTGATCGACAAATTCTGAGTGTAAAGTTTGCTTCAGAAATGAAGGAGTTTGAAATGTCAATGCTGGGTGAACTAACATTCTTCCTTGGTTTACAAGTCTCGCAATCAGAAAAAGGGATCTTCATCTCTCAAACCAAGTATATCAAAGATATGTTGAATTTTTTTTAAATGGAAGACTCAAAACCTGTTGGTTCTCCTATGGTCACTCATTGTAAATTAAGAAAGGATGATGAGTGTTTGGAAGTAGATCATACCATTTATAGGTCAATGATTGGCATCTACAAGACCAGATGTGATGCAGTCTGTAGGATTGGTTTCTAGATTCCAATGAACCCCCAAAAAAACACACGTGGCAGGAAGTATTGATGATAGAAAGAGCACCAGTGGAGCATCATTTTACTTGGGAGATTACTTGGTATCATGGCTAAGCAAAAATTAGTCCTCCATTTCACTTTCTACAACATAAGCTAAGTATATCGCCGTTGCCTCAGCCTTCTTCTCTATTGCGTAAATCCATGCATCCTAGAAAATGCCCCTATAGGTTTCTGATGGGAGGCGTCTCCTGATTTTTTTTATCTTTACCAGAGTCTCGGCTACAAACTCATTGCCGTCGATGTATAAGTCGATTTTCCTTTTGACCCCTAACTGAGTGGTTGATTTTTCCTCTTTCTGCTTTGAGACGGGGGTTGCACCCATGCTTGGCATGCCCCTCATTCTCTGGAAATCCTTAGTAGAGATATGGATGAACTCTTCCCAGGAGAATTCAGGGACCTGGGCCTTCAATTATTGACATATGATTAGTTTGATAAACCCATGATGAGCTACTGCATCCCCTTTTCCCTGTGTTACCTTCCTACTCATCTCCCAAATGGATAGCAGTAGGTAGAAAGGAATGTTGATATTTTTGTTAGGTTTTATATGCCCCCTGTTCCTCAAGAGATCTAGAATTCCGAAATGAAAGGTAGGTATATAACTGAGTCTCCCTGTGCAGGTAATGTATTTGAGGATGACATCAGCTACTTCATTCCACGGACTCGACATGGTTTCTCTTTTGACGCCATTCTTTTCTTCTTCATAGCTCTCACCTTCTGCAAAGAAAGTCAGTCTTGTCCTAAGATTGGCTTCCCTGTCGTATTTCCCCCAATATGGCCCCTTGGGCATTCCCATGTATGATGCAATTGTTTCCTCATTTAAGCGAATGCGTAACCCCTTAACCCTGGTAACATACTTCTCTTCTTTTAAATGTTTCAGATTTTTGGAAAATTCTAAGGCTACTTCTGTGTCATGTCCTCTTAACCTAGTGATGAATGGCATCCACCCCACTGTGCGGAGTATAGTCAGTACTTCTAGTTTTTCATAGATGGGGGCATGGTCATCTGGTTCGCTGTTTTTAAACCCCTTATTCATCTTCTGAAATTACTGAAATGGATGAATAGCATAAAAATTGAGGGTGGAAGACTAGATGACTTACTTGCTTGTTCAGGGTCGAACACTGGCTTGCTGACTGAGTACCGAATCCTTCTTGCTGTGCCCGCTTTGCTGAAGGTCTGAAAGCTTTCGTATATGCCGATTAGATTTGCTTACTTATTCCTATCCCACTTTCATCTTATTCCCCCATATTTCTTGCTATTTCTTCCTTATCATTTCATCATTTCATGCCATGCTGGTGTTTGATATGAAAGGACATGGTGGGATACGGAGGTCGTCATTTCTTAATTTGGATCGACAATCATTACCCAGTATGGTTACTCTGAACCATGTGCCGCCATTTTTTCTAAAGAGAGTTGTCCTCAGCTCTGAATTATTCCTTCTATAGGGAGAAATCAATTTGACCGAAAATGGAAACAAAGGATTTAGAGATTACCTTTTTGTGCCTAGCGTACCTTGGTTGCTGATGTGGATATTTTCGTAGTAAATTGGATTTCTGTAGTTGATTTTGTCTTTGTATGTAGTTTTATTTGTCAGTTCTGTAGTTGTGCTCGCGTGATGTCTTTTGCTACTTCAGTTTAAATTCTGTTTCTTTCCTTTTGTGCTGGCTCGCTTGAGATTTTTTTGGTTTCCTGGATATATTTTGCTGGTTTGCTTGAGATGTTGGCTCGCTTGATATATTTTGCTGCTTTGGTTGATTTGTTGCTTTGTTTGAGATGCTGGCTTGCTTGATATATTCTGCTTCTTTGGTTGATTTGCTACTTTGTTTGAGATGCTGGCTCTTTTTTTTGTTTTTTTCTCTCTTTTTTTCTTTCCTTTTTTTCTCCTTTTTTTAGTTAAATTGGAGGATGTGTATGTCCTCTATTAGCATCATATATTTATGATAAGGAGTTTGAGTGAATTCCTCTTTGGACTGTGGTTTCCTATACAATTTGAGTCTGTGTCCATTTACCAACATTGGAAATTCGGTCTCATCTATGGTCTTGATTCTGGCTGCTCCATTGTCGTAGATTGTATCAATGATGTATGGTCCCAACCATCGTGTTGTAAGTTTTCCTTGAAATATTTTAAATCTAGAATCATATAACAATGGCCAATCCCCTTCTGTGGATTTATTTTCTTTTATATTCTTGTCATGCCGTTGATTCCTTTGTTGCTAAATGATTTCAGTGTGGGCGAGAGCTTGTTGGTGGTTCTCATCTAGCTGGTTTAATTGGAGGATATGGTCTTCCTGGATTGCTGAAAGTTGCATGTTTAAATGGGATGCTATTCTTAGTGTCTTGATCTCAATTTCAATAGGGAGAATTACCTTTTTTCTATATACCATCTCATAGGGGGTAAAACCCGTTGTTGTTTTCCATGTTGTGTTATAATCCCAAACTGCTTCATTTAACTTGTCTGGCCAATCCCTTTTATGCAATTGAACTGTCTTTGTTATAATGTTTTCAAGTTATCTATTTGTAACTTCAGCTTTCCCATTGGCTTGTGGGTGGTAGGAGGAGCATCTTCGATGCTTTATTTTGTTTCTTATGAGTAGCTCCTCAATGAGGTTGGATGTAAATTGTTTCTCTTGGTCAGAAACTAATTCTCTGGGAACTCCAAATATCTGGAAGATCTGTTTTGTGAAGAAATTTGCTACACTTATTTCATTGGTTGTTGTGAGTGCTGCAACCAAGGTATTTTTTAAGGATTATAAAAGTATACCTAAGTATAGAATTCTAGGCGATTATTTTGGATTGAAAAAAAAAATATATAGATTGGTAAGCGAATATTAAAAATGAAACATACGATTTGCTATTGAAATTTGTAATTTTTGGCGAATATTAGGCTAAAAAAACATATTTTATGTAAATATAGGCGACATTAAAGGCTAAAAATGACCAAATAACAAATTTATTTTTTGAAAAAAGTCCAAAAAATAGCCAACTGGCTAAATTTCGCCCCTAAAAATTTCCCTGGCTGCAACCTTAGCCCATTTAGTAAGGTAGTCCGTACAAACTAAAATGTAGTTCTTCTAATTTGAAGGTGGATTAAATGGACCGACGAAGTCAAACCCCCACTTTTCAAATGGTTCCAATGAAATTTGAGGGTGTAGAGGCATCTCTTCTCTTTGTGTAGGTTTTCCCATTCATTGACAGTGATCACAATGTGACACATATTCTTGGGAGTCTTTGTGTAGTGTTGGCTAGTAGTATCCAGTCTGTAGTATTTTATAAGTTGTCCTCTTTACTGCATAATGGCCTCCACAAGGTTCGTTGTGAGTAGCGTGGAGTATGTCATGGACCTCATCTTCTTAATATTTGGTCTGGTCCCTTTTTAAAGAGAATTCCTTCTATCCAAGTATAGGTTGCACTTTTCCTGATGATCTTACACTTCTCTTTGTAGCTATAATGCTTTGGAAAATTTCCAGATACCAAGTAGTTTGCTATATCGACAAACCATGGGATTTGTGTCGAGATTGCAAAGAGGTGTTCATCAGGGAAGTCATATTTTACTAATTCACAGTCATCTACATGGGTCAGCCTAGATAGAAAATCTACTACCACATTATGTTTGCTTGGCTTATCAAGGATTGTTAAGTCGAACTCTTGTAAGAGAAGTAACCATCTAATAATCCTAGCACTCGTATTGGGTTTATTCATGAGATACCTGATTGCAGAAAGATCTGTGTGTACAAATACTGGGTACCCAATGATGTAGTGCCTAAATTTGTTTATAGCATGTATAACAGCCAAAAATTCCTTTTCTGTGACTGTGTAGTTTAGTTCTGCCCCTGCCAAGTTTTTGCTGATGTAATAGATTGCATATGGTTTTTTCTCTTTCTCCTGTCCGAGGACTGCCCCGATAGCTTTGTCTGAGACATCCGAGTGGATGTGAAATGGTAGTGTCCAGTTGGGTCCTTGAAGGATTGGGGCAATTATGGCTTTCTCCTTGAGGTGATCAAATGTTGTCATGCAGTGTTCGGTCCAGATGAATTATGTGCCTTTTGTCAAGAGGGAAAACATTGATGTGGCGATTTTGTTGAAACCCTCTATAAATATTCTGTAGTAGCCTGTTTTCCCAAAGAAGGTTACGCACATCCCTCTGTTTGACATGTGGGGGCAGTGTTTTAATAATATTGACTTTTGCTTTATCTACTTCAATACCTCTTTGGGAGATGTGGTGGCCCAAAACTATGCCTTCTTGCATTAACATTCGACATTTATCATTGCTGAGGCATAGACTCATTTCGATACATTTTTTTAGGACCAATTCTAAATGTTGTAATTCTTGATGAAATATTTTTCCATACAGTGTGAATTCGTCCATGTAGAATTCCATCTGGTCGTTGATAAATTCGGATAATATACTCAAAATGGCTCTTTGAATGGTTGTTGGAGCATTACAGAGTTTGAAAGGTAGTACCCTGTATGCATATGTGCCCCATGGGCAAGTAAATGTTGTTTTATCTTGGTCAAAAGGGTGGATTTGGATCTGGATGTAGCCACTGAATCCATCAAAGAATGAAACAAACTTGTTTCCAGCCAGAGTGTCCAATACCTTATCAATGAATGGTAGAGGGAAGTGCTCTTTTGGTTGCTTTGTTAAGTTCCCTATAATCTACACAGATTCTCCATTTTCCTCCTTTCTTCGAAACTATTACCAAGGGTAAGACCCACTCATTGTCGAAGATCGGGTAAATGAAACCTGCATCTAGTAACTTTTGCAATTCTAGTTTAACTATATCCTTCAATGTTGGACTCATCCTTCTTTGGGGTTGTTTGATTGGGACAACACCCTCCTTGATGTAAATATAGTGTTTGCAAATATCTGGGTGTATCCCCTTCATATCTGTGTAGGCCCATGCGAAAGCCCTGCTGTTTTCTAAGAGCACTTTTATTAATTGTTGTTCTTGTTCTAGCTCCAGATGTGCATTAATATTGACTGTCTTTCCAAGCAATATTTCCAAGATTTTTACCTATGGGAGTTATTCTTCAACGAAGAATACTTGCTTCCACATTCTTTCTGTGTTGATAGGACAATTTAGCACTTCTTATTGTTGCCCTGTTGCAAAAATTTCTTCAAGCATATCATGATTAGGATAAATATTTTGAATAAAATTAGCTAAATAAGTATCTTCATCCTTATCTTTTAGGGTTAGAGCTGTTTTTATGCTGAGGACAGGTTGCATATTTTGGTATTTTATGCCAGCATAATCATCCATCCAATTTTGGTATTCTATATTTGTAGATCATTTTGTTGGCGGGTATATTGTGATTTTCTTTCTAGCTTGTCCACTGTTAATTGTCATATCCCCAGATCAACATCCTATGTAGGCGTCTTCTGTTGCCAGCCACAACCTCCCTAGGATGATTGGGTACCCACTAAGCTTGCTTTTGAATTTTATAACTATGAAGTCTGCTGGATATTCCCAAGATTCAATGTTGATAATTACATATCAAGGATTCCTTCCGGCTTGACAATGGATGTGTCAGCCAGCTGTAGCACCGTGCTTGTCGGTCTTATAAAGGATTGGAGACCTAGGGCTAACATAGTGTCTTTTTTCATAACGTTTATTGCAGCTCCTAGGTCAATTAGACTTCTTGAAATAGGCTTGTTGTTTATGGTTACATTAACAATAGGGATGCCTGGATCGAGGTAATTTGGATTGAAGGAGATTCCCAACATAAGTTCTGCTTGCTGGCCTATCACATTTATGGTTGGGGGATTGTTGGTCACTATAATTTCCTATTAATTTGAAGTTAAAAAATAGAGTGATCAATATAAATTATCAACCCAGGGAAGTTTGATTATTGCAAAGGTAATCAAGCAAAATATATGGATAAACATTTATTGTAACTGATGAATTAGAAAATCACCCAACTTACCTAATTGCTACAACCATAATCTTCTCATTGCTCAATCCAACTTCAAATATTAATCAATTGTTTAAAATCAATGAAATTTACAATCCTTCTATAGTATCAGTTCTGGAATCAATCACTTCAAGAGTAAATTAATGAATTTGCTTTTGCAAGAAGTTAAATCCTAAATCAACTCTTAAAGAATATTCACTTTGTGATTGGAATAATTAGCTTTGAAGGAAATCAATCTTCTTCTATTCTAGAAATTATCTGCTATCTACCAAGTCTATAATTCATAAAGGAAATGAAGTACTCAACGATATGCAGAGTCAGAGCACAGCTGTATCATCCTACTTTAAATAACACAATTGCAATAAGAAATCACACATTACTCAGTCGACTGTTTCAACAAATAAAAGGAAATCAAGAAATGGAAATCCTATCCTAATTACTCAAACTGTTTCAGCAAGGAAGAATTGAAATCTAGAAATCCTATCCTTAGCAATTAACTATTTCAGCAATTAAAATCTAACTAGAAATCCACACCAAACGAAATGAAAGAATTAAACAACTAACTAATCTAGAAACTCTGTGAGAAGGCGGGCCCTGGCCTTCCAACAAAGATGCCGTTGAAGGCTACCAAACTAACTCAGCAAATAACGAATCATGGAAACACTGCTTCTTTCATTAATGGATAAGTTCAATTACAAAAGACTCCCCACTCCTGTTACAATTCTCTTTGAAAATAATCCTAACCTTCTGTATGACCTCATCTTCCCATATATACCGAGACACGACAGTTCAGGTTCCTTAATTTAGGCAGCAATGAAGATCTCCGATCTTCAGGTTGCCAAATATACAATGCAAAAAATAGAAACAGTTACAATGATTGTTACATTAGAATGAATTATGTTTCATAATCAATCGTGCCTTTACAACTGGAAATGATCTAATGCTGGATGAGTCTCAGCTGGCCATGTAGAGGAATAGCCTGAGCTATTTCAACAACGATCAAAACCGAGCCCTGGAAATGTGCAACTATTTCCAAGTGCTTCAGCACCCACGTGTATCAGAAAGCCGAGATTCCTGGATTCCCCGAGGTCTTTACTTCTCATCAATTCATCACAAGTCAGCATAACGAGGAATAAAATCCATAATCACAAGCATTTATAAGCATTAATGTAGCAAAGCAATAATGAATTATACTTGTTCGAATACATGCCTGTTCTTGGAAAAGATAATGACTTGGTTGTAAATAAAAGGAAAAATCAGGGGAAAAGGGCTGAATAGGAGTAAGCAAAAAGGGGCATTTCTAGAACCCAACATCTCCCCCCAACTGTCCTATTGCATGTACCCATGCAACAACTTCTATCTAGTCCGAATCTGAGTCTGAATCAAAACTTCTCCTATGGAAGTTGGTGAAGTTAAAGGAAGATTCAGGTTTCTCACCTGTATTCAAAAATCCATTTCTTGCAATTAAATTATCCCAACACTTCTTTTCTGCTTTCTTAGTCAATTTGGTCAATTGGCTATATAAAGATTGCCTAGGTCTTTTGGGTCAGTTTCACATTTAATGAGCCACCATCTTAGTTCCACCATCCTTGGGGAACATGACAACATTTTTAGGGAAGTTGTCCCATAACAACAGCTAGTAAGTGAGTGCAGATGCTGCCACTTGTCCATTGCCTTGTACACCAGTTTCATTCCTCCTAGTGGATCAGTGAACACTCTTTCAACAGTCTCTTTGGGTGAGTGTTTCCTATTTTAATTTATTAAATAATAATATTATTCATTTACAGTCATCCTTGACCATCCTTGGTCATTAATATAAAACTTTACAATAAAAGTTAAAGTAATGTTTTTCCACAAACATAAAATGTTTCAAGTACTAGGTAGGTTACAGAAATATCCCTTGTGATAGTTGCATTTGTTGACCACCCTGTGGATGTTGAAGCATTTTAGTAGGAGTTTTTCACTTGCATACCTGTTCACCTAAATTTTTGTGGACATAAATTTTTGTCATGTTCATAGATTCCCCACCTAATCAAATACAAACAAGATAGTGAGCAATTAATCAAACATCCCAATACTAAGACTAAAAACCTACTGCAAAACTATTCATAATTTGTTGAAAAAACTTAAAAAGTGAAACTTTTCTGCCAAGCACAATTCCAGTGAAAAAGTATAGAAAATAAAAGTAAGCCCATAGGTTAAGAAGACGGTGTTTTGATAATTTTATTATGTATACTATTCTATTTTCAAACCAATAATTGTCCTAACTGTCAGCATCTGTGTTCTGTCACAATCTTTCAAATAAGAGCAAAGATAGACGTATAACTAGGAAAATCAAAAGCAAATGTGAAACTCAAACAAAGGATGAATTAATCATATCCTTCAAGTATTGAATAAGAACATATGACAAAGTAGACTAGTAAAATGTTGCATACCATGCCTTAACAACAGAAGGCACTATTTTTAAACTATGTCAAAGCGCTTAAGATGATTAAGTTATTTAATCCTGCAATATTGATATTCCCTACTTGGCTAAAGATGATTAAGTTATTTAATCCTGCAATATTGATATTCCCTACTTGGCTAAAGATGATTAAGTTATTTAATCCTGCAATATTGATATTCCCTACTTGGCTAAAGATGATGGATAAATCAAACCAAAGGTTGTTCTAAGTCTTGTCCTTGACAACTTAGTAAGCATTGAAAGAACTAATTATTTATGCACTAATTGTGACAGTGCATATACAAGTACCTAATGGTTTAATATCGATTGCTTTCCACTCTAAACTTGGAATAACATTTGGATAATATACTAGATTCTTAAATAAGGGCTCCATTTTGGTGGAGAAGAGCAGCAAATTCCCATTCAGTATGCCAAAGAAAAAGCCAACAGTTACACTCCCAGTTAGTGGAAAAGGTACCCTTTTTGTCCACGACATTGTAAATTGCCAACTTCCTTTCATTCTTCCATTCTATTTAGAAATTTTTATTTTCCAGAACAACATGAGCAACAACCATAACACACCCATTTTCATTTCTGACCAAGTATGGATTTGAGAATCATAAACATCAATACACCTTGAATGTCCTATGGTGAAGCTTGAACGACCAACCATGACATATAACCTTCCTTCAAGGCCACAAGTACAGAAACCCCACCTAGTTCGCATTAGATTCTCAACCATGGTCCAGTCATTTGTTTTGGGGTCAAACAACTCTACACTATAATGGTTTTCACCTCTTTCTCCATGACCACCAACTACATAAACAAGGCCATTGACCTCTGCACAAGCAAATTCATAGCGTGCTACCTTCATGTTTGGAATCTCACTCCACCTACACTCACCATCAATGCAAATGTTTACAACTATTCCAATAAAAGATTCTATATAAGACATTCTAGTAATTATTCTAGTTACTACAAGTTCCTTGGAGCTTTGTTACCTCTTTCAAGACCATCCATTTGAAAATACGGAGTTGGTAATACAATATATCCCTACCTTTAATGAGTATAGTTAATATCTGATCAAGCCTATCCTAGTTCTTAGTTCTTAGGATGTCCCTTAACATTCTTTAGAACATTAATATTATACCCATGTATGTATATATATATATATATGTTTTCTCTTATTTCCTATATACATAAATTACTCCATATAGCATCCTAAGGGTGATGCTAAGTGATAAATTCAAACATAAGCTACAAGTAATTGCTTAGAGCTTCACTTAGCCCTAACTATCTTCACACTCAAAGGTCAGCCCTATGACTTAAAATAGAAAGTTGCGACTTGTAATTACTCTCCTTAATTTATGACGATGATACTTATCACTTCTAAGGTCAACCCGTAAATCAATTTACTCTTTCTTCAATAGTCTTTGGCACTAAGGTGTTACTCACGATCTTGATGGTTACCCTGCTTATCACCTCTCCTTCCTAGAGGGTTTCGTCACTTGTTGTTAAATTGCGTCACCGCTTTAGTCCCATAGGTTTACAATAACATTTGAAAATTAGAAAGATATTATAATGATACTTTCAAGGTCCACTGGTGGGGCCTTGGCCTTGAGCTCCTCACCAGGGCCTCATACATAATTTACATTGTACATTTATGAATCCGATAGGGATAGAGAGGGGGGATATTACATGATGAAACAAAGAAAAAAATGGGAATATCACATAGAACAGATTGTAGGAAAAAATAAACTATTCCAATGGTTTGAAAATGATGATAGTGTATTAGTTCCTGCCAATATTCTACTCCCTACTGGAAAAAACTGATGTTTATGGACTTTGAAAATACAAGTTAAGTTATCCTAAAGGGTGTACTTTGTATACTAATATTCAATGGAGTCATACCTAATGCAGACAAAAAATGGAAGAATAATGTACCTATTCAATGCAGATTCATACATGTAAACATTTTTTGAAGCCTTAACAATACCAACATCATCTTCAAACAATCCGGCCATGACCAAAAGTTTCCCATCAATCACAACATAAATGAATCCTGTCTTCATGGCACCAGGCATTGGTGGAAGTGATTTCAATTTACCTTGGACATAATTAAAAACCTGTCAATGGGTTCTTTCTGCATTTGCATCAGTTGTCGGTGTGTAGATCCATTCTTCCAGGGTGCCTGCCATTTTTCTCACTACATAGAATTCTTTGCTCTGAAGGAATTTCCTCCATAGCTTACAAACATACCCCATAGTCTGGAAATAAATGCATGACACAAGTTCCAGACAATGCATGGAACAAGTTACTTTACCATACATCAGTTTCCCCTCTCCCCAATCAACTTATCCACTGTTAATACTCATGATTATTTGTAGCATATGAGTATCAAAGAGCTTCAAAAACTCCCTCGCTCATAGGAATTTTATAGGAATATGGTTTAGCAAATACTGAAAAATGTACAATTCCTATTTCTATAACAAAAGATATTTTAATCTCAAACTGATTAAGACTCTATGCCATTCCATATGCGGCCCTAAAATTTCTTCTTGTAAATTTACAGTTACTCAAAACAAGCTCATGATGCCATGAAAGTTTGTTGGGGACACACATTTCCTTCTTATTTGCAAAAACATCACCGAGTAATGAATCAATTGCATACTAAGTAGTTTGATATTTCATATAACCTTCTGAATCAATGTACAGAAACAAAATACTAACAGAATTATAAAATTAGGGTAAGGAGCACACCTCTAAGAGCCATGAAATAGTTTTAAATATTAACCACCTCTGCCATCAATGTTACAAACGTGTCAAATACAACTGCAACAATAATAGAAAAATAAAAATCAAAAGAAACAATAAAAAAAATACATAATCTTATTTTAAACATATCTAGTGCACATGAAGAATAAGAGCAACATTTTCAGTTCATCATACAACACATGGCAGAAATCATAGTTAGATATAAGGAAAATGATACTAGTTTGAATACTCTATACCATTACATGTGACCAATAAAGGAAAAGACCAAAGAAAATACAACCTTCTTTATTTGTCTTCCAAAATCAATTATTAGAGTAACAAGCTTTCTTGATAGTTACAGTTTTGTTCAAATATGATGTTTGTATGAACTTTATCTCAATTTTTAATTCAACACACCTAGAAGGAAATGTTACCAGACCAAAATAAATGATTTTTCCAATTTTTTAACTTGGATTTTGATCTTGAGCTAGCAAATCTCACTTCTCAAACATAACTCCATACTTATAATTTTATAAGCAACCACATTCTCACCATGGATTAGGAGATATGCACCAATCGCTTATTAATTTTCAATCAATGTTATCAATTTTTTTATTTTTCTCATAACGATCCCAGAGATACAAGGAATTTACAAATCATCCCTACTGAAAACAATCCAACCTCTGTTACTAGATCTGAAAAGGAGACCCCTTTCTTGTTGTGTTCCCTATCCCTTTCTTGTCTTTACAATACAATAATACACAATTAATCAAATTTATATGTAGATTGGGGGATTCACATTTCAGACTACATCAAGGGTAGCATAGGGGATTCCACCCCATTTCCTTTAACACAAGGATATGGTACTAGCATTTTCATAATGGCCATTAAAAGAATTCCCTAGCAATCTAAATATATAATTAAATAACATTAGTATTTATAATTATAGGAAACATAAGTGCCCACATGGCTACGAGGCTCAAATAAGCAACATTTTTTCATTGTACTTTTCATAAGGGGCTGCCAAAGGGATGACTAAGTGCCCCTTGTGGGAACCAAGGGATGTTCCAGGGTCCCCATTGGCAGGGATTATCCCCAAGACAATCCTAGGATAGACCCATTTCATAGGGGACATCCCAAGGAGTCCCCAAGCTGTCATTTGTGAAATGGAGCTGTAAGAGGGGCATTCTCTGCAATTCTCTGTAATTAGAGTTTCCCCTACAATCGAGGTGGGGGAGTGGCCCCACCTTGTCCCCACCACCCCAATATGTAGGGTTCACATCCAATGCACTTATAGTGCATCTTCATATTATACTTTGTTAATAAAACATGATAGAAAGCATATGAAGGATTTTACTAAAGAGATTGTTTTATTACAAAGCAAGGAATGATCAACCACTCAATTTGTTATAAGAGAACCAAGAAACATGTACAAAACATGATAGAAATAAAATGAAGGATTTTACCAAATATTATTTTATTAAGAAACAAGGAATGAGCAACCACTCAATTGTTATAAGAGAACCAAGAATGGACAAAAATTGTAAACAACATAGGGGAAATGGAGTATCTTATTGGGAAAATTACATTCGTTTCAATAACTTTTATCTTCATGTCCTTGATTATGCTTGGATCACAGTGGAGCAGATACAAATAGGACAGTGATCAATTAATCAAACTTCCAAATAGTAAGACTAAAATCCTACTACAAAACTATTCATAATTTGTTGATAAAACTTAAAAGTGAAACTTTTCTGCCAAGCACAATTCCAATGAAAAAGTATAGAAAAGAAAAATAAGGCCATAGGTTAAGAAGCCAATGTTTTGATATTTTTCTTATGTATACTATACTATATAGGGAATGAGAATGGGATGGAATCCCCTATGCTATCATTGATGCTTGTCAACCTTGGATGCTGGGATAGCCCTTGTGGGAGCCTTCCACTGCACCAATCTATCTAATAGGCTCCCTTTAACCAAGACTTTTTACAAGACATTATCAAATACATTATTGATGATTTCATAGCATTTGATGATTCATGCCCCTCTTATCCAAATGATGGTTAGAGGCTTCTCATTCTTCTTGTTCATTTTAGGGACCTCCCATACTTTCTCACTCCTTTATGAGGGCGTTCTTCATCATATAATATCCTTTGTGTGGTGCCTTCCACTGTCTACCTCTACACAGTAGGCTCCATTTTGTCCAAGGATTCCCTAGAAGAAATTATCAAAACATTATTGAATAGTGATCAATCATTCATACTCATGATTCACGCTTTCAGATGATGGCTAGAGGCCGACTAGCTTACTTGCTCATTTCATTGGGACCTCCCTTGCTCTTCTTGTCCTTTACATGGCCCTCTTGAGACTATAGTTATACTGCATAAAAAGAAAAATGAACTGGTAGAAACTACAATTGATACATGTTATTAGTTGAACTTAAGATCAATAAAATGACTAGATAAGTTCACAAGTGCATAAAATTGTTATAATAGGGTAGGAAAGATATGAAACTGAACTTAGGTATATCAGCCTTAGTGATGTCATAAATTGGACATTGGATAACAACAGAAAAGTGAATGCAAATTACATTGTTTAGGATACTTGTCAATGAGTATCTAGTTGTAGAATATATCTGAAAAGAGGCCAACTAGGTAAAGTCTAGAAAGTAATCAAATTTAATGATATCAACTTACAAGCAAGCTTCATAATGATCAAATAGGTAGGAACAAAGCATAGAAGTGCACAGTTTCTAATTTTCAATTGCTAGTTAGGAAGTGATTGGTAGTTTTCAGCATAGATCACTACAATAATAAATATGGTTTCCTTCAGCTTTTTATTACATGTTTCATTTCTCTTAGCATCAAATTGAAGCTCTGATGAAGCCTCTATTTATGATGCATCTTAATCTAGTTTTGCATAGGAATTGCTTGTTGTTTATAGTGATGGTTTTCAGCATAGATCACTCCATTAATAAATTTGGTTTCTTTTAGCTTTTTATTACATGTTTCATTTCTCTCAGCATCAAATTGAAGCTCTTATGAAGCCTTTATTTATGATGCATTTTAATCTAGTTTTGCATAGGAATTGCATGTTTATAGTGATGCCAAATTAATTTATAATTTTCACAGATGCTATACTATTGCATGATGATATAGAAGATCTTAGTTAATGAAACTAACAACATATTGATATTCTATTGCTAACTCTTGTTTCTGGGTCAATTATAGGTCTTGGGTCCATTACTTCTTTATTCTTCATATTCTTGATGGGTTTATTTGTATCTTCATGTATGGGAGCTTCTGTCCTCTGGGTTGGATAATGGTTCACAAAGAAAATGCCTCTCGTAAAACATATCTACTCAACCTCAAAGCAAATAAGTGTTTCCATTTCTCCAAGTATTACTGATATTAGACATCATACATTGGACTTAAAAAAAATATTATTGGCTTGTTAGACTATATAACTCCCTTTTAAGAGGTACACATGGAAGACCATGTTTTGATTTGATCATTGTAAGCGTGATATGGTCTTTTGCATTGCTTTTCAGACAATTACATTTTAGAAACGTGATTTATTGTATAATCAAGTATCAAGTTTGGAAAAGGTCACCCCACTAACACTTAGGGAAAGACTCATTGTTTTCTTCAAATTTATAGTCAGATTTCAAAATATTTATGCATGGCTCCAAAATAGGTCATATTATTTTAATATCATTCATATTTGACGTTTCAGAAAATATATCTGATTTAATTTCTGAAGCTTTTCCATATATTGAAATATAATGGTTTTTTATCTTTCCATTCATTGAGATATGAATTGGTCAAATTCAATAAAATTTAAGGTATTAAATTTGTGGATACATCATACATGCAATACTAATTAAAGAGTTGAAGTTTTGATTGTGGATAAGGTGGTGATTTTTTATTTTGTTAGAAAGTTCTTTTAAAGCTTATTCATAGCTTATTCTTTTGGTGGGGGTAATGCCCAAGTTCAAATCCTGCTTGTGACATGTTTGAATCCATATCTATTTACATGGTTTTCATAACTTGCTTGATCATATCTTATGAACTTATACAATCTATCATCATTTTCCAGCCATTAGATACTCAAAGGCATGTATTGATATTTTTTACCATTATAGAGGACTCTGTAAGTTAGGTTTCCAAATTCTTAAAGGGTGCTAGCTCAATGGAAGAGCACTTGCCTTACAAGCAAGAATTCGGTGGTTCAATCCCTTTGTGCCATAATGATATTGCAATATCGGTTAAAAATTACTAAATTAGTGACAAAAAAATGAGAGATAAGTGGCCAAACAATGCGAGATAAGTGGCCAAACAATGCGATATAAGTGATAAAAAAAAAGACTTAATTTCGCATATAAAATAACTAAAAACGACTAAATTAGTGACAAAAAAAAGAGAGATAAGCGACCAAAAAACTGACCAAAATTCGCATATAAACGACCAAATGGTAGTTTTAGTGGCTAATTTCTGGTCTCTTATCACGTGACCAAAAATGTGGTCATATTTAGTTTGGTCATTTATAGCTTGTATTGTGGTCATTAATTTGGTCATATTTTTTATCATTAATTTGGTCATTAATTGTGACAATTAATGACCAAATATGGGACCAAATTAATGACCAAATAAATGACCACAAGACAAGTTATAAATGACCAAACTAAATATGACCACATTTTTAGTCGTGTGATAAGAGACCGGAAATTATTGATCCGAATTACTGATCTGGATCTTGGGAGCTGAGAACCGGAAGGCCTGAATGCTGAGAGAGGAGGAGATTAAGCATGCAAATGTGTCATTAAATTCACATGAAAAACACTAATCTTGCATGAGAATAAGCATGAACAAAAACATATGAAGTGAATGGGAGGTGAGGCTCAAAGAGGAGCCCCACCTCTGAAACTAATTACCAATAAGTCACTCAGATCTAATTAATCTCACAATGAACAAGAAAAAAATAGGAGAGAAATCAAATGAGTAACTTGTTATTATGAGAAGGCTTGCTAGGCCTTTATATAGTATTATTACAATGTGTCTTGAGGCCATACCATGGGCCAAAACTATGTGCTACCAAATATCATGGATATGAGAGGGTGGCCTTTCCATTTAATGATTTTATGATAAATGAGAGAGAGTGTCCTCTCCATTTAATTCTTTTATGGCTTATACATCCGAATTTAAACCATATTCCCCCTAAAATTTGGATCATTCCTCTCCTATTAGAAAATGATGGTCCCCATCATTTCACCCATGTTACAAAGAGATCCATGAGTATAACATGCTAATTCTCAATGAAGAGAAGGGTTTTATGTGGTTGACTCATAACCGTGGGTTTGTGGTCGACCCATAACCGTTTACATTAATTTTTTTTTTTAAAGCAAAGCCAAAAAAAATAAAATAAAAAAATGGAATAATCATGACTTTGGGGGTTTTGAACATCCTTCTGCAAATTTATTCATAACTTCTGCTACAGATGTTGAAATCCAATTCCGTTGAAGACCCATTTCAGATCTCGAAGAGAGATTTCCATCCATATAAGATACTTGCTTTGGGGTGGCCCATAGAGTGAGAAAATGTTTGTTGAATCCCAAGAGACGCGCGCACACTATTTTGTAGACATATGTTGCTTTAGTCGAAGATATCTATCAAACTAGAAAGACAAATAAAAAACCGCGAAATACCCATTTTAACTGACGGAAAGATATTTCCAATGAGCTATGTTAGACCTTTTAAAAAATCATGTAGAGTTTGTGGAACTTGTTCAAAGTTGACTGTACGTGCGGCCGCAATGTGTAAAAACATGTGCTACTTCAAACAAACATATCTCACAAACCGAGAAACAAAATGAAAAGCCATAAAATACCCATTTGAGATAACGAAAAATCCTTCGAAATGAGCTATGATAGATCCTCTGTAACATCCCGTGGTCTCCAAAAATGCTCTTTAAAGTTTGTTGAAAATGTTGCAAACCAGTGGATCCATGTATGGATGTAGTAGATCCATATCCATGTATGGATGTAGTGAATCCAGATCCATGTATGGATGTAGTAGATCCATGTATGGATGTAGCAGATCCAGATCCATGTATGGATGTAGCAGATCCAGATCCATGTATGGATGTAGTGAATCCAGATCCATGTATGGATGTAGAAGATCCATATCCATGTATGGATGTAGTAGATTCAGATCCATGTATGGCCCAACAAATGGATTCCGATCGTACCAAAAGGAAGTCGTTGATTGCTGCAAATATTTGAAACCTGTAGAATGCTTGAAACCCTTGTTCTGATGTGTTGATGTATTTGCAACTTCGGAATGTATTTCATATATGTTTATTGTATTCCTATAGAGATGTTATTATTCCTCTATACGGAAGTGTTGTCATCTATATTGTAAGTGTCGTAACTTATACTTGATGGGTTATTAGACCACCTTGATGGGGTCGGCCCTATATAAGTCATGTGGGTTAAAGGGTTATTAGACCACCCTATTGGGGGTCGGCCCTGTCAGCATTATGTTAAGTGGTTAAATTGAGACCGACCTAGTAAGGTTATTAGGCAAGTCAAGTCATGTATACATAGAGTGCGGGTGGCACTCTATTTGATTATTCACTTTCTCACTTATACACTCATTGGAGAGTGGCGCACTAGTGGAGGAGGAGAAGCTGCTGCTAGGAGAGTATCTCTTATGCTTTGGTTTTGTATCTTTGCTCTATCTATCTCTAAGGAAGTTATTGGGGTTTTTCACCTTATTGGTTTTCCCCAAGAAAACTTTGTGTGTCTATTGTTCTTGTGATTGATATGTTGCACATGTTATTCTCTCAGTAAAGATCCTAGATCATATTGAATTGATGCTAAAAAATTAACATGGTATTAGAGCTAACCTGAGAAGAAGACACTGTGCAGTTGCGGAAGCTAGGGATTCTTGTTTTTTGGGTTGCTCTCCACAGATCTTGAAAGGAAGGAGGCTAGATTGACTCTCCTCAGCAAGGCACATCTTTCTGTCCAATCAGAATTCAATTCTGAGCATTTTTAGTTTTGGCCCTAAAAATTAGAGTTTCCACAAAAAGTGGAATTTCTGAAATCTGAGACCATGGCTGGAAGCTCCTTGGAAAAATTGAAGTTTAGAGCTTTGGATCGAACTCTTTGGTTGGGTGAAGCTCCGGGAAATTCAAACCCTAGTTTGGGGTCCTCTCTGGTGAAGCCGAAAATAAGGGTTTCTGCAAAAGTTGGAATTTCTGAAATTTGAGACCATGGATGGAAGCTTCTTAGAAAAATCGAAGTTTAGAGCTTTGGATCGAACTTTTTGGTTGGGTGAAGCTCCGGGAAATTCAAACCCTAGTTTGGGGTTGTATCAAGTGAAGTCGAAAATTAGGGTTTCTGCAAACGTTGGAATTTCTGAAATCTTAGACCATGGCTGGAAGCTCCTTTGAAAAATAGAAGTTTAGAGACCAAGATCGAACTTTTTGGATGGGTGAAGCTCTAGGAAAATCAAACCCTAATTCAGGGTCCTCCCCAGTGAATCCAGAGGTTTGGAAAGTAAATTTCAGGGGTGAAACTTTGCAGTTTTCAAATTCTGAGTATACCAGCTTGATCATCTCATCAAGGCGCATCTTTCTATCCTTTCATAAGTTTGAAATTCAAAGTTTGAATTTTTAGGGTTTCTCTGACAAACCCTAATCCAGCTCCAAATCCAGTTTTCAGCAAATCAAGTGGTAAGACCTAATAACTTCTCTATTTCCATTTGAAGTATTTCTTAAGATGTCTCACCACACCAAGCTTGAAGATAAGCTTGAAGGGGTTGATAAATTCCGAGCATGGAAGTATAGGATTGGGTTAATCCTAGAAGAGAATGAGTTGAACACTTACACAATTGAAGAGGTTCTAGTTCCGGAGGGAGATGAGACTAAGGCTTCACACAAGAAGAACTTGGTCAAATCCAAGATAAGCATTGCTGATTCTATTAAGGACTATCTCATACCCCATGTGTCTTCCCTAAGGACACCTAAGGAAATGTTTGATTCCTTGACCAAGCTATTTGAAGGGAAGAACATAAATCGGAAGATGACATTGAGGAATCAACTAAAGAACATCCACATCCAGAATGCGGAGACCATGCAGTCTTACTCTTCAACGGTCTCCCAGATAAAAGAACAACTTGAAGCTGTAGAGAATGGAGAAGTGGTAATGACCACTCTTAATGGCCTTCCTAGGTCATGGGATTCCTTCATCCAAGGAATTTGTGCTAGGAAGAAACTTATCTCTTTCAGCAGGTTGTGAGAAGAATGCTCACAGGAAGAAGCTTGGATTATAGCTCGAGAAGAAAAGATGGGGAATGAAGATCAAGCTCTCACATCACATACCAAGGAGAGAACACTTTTCCTCAAATTGTCCTAAGAACAAAAGGAACAACAACAAAAACTACTACAAGCAATCTGACAGGTATGACTTACATGTATGTTTTGAAATCTATTCATGATTAAGCTTATAATATGATTGTCTTCATGTTATTGAGTTTAGTAACAATCTTGTTTAATTTTAGACTTGTCTTATCACCCTAGTAAAAGTATGAATGCATGATAGAAGACATTCATTGATTAGGGTTATGATACTTATGATTGTATTATGATTGAACTAATGCACTGTGGTGTTGTATGAGGAGAATGTTATCCGCTAACATGAAGGTACAAATCAAGTCCTAGATCAAGACCATAGTGACATGAAGACAAAGACTCATCCATAGTCATGGATCACATAGACGTATGTATAATTTGGTTCTGCAATAGTTAACTTATGAGTTATGCAGGTCATTGAAGAGAACAAGAAAACATTGCTAGACATAACTAGCAAATATGATGACCAGGTATGTTTCTCCTATATCAAGTTAGAATCCTACCCTATGTAAGGATCTTATACTTTTGTATGATTGATAATGATTACTCATGAAGTTACAAGTTTGAGTAATCTAGGGTTTATGCATGTTATGTCTCTTACCTTGATTGATGATATGACTAACCAAAAGAGTTCTATGGTCAAATATGAATATGCATGAGTAAGAGAAGTCTTCCCTGAAACTTTGAATGCTAATGCTTATTATCTGTGTTTGAAATGATCATGAGTATACATGTTATTATTGTGTTTTGATAGTATTAAGATTATACTAATGAATGTATGATTATGTATGAGATCTCAAGGATAACACAATGATGATACTAGTAAGCATGCATAGTGATTGAGGATGGATATAAGTTCAAGGACAGGTAATATAGGAAGCAAAGATCAAGAGGGAGCACACTTCAGTAGTTTCTGCAAGGAAGCAAAGATTAAGAGGGAGTCCACCCAACAAACAAACAAAGATAAGTATTTGAATTGTCATTTCTTGTATATTTGATTGTTTAAATAATACTGTTCAATGATGTATATACTTATGTTCCTAGACTTAGGTTGTGTATCATGCATATTAAAATAATTGCATTAATGAACAGTATACCACTAATATGCATGTAATGGGTAAGTGGCCTATGGCACTATACAACATTCCATTGCTACTTATCTAGAATGAAACCTCTTTGCTGACATGTTGGGAGTTGTGCACACTCTTAACAAATGTTCTGGTAGAGATTGGAAGGCATTTAGAAAGTTACGAGATATGGATAAATGTTGTATTGAAGCATTGGCTAAATTAATTACATGATTGTATGACATATTTCTTTATGTGTAAGAATTTGTTCTAAAAACTATGAGATGTTTCTAATCATGCAATTTAACTTGTCTTGTAGGAAAGATCATGTACAATCACCTACAAAAGAAGGACTACAACATTTGTTCCAGCAACGAAGTTTAAATAAATCTATCTATTGAAGATATTGAAGAAATATGAAGTTCCCAGGATACGGGATGCAGTAATGGAAGAATGCCATGATCAAGGAATACCAGTCGATCATGAAGAATGATGTTTGGGATGTGGTCCCAAGACTTGAAGAGAAGTCTGTTGTGACTTCCAAGTGGATCTATAAGATCAAGCATGCTGCAGATGGCAGCATAGAAAAATATAAAGCAAGTGATGAATTGGAAGATACACCAGATGGATGTCAAGACAACTTTGATGAATGGTGTAGTTGAGGAGGAAGTGTATGTGGAGAAGCCACTTGGTTTTGAGACACATGACAGAGATTCATATGTGTGCAGGTTGAAGAAATCCTTGTATGGCTTGAAGCAAGCTCCTAGGACTTGGTATGGTAGGATAGACAGCTTTCTATCTAGTTTGGGCTTTACCAAGAGTAAAGTGGATTCCAACCTTTACTACAAGGTTGAGGAAGGAAATCCAGTGATACTACTTTTGTATGTGGATGACCTGTTTGTTACAGGTGAGGATAGGTTGATTGTCGATACAAAGAGGAATCTTACTGCCGAGTTAGAGATGAAGAACTTGGGGATGATGCACTATTTTCTAGGTATGGAGGTGTGGCAGAGTGCAGATGGAATCTTCCTTGGACAAAGGAAGTATGAAGTAGAGATCCTGAAGTGGTTCGAGATGATGGATTGCAAGGCCTTGGCCACACCTATGGCATCGAACCTGAAGCTTCTGTGTGATGCTTCATCTAATCCAGTTGATGTCACTATGTATCGTTAGATGATTGGGTCCTTGATGTACCTGACGAACACAAGACCAGATATTTGCTTTGTGGTGAACACATTGAGCCAGTTCCTGACGGATCCCAGAGGTGTTCACCTGGTTGCTGTAAAGCACATTCTGAGATACCTGAAGGGTACAATTGATTATGGGCTCAAGTATGATGCGAATCAAAAGTTTAACCTGTAGGGTTATATTGATTCAGGCTGGGTAGGCAGTGCTGTAGATAGGAAGAGCACATCTAGCTGCTGTTTCAGTATGGGATCAGGTGTGATCTCTTGGTTTAGCAGGAAGTAGTCCTGCGTAGCACTGAGTACAACTGAGGTAGAGTATGTTGCAGCTTGTTTGGCTAGTTGTGAGGCAGTATGGCTCCAGAAGCTACTGTCTAAGTTATTTGATCTCCTACTTGAGGCTACTGGTAGTGATAACTAGAGTTGTGTGAAGCTGTCTGAGAACCTGGTTTTCCATGATAGGTCGAAGCACATTGAGATCAAATACCACTATATCAGAGATATGGTGCAGAGAGGAGCAATGAAGCTCCTGTATGTTGCAACGGATGAGCAGGTTGCAGATGTGTTGATGAAACCACTAGCCAGAGTGAAGTTTGAGTACTTCAGAGAGAGGCTTGGTGTTCTTCAGATTGATGACACTTCGAGGAAGAAGTGATGGACACATTTGCAGGAGCCATTCCAAGCATGGTGAGAGGAGGATCCTTCCCATGGCTGTGGATGTAAACGCTGTGTGATGAGCATCAGGACGCTGCTCCAATTACTACTATGTATATGCATCATGTTGGATGCTTTGATCAGTTTGATCATGCATTTGTATATGCATCATGTTGGATGCTTTGATCAGTTTGATCATGCATTTATATATGCATCATGTTGGATGCTTGATATGATCATGTGGACCATGTATTTATATATATATCAAGTGGATGCATTGTATGATCATGTGGATCATGTACTTATGTATGTATCAAGTGGATGCATTGTATATATCAGGTGGATGCATTGTATGATCAGGTGGATCATGTATGATGATATGTATCAGGTAGATACTTTGTATGCATCAGATGGATATATTGTTTGATCAAGATGATCAAAGATGACAAGCTTCAGGATGTTTCTCCAGATGATATGCATCAGGATGATGCTATGATGATGATTAGGATGATCACAGATGACGAGCTTCAGGATGTTGCTCCAGATGATATGCATCAGGATGATGCTATGATGATGATCAGGTCGATCATGTGATGATGTACATCAGGATGATGTATGGTAAGTATCAGGTTGATACTCTGTGGCTGTGGACAAGTTGTGCAGCTAGCATAGAAAAGATCCTTTAAAATCCGGATAGGTAGAGCGGTGTGCTCGTAACAACCTGGGATGCTCTATCGAGATCTGGAAAAGTAGAGCGGTGTGCTCGTAACATCCTAGGATGCTCATAGTAGGTTTTGCTACGGTTTCACATAGAAAAGATCCTTTAAAATACGGACAGGTAGAGCGGTGTGCTCGTAACAGCCTGGGATGCTCTATCGAGATCCGAACAGGTAGAGCAGTGTGCTAGTAACATCCTGGGATGCTCTGAGTAGGTTTTGCGAAAGTTCACATAGAAAAGATCCTTTAAAATCCAGATAGGTAGAGCGGTGTGCTCGTAACAGCCTAGGATGCTCTATCGAGATCTGGACAGGTAGAGCAGTGTGCTCATAACATCCTGGGATGCTCTGAGTAGGTTTTGCGAAAGTTCACATAGAAAAGATACTTTAAAATATGGACAGGTAGAGTGGTGTGCTCGTAATAGCCTGGGATGCTCTATCGAGATCCGGACAGGTAGAGCAGTGTGCTTGTAACATCTTGGGATGTTCTGAGTAGGTTTTGTGAAGGTCAACATGTAAAATATCCTATAGTCTGCGCTAGGTTTTGTTGACGCACGTAATCAGTCCTAGGTTCCACATATTGCCACTGATGATGAAGACCTACAGGTGGTGGGCCTACATCCAGCATGAAAAAGGGCTAGCTCTATAGAAATTCCTATGACGAGTAGTTCATAGATTGATTGAGATAGCAGCAGCCGTGACAATGACGATGATTTAGAGAAGAAGACTTGTGCTAACATATCTGTGTCGAGAAAACACCTTCCTAGTTAAGAGGGAGTGTTGATGTATTTGTAACTTTGGAATGTATTTCATATATGTATATTGTATTCCTATAGAGATGTTATTATCCCTCTATACAGAAGTGTTGTCATCTATATTGTAAGTGTCGTAAATTATACTTGATGGGTTATTAGACCACCTTGATGGGGTCGGCCCTGTATAAGTCATGTGGGTTAAAGGGTTATTAGACCACCCTATTGGGGGTCGGCCCTATCAGCGTTATGTTAAGTGGTTAAGTTGAGGCCGACCTAGTAAGGTTATTATGCAAGTCAAGTCATGTATAAATAGAGTGCGGGAAGCACTGTATTTGATCATTCACTTTCTCACTTATACACTCATTGGAGAGTGGCACACTAGTGGAAGAGGAGAAGCTGCTGCTAGGAGAGTATCTCTTATGCTTGGGTTTTGTATCATTGCTCTATCTATCTCTGAGGAAGTTATTGGGGTTTTTCACCTTGTTGGTTTTCCCCAAGGAAACTCTGTGTGTCTATTGTCTCTTGTGATTGCTTCTTGTGATTGATATGATGTACATGTTATTCTCTTAGTAAAGATCCTAGATCATATTGAATTGATGCTAAAAAATTAACAAGATGGAGATCGTACCTGCTCTGATACCACTGATATGGATCTTGGGAGCTGAGAACCAGAATGGTTGAATGCCGAGAGAGGAGGAGATTAAGCATGCAAATGTGTCATAAAATTCACATGAAAAACACTAATCTTGCATGAGAATAAGCATGAACAAAAACATATGAAGTGAATGGGAGGTGAGGCTCAAAGAGGAGCCCCACCTCTGAAACTAATCACCAATAAGTCACTCAAATATAATTAATCTCACAATCAACAATAGAAAATATGAGAGAAACCAAATGAGTAACTTGATATTATGAGAAGGCTTGCTAGGATTTTATATAGCATTATTACAATGTGTCTTAAGGCCATACCATGGGCCAAAACTATGTGCTGCCAAATACCATGGATGGGAGAGGGTGGCCTCTCCATTTAATGATTTTATGATTAAATGGGAGAGGGTGGCCTCTCCATTTAATGATTTTATGATTAAATGGGAGAGGGTGGCCTCTCCATTTAATGCTTTTATGGCTTATACATCCAAATTTAGACCATATGCCCCCTAAAATTCAGATCAATTATCCACCAGTGATCGCCAAATCAAAAGTGGTCATTTATATGCGGATTTTGGTCATTTTTTTGTCACTCATCTCTCATTTTGTACTAGTGGGTACTTGTCAACATTAAATACAGATTAACCACAAGTTTTTTTCTTTTAAATTGCAAGAAATAACATCAATTGTAGTTCACTTCAACATTGCATAGTATATAATCACCTATATTATGCATTTTATTTGTGGCTTTTCCCATAGGGCCTGGTGTTTGAACCTCACTCCGATACCAAATGTAGGGACCATCTTTCACTATCTCACTTTAAAGAAACTGTATTTTTTTAATTCAAAGTTTCAAGTATTCACTCTTCTCCATGGAATAATAATGCGTATTAATCATTCATGCATATTGTCAAGGATATATTGAATCATGTCAAGGGACAATTAAATCAAGGTAATAGTCCAATAAACAAGTTCAATTGACATACTTGCATCTGTGCCAAATACTCCGACAGTATATGAGAGAGTTACATAATGCACCCACCAACAATTATTATATATTTTAATTGTCACTATCATCCTTTCCTTAATGTAAGATATAACATTAGTACGATTTTATCCATAATAGACTTAATTTTATTTCTCCTTATCTATTACAACTACTCTCATGAATAATAAAAAAATGGTAGTCAAGTAAACTTAACTCGTAATTTATCAATCATCGTTTTCATCCATTCTCAAGGATAGGAATAAGTTAGTCAATCCGTTCGCATATCATAAGGTTGATTTATTACCGTAACGGTTATAGGATTTAGTTATAGATGGAGTTCTTTTGTATGTTTCCACCAGAAATTAGACCCTCATGGAGTAGACTACACTTTAAAAGAAACATTAACTAACTGATATTATGGAAGAGTTGAGGTAACTAGACCATCGGTGCCATCTTCGAGGGAATGGATACTATTTGGATTACGAGTGCAATGATATCCTTGCATCACTAATATTTAGATTTTTTGGAAAGTTGTCATTGATGTCAAAGCATTAAAAGACAAGTGGGACTAAAACCATAACGTTAAGTCGTCTCTACCATAAAATAAGGAGGAATACATTCAACATGATAAGCTAGCCCTACCATACAATATTTTGTTGGCCTAAGAAGTGACACGACACTCATATAAACAGAGGAAGTGATCTATCTATCTATTTGATTATCCATCAAAGCAAGTATGGAGCTCTAATTGAGTCTGTAGATTCCAAGTAGAAGATGAATTTCTGGGGCTTAGATGTTGAGGATGGTTCATGTTAAGTGTGCAAATCTGAGTGTGTAGTAAACTCACAGATCTGGTTGCATAGAAGATGATCATAAATGAATATGCATTTGAAGTAGAGCATGTAGAAAGTGATTGCAACAAGAACCTGAGCAGTGTACATAATTGAAGAAGTGCGTAGGATTAGAGCAGTGTGTTTGATTAGAGCAGTGCATAGAAATGAAGCAAAGTATACAACAAGAGAACCGATGCGTAGAACCGAAGCAGAATACATAGTAAGTAGAGAAGTTTAGAGAACATATAATGAAACATAGCAGTTGTGCAAAACTAAAGTAGAGCACATAAGTGCACACAAAAGAAAGTGAAGCAATGCACATAACAAGTGTAACACCTCCAAAATCCATCAAAATTTTAAATTTTTTTCTAAGTATTATAAACCTATCATTAAGTTCTATGATCTACTATTTATTAATTTGCGAAATGTATAATTGCGAATGTTTTTTATTATTGTTTATATTATGAGTACAGGTATGAATCCTTTGATTGTTATGATACTGCTCTTTTATACATGATAGTCTTTTGATTTTAACAACTATAACACTTAACTTATATTATTGTCCAAATCTGCTTGTCGACTACGTCGTTTATAAAACATGAATTATGTTATCACTATTATTACGATGTTAGATACTTAAATGTGTTTTTCTTTTGTTGAAGGGGGTTCTTGTGATTCCCCGAGGATTACTTAGCTATTGCAAGCTAATGCATAAACTTTACTTAATACTGTTCCAGGTTTACAGATAAGAATTTCGTAACAAGGTTATATTTGTAATCGGTCAAAGTTGTAAAAGGACCTAGCTTAAATGTTTTTGCATATATTGATCAAATAAGAGTTTAACTTGTAACTCCAACATGCTAGGGATGAAGCATCCTATTCCAAGTTTCGATGGTGTTAAATTATGTATGAACCAAAATATGGAAAAGGGGTTTTCCTAGTAGCATTAATCCAAAAGGTAAAGTGGTCACAAAACTATAGCGAAATGGGTATGAATTCGAAATCTGGTAGTTGGAAGCTATTGAATTTAGTGAGGCCATGTGAACACTTGCCAACATGGCTCCTCGAATGCTGAACCCTAAACCCTAACATCGAAAGGGTTGTAACGAGGGTCATTTGGCTCATTTTCACTTGGAGAGCCGAGCTCTTGGAGCTCTTGGATGCCATGGCTAAGCCACAATGTACGTAGAGGTTATTTTTATAGTTGCAAAGATGTTTTCTGTTCAGTTGAAGGTGGTTGTAGTAATAATGGTGTTGGCCACCCTCAAAGGTAACTTCTTACTCGCTTAGTTGTAAATGTTATTAATCCTTTCCAAGATTGTATTTCATTACCTGGTTCTAATATACAATTTTTGGTTGTAGTGATAGGGTTTGTGGAGTTTCAGGTCGCTACAACGAAGATGTGGGTGCATGCGAATGGAAAAAATGGGCTTAGGTAAGCCTCAGGCCTTCCACATACGATGCATTTGTTCAATAAAGCTTGTGTTGCACGCTGCGAGTGTTGGTCTACATTTATTGTTTATTTGTTCTTTGAAGCCGATGTGGCATTCTTGGACAAAGCTTTTATTTGTAATTTTTTCATACTACATGCTCACTAGTTGGGGGTTTTCGCCCATCCTTAAGATGAATATAAATTCTCAGAGTTTTAGTTTGATACTTCGATAGTTATGGAAAAATTTGTTTTCCGTTCAATGTGTTTCTATTTTCAATTTTTTAATTAATACTGTGTAGCGTATTGCCATTTTACAGGCTTCTTTAATGTTATGAAAATGGTCTGATTGTTAGGTTAAAACGATGTTATTTCAAACTTTGGGGAAACCTTAACTCTTAGTTTGATTATGTTGTAAAACCTTCATCCTTTGTCGTGTATGGCTTTGTTTTGAAGGAAATGTAAATAATAATTGCATGGGAAAACCTTTCTTCGTAATTTAAATAAATATTGATTGTTTGTTTGTAAAGAGTGTTCGTTTTTACAAAACATTCTAGGCAAAACCCTGAATAGCTATAATGCCTTGATAGGAGTATTTTCGTTGGTGTAAACTAAACCTAGGGTTTCAATATTTCCCAAAATGAAATAAATTGTGTTTTTCTGTAAGTGTTAAAAGCCTCTCTCGACTGTATAATAAGTTTGATAAGTGTTAATCTATTTACGAGATTCGGTCCCGACACATTCTATGGTAACTTCCATAATTTTAAAATTTATTTATATTTATTTAAGTTAGAAATGATATCTATCTATGGAAGAATAATTGGTTTATTAAAACAAAAATGGGCATTGCCCCGAATCTACAATGTGCTCGAACCATCGTGATGTAGTGCCCCTAGACTACTGTAGACATTGAGGGCACTTGTTGAATGACTCGACCGATTGAAACATTAATAAAATAAATCTTTGATTTTAGTATGTGTATCTGAACAATAGATGTAAATGAATGATTACATGTGTTTAATGATTAACTATGATTATGGAAAATATGTTTATGAATGATACTTAACGACTAGCTATACGGTGATTATGTGATGAGAACAAATAAGGTAATTATCAACGAAATGCATATTTGATTAGATGAACGAGTAATGTTTGAGTGAATTATAAATGCTTAACGAAGTAACAGATTTATGAATCAGATGATGATTATTGAGGATAGTACTACTAATAATTTGTTTGTGAGAAATGTGTGTAGCGATAGGTGAAACGGTTCACCGATAGACACACAAAGGAATATGAAGGGTCGTAGAGTATGGGTAAATCACACATAGGGAGAGCGACGACGATGTCAACTCTCGATGGAATACCATGCTGGGAAGATAAGTACCGATTCGCTTGCTCAAGAGAAAAGCGTGAGGGCATACGAAGTGGGCCACGACAGAGCTGGTCACGTATGAGTTGGGGGGCGTGCAGTGAGAATGGACTTACTCCTCAGTGCCATTAGTCCCTAATAGCGTGTAGACGAAGGATGGAAGGTAATGGTTCCTGAAATCCCTACATGAAGTTCCCGCAAGTCAAAATGGAAGGATGATGGCAGAAGGGCTCGATGGTGCAGTACCCTGTCGAGAACAGAAAGAGTGGACGCAAGGACCAAACGATGTGGTACCTTGCCGAGGAATGGAAAATACGGATGACTGGACCCGACGGAGTGGTTCCATGTTGGGGAAATGAAATTAAGGAACGGGGAAGCCTAATGGCGCAGCACCGGGATCCTAGTGAAATTGATTGTTAAACTTAATTGCATAAAAAATTATAAAATTACACCTAGATCATTACTTAGAAAATGCATAAGAGTATTTGAGGCATTTGCACATAAATGATTATTTTGACTTTTAAATAATATTGATTAATTTATGCATTTGCACATGAGTTATTATTTTGAGCATTTAAAATAATATAAACCATTATTTAGGAGCAAAGTAGAATCCTAAGCATGGACACCTAGTCAACTAAAAGCTAGGAGTTAAGTAAAATATCTGGGGGACAAACATGAGCAAACTTAGGGATGCTGGTGCATCTCCTAGAGAAGCTGACACTTGGATGGGTGATTTGTTTTTAATTAAAAAATTAATTAAAAAATTATTTATGCATGAAGCTACATGTGTCGCATGAGATTTTCCTTTATAAGGAAGGCACAGAGAATGGGTAAGGGACCTAGACCTGGATGACTATCGTAATTTTGAATTATCTCATGACTTGCTGCTATTGAGGGTGTGGCTGGAAATCTTGGTGGGGGGAATCCCAAGTTGGGTTTCTTGACTATTGTGTGTGAGCTCTATGTCCCGAATTGCTCAGGGGTTCAGGAGGAAGGAGAGTACTCCCGTAAAGGTTGGGAGGTTAACCGAGGTGTCCATTAGCGAAAGATCATGAAGAATAGCTTCGGCACTACCTACACAACTTTTCAAGCAGCTGCCGGAGAGGTAATCCTTGTGTTATATATTTATGTTTCTTTGAACAAAATTTAATTAAGAATGTTTAAGTTTCATGGCAAGTGTCTGTCTGTAATGCGTTGAATCAAGAGTTTTATTTTGAAAGATTTCATTGCTGAGATTTACCTACAATGCTGAAATTGAAAGCTATGTTCTGTCTTATTTACAAATATCGAAATCGAAGAGTAACCTGGTATTTTAAGTTACAGTACTCAACCCTTATGCTCAGATCATATTCGTGCTTATCGATTGTATGAAACTGATTTATAGCGCTCAGATTGAATCTGTACTTTAAATTTCAAGAGCTCAATCTTGATGCGCAGATTGACTCCCAGAGATTGATCTCCAGTGTAGAATATCCATGCCCAGATCTACCTTCTGCTTCGAATTTCAAAAATTGGTTTTTATTTAAGATTCGTTTCACTGTCGAATGATTTTAGAAATTGATTTTAATTATAGTTCACATTATTGTTAAATGATTTCAGAAATTGATTTTAACTATGGAATGCATTTTATTTATAGATCCCACCACTATGAGATGATTTCAAAAATTGGTTTTATTGAAGAATTGTTTCACTGTCAAATGGTTTCAGAAACTGATTTATTTACCGATTGCATCATTGTTAAATGATTTCAGAATTTGATTTTAATGATAGATTGCATTTTAATTATAGATCGCACCTCTGTGATATGGTTTCAGAATTTGATTTTTATTGCGGAATCGTATCACTGTCAATCGAATGTCAGAGATCGATTTAATTCAATAGATTGAATCTATGTTAGATGGTTCCGAAATCGATTTATTTCAATAGACCGTATCTCTATCAGTTGTTTTAGAAATCGATTTAATCTAATGGATCGTATCTCTGTCAAACGGTTTTAAATTGTAGATTGTTCCGGTTAAATGGTTTGAGAATTCGATTAATTTAATAGATCAAATCTCTGTCAAACGGTTTTAAATTATAGATTGTTTCGGTTAAATCGTTTGAGAATTCGATTTAATTTAATAGATCGAATATCTATCAAATGGTTCGATTTATATCGACTGTGGGAGCTTACACTCAGTAATCTGATGAGATGGACTCTTGTTCCTCACATTACTTTTTGCCCTTGTTAAAAAGATCGGTAGACATGTGGCAGTGTAATTTAATATTTATATCGACCACCCTAGCAAATTCACCTTTTGTTCTTAGTGTAGTTTGACATTACATTAGATTTATTAAAGCTAAAATATTTTATTAGTATCTAGCGTTCACCTTTTGATCATTGTAAAATAGTGTAATTGATATTACATTATGTTTATTTAAAAGTTAAGCTATTTTGTTAGTATTTGGGGTTCATCTTGTTGATAATAAAATAGTGTAGTTTGATATTACATTAGATTTATTAAAGCTAATATATTTTATTTAATATCTAGCATTCACCTTTTGATCATTGTAAAATAGTGTAATTGATATTACATTATGTTTATGTAAAAGTTAATCTATTTTATTAATATTTGGTATTCCTTTTGTTCATAATAAAATAGTGTATTTTGATAATATATTTTTGTTTCTTAAAGTTAATAAAGAGACTAAATTATATTAGATTAGAATGCCCAAATACTATGTTCCATCTCCATGATGAACATAATAGACTAACTTTGTAATTGATGGATATTTTATGTTTAAAGAATTTTACTTGTTAAGTATGTAAGTTGTTTATATATATATATATATATTTGTCATAAAAGTATGATGTGTGAAAATGTACTTGAAGGACATGTGATGGGTTATTTAAATTTAAAGAATATCATTGTTAAAATGTTGTAGCATATACAGGTCTAGATAAGCACAACGCGTATAAGAGAATATGGATTGAAGGTTTTTGATTGTTAGGTTCAAAAGAGATTACTTGTCAAAAGAACTTAATTTAAATACATATTTATAATTCGAAGAAGAGTCGGGTGTAGAATAAATAAAAGTGAAATTACTTAGGAAGAATGTTTATTGTCATTATATTAAATGTTAAAGGTTCAATTGTTGAAACGTTAGGATGGTCATCAAGACATATAACCTTTATCTCTTATTTACTAATGTAAATGACCACTGGCTTACATTCTTTTAAGATTGATGTAGTTAACTAGTATTTAGTAATGGTAAAGACTTAATAATTGTGACATTATGTTAACCATGGTAGCATACTTCCCATGGTTCATTACCACTAACATTAAAAGGATAAGTTTGTGTTTAGGAAAAATGAAATGAATCTCTTGTAAGTGATTAAGGAATACTATAGACATAGGAAAAGTTAACTATGTGATATTGAAATGACTCTTATTAAAAAAATATATCTTGGCTAAGTAGACGAGTCCTACACAGTCTTGATGAGTAACTTGTTGAAGTATGAGATTGTAAAAATAATAATAAATGTCTTCCAAGTTATACCCTAGTCATGTTTTATGTATACTCTGTGAGTAATAGTTTAGATGGGATGCACTACTTCTTTTTTTAAAGTATTTTCATTTAAAACCTTATGATTTGCAATTTTTGTTTCAATGTTCTCAGATATGGTGTTTACATATTTCATTTATTAAAAAGGAACTGGTTTAAGTTCGGACAGAGCCCTAAGTAGTTACTATTTGATTTTATTGTTTTCATCGGTGGGTTGATTTGTAGGCAGTCCTGTTATAAAATCAATGCTGATAATTTCCCATTTCCAATATGGAATTGGTAAGGGCTGCAATAAGCCAACTAGGTGTTGATGCTCCGCCTTAACTTGTTGGCATTCAATACACCTAGCTATGTATTCAGCCACCTCATTCTTCATGTTAGGCCAAAAATAATATTTTCTTAACATCGTTATCATCTTTTGATAACCAGGATGTCGTGAATAAGGACTTTTATGTACTTCATTTAGAATCAACAATTAAATTTATGGTAAATTTGGTACATGCAATCTATTTTTATGCAATATTAGACCTTTTTCATTCAAACTGAAATATATTTTTATATTTTCAGATTCATTTTCTGCAACTTTTTCTTGTAATTTCAAATAATTCTTATCCAGTTTTATCCCCTCTTCAAACTGATTTTCTAAATCTATTTTATAAGTACTAACTGGTGCCATAAAATTTAGTTTTTCATTTCTGCTTAAGGCATCAACCACCTTATTTTTTTACCTTTTATATGTTTGATCTCAAAATCATATTCACTAAGGAAAGCTAACCACCTAGCTTTCCTTGCGTTCAGATTTTGTTGATCCAACATATATTTTAGACCTTTGTTATCCGTCATTAATAAAAATCTTCTACCAATTAGATGATGGCGCCACATTTTTAAAGCATATATCACAGCAAGCAACTCTAAATCGTAGGTAGCATAATTCTTTTCATCTATTTTTAACTTTCTTGATTCATATGCTATTACATGACCTTCTTGCGTTAAGACTCCACCCAAGTCTTCATTGCATGCATCAGTGCATACAACGAAGTCTTTGTTTGGATCTGCTATTTTTAAGATAGGTGCAGTAGTTAATAATTCTTTTAACTTTTTAAAGCTTTCTTCACATCTTATATCCCACACAAAACTTTTTCGCTTTTTCTGCAATGATGTTATAGGATTCACAATTCTAGAAAATCCTTCTATGAACTTTTGGTAATAGCCAGTAATTCCCATGAATGAGCGTACATCTATTACATCTGTTTTATCCGGGTCAACTAAGATTCCATCTTCGGATATCACTTGACCTAAATACTATATTTTATCTTTAAAGAATTCACACTTGCTAAATTTAGCGTATAATTTATGTTCTCTTAATACTTGTAAAATTATCTGCAAATGTTCATCATGTTCTTCCTTTGTTTTTGAATAAATTAGTATGTCATCAATGAAAACAATTACGAATTTATCCAAATATTTATGTAAGACATTATTCATCAAGCACAAGAAAACTGTTGGAGTGTTCATTAGCCCAAAAGGCATAACTACAAATTCATAATGCCCGTAACGGGTTCTAAAAGCAGTTTTAAATATATCTTCGTCTTTAATTCTGACTTGATGATATCCAGATCTCAAGTGTATTTTTGAGAATATCATTGCGCCGCGTACTTGATCAAACAAATCATCTATGCGGGGCAATGGATATATGTTTTTAATTGTCATTTTATTTAACTGATGGTAATCTATACATAGGCGTAAGGTACCATCTTTGTTTTTTACAAATATGAAAGGTGCTCCCCAAGGAGACACACTTGGTCTTATGTAATTTTTATCTATTAATTCCTTTAACTGTAGTTTTAATTCATTAAGCTCTAGGATATTCATTTGGTAAGGAGCTTTTGAGTTTGGTACAGCTCCAGGTACCAACTCAATGGTGAAATCCAATTCTCTTTTCGGAGGTAAGCCTGGAATCTCTTCCGGGAATATGTCTGAAAAGTCTTTTAAGATTGGTATATCTTCAACTTTTAATTTATCTTGTTTATTCAAATGTTCATCATTTATTACATGTACAACAAAAACTTTACATCCCTTACGCACATAATTTTTCATTTGAAGAGTTGAAATCTGTCTAACCGAAACTTTTCACTCCTTTTACTGTGACCGTTTCTCCTTTTTTCATTCAAACATGTAAAAATTTTCTCAAAGCAATTCAAAACTACTCTATGCTTTTTCAGCCAGTCCATACCGATTAAAACATCATAAGATCCTAATGGTAATACATTCAGTTTTATTTGGGTCTTAAACTGACTCATAAGCAATTCACAATCTTTAACAAAATCAACTACCTTCCTCTTGGTTCCTGTAGCTAACTGAACCATCCAAGACTTTTCAAAAATTTTCACTTGCAATTTACATCTTCTACTATACCAGGTGATACATAACTTAAACTAGCACCGGGTTCAATTATAATAGAGATGGGTCTGTTCTTTAACATACCTTCTATTTCGACCATTGAGGTTTGATGATCAGCCTGTCGATTCTCCAAGGCTACATTGATTCTGGGCATATCCCTTGCTAGGTCACCAACTGTTTCCTCTTCCTGCACTGTATGGATGTTGCTGACGTTTCTTTTTCTGTTAGGACAATTTGTTGCATAATGTGGTCCTTGACATTCCCAGCATTTTACAGGTTCTTTTTGTTCATTAGTTTTAACATAATTGTTAGGTATGTCCCTGTTTCTTGCTGCTGTAAAATTCTGCTGTGCATTGCTTTTAAAATTTGTTCCTTGAAAATTTCTGTTAGGATAATTCTGAGAATTATTATTTCCAACATTTATGTTAAATTTAAAATTCTTTCTTCTTTGTTCGAAATTACTTGGTCTTTTAACCTTACATCTAGGTACACTTTTCCTTTTTTTTTTTTTTTCGTAACAGAAATTTACCTTCCTCGTAGCTTCCTCAAGGGTCTTAGGGTTATCATATTCAATTCTATCCTTGATGTGAAAAGGTAAGCAGCTCAAAAATCGTTGTATTTTAGGCTTTTCATCAATGATATAGGGTACATATCTTAATAGACTTAAGAATTTACTGCTTAACTCGTTCATGTTCATAGAACCTAGTTTTAAATCATAGAATTCTTTAGCCTTTTCTTCATAGTATTGTTCAGACATAAATTTCCTTTTAAAATATCTCTTAAAAGTACTCAAAGTTAGATTCTTTTCTTTAATGTTTCTCACCCTTTTTATATCCTGCCACCATATATCAGCGTTCCGAGTTAGATTGTAAATAGCCATCTTAGCTTTCAACCTATCTGAGTAATTATAGATTTGGAAGTATTTCTTCATCCCAGACAGCCAAGCTTGGGCTTCTTCTCCTTTCTCTATCTCTCCATTAAACATTGAAGGTTTTATCTTTTTAAACTCTCATAATATTTCTTCATAGGGTTTGTACTTTCTCTTTTTAGGGCTGCAGTCACTATCACTGCCATCACTGGAATAGTTATGTTTCTTTCTATGTGATTTACCATTAGTTTTCGAGGATGATTTACTTTCATTATCAGAGAATTTTAACTTTTTAACTTTACGTTTGTAGGACATAGTTCCAGATTCAGATTCAGTTTCTCTTCTTCTATCCCTTCCTTCACTATGTAATTTATCTAGCAACACTTGATTTAGTTCTTCTTGTGCTTTTAAGATTCTTTCATTATCTTCTTTAACATTCTGCAATTCATCCTTTAAATATTTTACAATTCGAAGTAGTTCGGATGAATTATCATTTAATTCTATGTATATATTATCTTCATTAACATTTTCATGTTCATGATTATTATGTTGGGATCCATTCTCGACAGATGCCTCTACTCCTTCCATTACCTGCAAAATAGATATTGAATGTTCTGTACATAATTTTTTTAAAAACAAAGTCAGTAATTTTTTTTTTCTGTTTTAATTTGAATGCGCAAGTTGAGCCACTTTCAAGCCTAGTGTTTGAACTTGTGCTCTGATACCACATGTAACACCTCCAAAATCTATTAATTTTTTTTTTTTCTAAGTAGTATAAACCTATCATTAAGTTCTATGATCTACTACTTATTAATTTGCGAAATGTATAATTGCGAATGCTTGTTCATATTGTTTATATTACGAGTACAGGTATGACTCCTATGATTGTTATGATACTTCTCTTTTATACATGACAATATTTTGATTTTAACAACTGTAACACTTAACTTATATTATTTTCCAAATTTGCTTGCCGACTATGTTGTTTATAAAACATGAATTATGTTCTCGCTATTATTACGATGTTAGATACTGAAATGTGTCTTTCTTTTGTTGAAGGGGTTTCTTGTGATGCCCCGAGTCTTACTTAGCTATTGTCAAGCTAATGCATAAAATTTACTTAATAATGTTCCAGGTTTACAGGTAAGAGTTTCATAACAAGGTTATATTTATAACCAGTCAAAGTTGTAAAAGGACATAGCTTAAATTTTTTTGCATGTATTGATCAAATAAGAGTTTAACTTGTAACTCCAACATGCTAGGGATGAAGCATCCTATTCCAAGTTTCGATGGTGTTAAATTATGTATGAACCAAACTATGGAAAAGGGGTTTTCCTAGTAGCATTAATCCAAAAGGTAAAGTGACCACAAAACTATAGCGAAATGGCTATGAATTCGAAATCTTGTAGTTGAAAGCTGTTGAATTTAATGAGCCCATGTGAACACTTTCCAACATGGCTCCTCAAGTGTTGAACCCTAAACCCTAACATCGAAAGGGTTGTAACGAGGGTCATTTGGCTCATTTTCACTTGGAGAGTCGAGCTCATGGAGCTCTCGGCAGCCATGGCTAAGCTACAATGTACGAAGATGTTATTTTTATAGTTGCAAAGATGTTTTCTGTTCAGTTGAAGGTGGTTATCGTGATAATGGTGTTGGCCACCCTCAAAGGTAACTTCTTACTCGCTTAGTTGTAAATGTTATTAATCCTTTTCAAGATTGTATTTCATTACCTGGTTCTAATATACCATTTTTGGTTGTAGTGACACAGTTCGTGGAGTTTCAGGTCGCTGCAACGAAGATGTGGGTGTATGCAAATGGAAAAACTGGGCTTAGGTAAGCCTCGAGCCTTCCACATACAACGCCACTGTTCAACAAAGATTGTGTCGTATGCTGCCAACGTAGGTCTACATTTATTGTTTGTTTTTTCTTTGAAGCTGATGTGGCATTCTTGGACAACGTTGTTATTTGTAAATTTTGCAGGCTACGTGCCAACTAGTTGGGGGTTTTCTCCTAACCTTAAGATGAATATAAATTCTCAGAGTTTTAGTTTGATACTTCGACAGTTATGGAAAAATTTGTTTTCTGTTCAATGTATTTCTATTTTCAAGTTTTTAATTACTACTGTGTAATGTATCGCCATTTTACAGGCTTCTGTAATGTTATGAAAATGGTCTGATTCTTAGGTTAAAACGATGTTATTTCAAACTTTGGGGAAACCCTAACTCTTAGTTTGATTACGCTGTAAAACCTTCATCCTTTGTCGTGTATGGATCTGTTTTGAAGAAAATGTAAATGATAATTGCGTGGGAAAACCTTTCTTCGTAATTTAAATAAATATAGATTGTTTGTTCGTAAAGGGTGTTGGTTTTTACAAAACATTCTGGGAAAAACCCTGAATAGTTATAATTCATTGATAGGAATATTTTCGTTGGTGTAAACTAAACCTAGGGTTTCAGTACTGCCGAAAATGAAATAAATTGGGTTTTCCTGAAAGTGTAAAAAGCCTCTCTCGGCTATATAATAAGTTTGATAAGTGTTAAGCTATTTACGGGATTCGATCCTGACACATTCTAAGGTAACTTCCAAAATTTTAAACTTTATTTATATTTATTTAAGTTAGAAAAGATCTCTATCTTTGGAAGAAGAAATGGTTTATTAAAAAAAAATGGGAATAGCCCCGAGTCTACAATGTGCTCAAACCATCTTGATGAGTAACTTGTTGAAGTATGAGGTTGTAAAAATAATAATAAATGTCTTCCGGGTTATACCCTAGTTGTGATTTATGTATACTCCATGAGTAATAGTTTAGATGGGATGCACTACTTCTGTTTTTAAAGTATTTTCATTTAAAACCTTAAGATTTGCAATTTTTGTTTCGATGTTCTCAGATATGGTGTTTACATCTTTCGTTTATTAAAAAGGAACTGGTTTAAGTTCGGATAGAGCCCTAAGTAGTAACTATTTGATTTTATTGTTTTCATTATGCCATTGTTGGTTTAGATAAAATATATTAGATTAACTATTTTATTGGTAACAAAGATGATTCGATTTAGGATTATACTCTCGACAGACTTTGTATTTGTGTTAAGTTGATGGATAGAGGGTTTATACCCCATATCTCGACAATGGCTCTGTTGCGTTGTTTACTTTAAAGATTTGGTTCAGTTATATATATATATATATATATATATATATATATATATAGATATATGTATCAGACTCTGTTCATTAATGATGTATATTCGAGTATTAAGATTTAAATGTTAACTGTCCAATATTTATAGTAAATATATATATATAGTATGGTACTCTGTTTTGAGAATGATATTCATTCGATTATTAGGTTTTTCTATCTATAGTTTATAATTTATTATTGTTCTATACTGGAAAGCATTGTATAAAAGCAATGATATTATAAATATAAAATTCTAGGTTTTTGAATAGTTTCTGTTTATTATTACAGTATACATTTTATACATATTTCTATATCTGATATAATAGTAAGATCAACATTCTATTTAGAATATCTAAATCATTTCTAATCTACTGTTTAAACAAACTCTTTGTACTAGAGTACATCACTTCGGTGAAAGGAAAAATACAGAGAGGATTCTTATTCATTCTTCTATTATCCATATTTAATCATTCAACCATTTATACAGAATAAAATTTACAGTTCTATTTTCTAATGAATTTAACAACTAGATAACATCCAGAAAACATCTAATTTACAGTTCTATTTTCTAATGAATTTAACAACTAGATAACATCCATAAAACATCTAAAATCTGATAGCTTGAAGATAACATTTTAAAAAAATATACAGAGTAAGTCTAGAAAATAATGAGACAAAAACAATGCAGAACCTATTTAAACTGTGGAGGTGGACAAACACACAAAGAAGACCATTCCTCCCAACCGTCTCCTGAAAGATTCCAAGATTACTTGCTTTAGGACCCCCGAGCCTATTCACTGAACCACCAGGATGAAGACACTATGTAGAAGCTTGTAATAGTCTCTTTGTATCTCAACAATCATAAAGACTCGCCTCCTGCAACAACTAGTAAGTGAGTGCAGATGCTTCCACTTGTCAATTTCCCTTCTACACCAGTCCATTCCTCCTAGTGGGTCAGTGAACACTCTTCAACAGTCCTCTTTAGATGAGTGTCTCCTATTTTAATTTATTAGATAATAAAAATATTCAATTACAGTCATCCTTGACCATCCTTGTTCACTAACATAAAACTTTACAATAACTTTTAATGTAATGTTTTCCACAACATAAAATGTTTCAAGTTCTATGTAGGTTACAACAAGTGTGAAGTTGTGTGCGGAAATGAGAAGGAAGTGTGACAGATGAGCATCTACATCTATTTTAGGGAGGAAGGATGGGGCAAGGAAATGAGATTGCAGTCTCCTTTCAGGTTAGTGGCTAAACACAGCAAGTTGATGCTTGCAAAGAGGATTGGTGTCCTCACAGGTTGGTGCCTATACACAACAAGTTGGTGCTTGCACAAAGGATTGGTGTCCTCACAGGTTGGTGCATGTACACAAAAATTTGGTGCTTGCACAAATGATTGGTTTCCTCACAGGTTGGTTCCTGTAATCAACGAGTTGGTGCTTGCATGTGGGATTGGTGTCTAAGTGATTTGGTGCCTTTGGATATTTGTGTCTTCCATCTATTTATGTAATCATATATATATATATATATAAAGTTAATTTTCATATACCGTGTGCACAATATGCTTTTGTTGTTTAAATTTAAGTAGGAATTAGTGCATAATTTATAAAGTGAAAATTTGTTTAATCTGTGCATGATATTGATTCACCCCCCCTCTCAGTATCATTAAGAATTCCAACAATTGGTATCATAGTGGGTCCTTTAGATACATTCTAACCACTTCAATGTAGATCACTGTACAGATATGGCTTGTGAGGAATTTGGTTTCCACACGGATAGAGCCCCTCTATTCATTGGAACAAACCATCTACTTCAGAGCATAAGAATGGAAGCCTATTTTCAATCACGTGGACTTGATATTTTGAATTCAGTTGTTATAGTTTACACCCCTTCTAAAAGGTCACCAAAGCTTGCAACCAAGATAAAATTGAAAATGGACAATAAGTTAGAAATGGATGCTATTATGGAAGGATTAGATTATTATGTGAAAGACAAAGTTCGAAAATGTATCTCAACCAAAGATCTTTGGGGAAAGCTAAATAGTTTCTACATGACTGAGGAAGTGATAATAGTAAGTAAAGAATGAGAAGAAAAAGGAAGAGAGAATCGCATCTATTAAAGAAGAGCCATCTGAACCAACCTCAAGTGAGTCACATAAATATCAATCTGATCATACTACAGGAGTACTCTGTAAGAATATAACTTATTTATCTTCTTCCAAATATTCTATTGAAAATGAATCTTGCAGTCTGCATGATGTGAGTAATGGTCAGAAAGAGTTTGAAAGTGAAGAAGAAACCTTTGAGTATGAAGATGAGGAAACTATAGAAGTTGACTGGAAGGGTGACCTAATTGGTGCTTTGAATGAGCTATGAAAAATAAGAAAAGAAAATGAAGTATTAATGGAATAGTTGCTACAACATGAAGAAAAGGCTAAAGTAACTATGAGTTTAAAGGCTCAAATAGAGGAGGCGAAGATTACTCAATAATCCTTAGTAAAACATCTAAGTGAGAAGAAGATAGTATTGCAAGGACACGAAGCTGATATTGTTTCTCTAAGAAAATAAAATATATCTCTAAAAGTAGGGTTGCAAAAGTCCCAAGAGGAATTTCAAGGTCTTAAAAAACAAGTGATGCAGATCATAAATGAAAAAAAGGACTAGCTACTTGATTCTAAAAGAACAATTAATGGTTTGAAAATCCAAGTAGATGAGGCCAAGAGGGATGAAGAAGATGTTACAAAACAACTTCACGAGAAGAATAAAACTTGTAAAAAGAAAAATCTTGGGATCCTTTCACTAAAGGAATATTTGGATAAGACAGTTGCTTGATTAGAGACAAATTCAAGGTTTGTGAAAAGCACCATGATCTTAGATCACATCCTTAGTTGTCAAAGATCACCACATGAAAGGACTGGTCTTGGGTTTGACAAAAAATAGAATGCTCTTGAAGAAAGATCCAAATCATTTGAGGAAAAGGTTAAGGTCAACTCAAATCACAAAGAAGACATCAGCATGGGAGGAAAGGAAAATAAACCAAAGTATGACAAAAGAAAATACAAAAGAGTTGTACTACCAAGAAGACAACATACACTCAAGCACAAAAAACCTTTTTTTGGCTATTGTTTCTATTGTAATAAATTTAGGCATAAAACAGTGGATTGTGAGGTACATGCCAATAGTAACATTATGGACAACAAAGTCAAAACAATTGTTGTATGCCGGAAGTGCAAAAACTATGGACATATTGAAAAATTATGTAACAATGTAGTATGTTACAAATGCAATATCTGAGGTCATAAAGCGTGAGAATTCAAAGAAATCCAATCAATTCTGGAAGAAAAAACAAGAAAAGAAAATTGAAGAAGAACCTCAACTAATTTCATATGCTCCAAATAGAAGAAGAAGTATCTTTGATGATCAAGAGAAAGAAAAATGTAGAAAGGTTTGGAAAAGGAAATCAATATACCAAAAATAATAAATTGATGTATTGGTTCTATGTGCAGAAATTGAAAAGACAATAGAAAATCAGACTAATTCTTTTGCATTGGAACGAGAAATCATGATGAAAGGTTTGGAAGACAGATCTCTCTGTACTCCCTATTGTAATGTCCCCATCTTGACCCTATTGTATTAATATTGTAAATGATGTAAATATTGTTATTTAGTCATGGTGAGGAGCTCAAGGCCAAGGCCCCGCCATTGATTTATCGTTCATGTATCGACAATTAAAATAGATGCATATGGTTCTTGTGCTAGTCGTGCACAATGTAAATTGGACATCATGTAAATATGCAATTTTAATGAAAAACCCACAACCAGCTATGCAATGCAACAAAGAGATGGGGCATGATCTTACAAGGAATAGGGAGGAAAAATAACCAAACCCTTGAGCCAATGGAGTCAGTCCATGTGTCAATGAGAAAACCCACAAAATCCCAACTACCCATTTTGGCTTATGCCCCAGTCACTAAATTCTTCCAAGAGTTGGTTGAGGCAGTTAATGCCTTGGGAATGATGAGGTATGGCATCCAATTTCGGGTATGAGCAAGCCATCAATCTGGGAATTCAAAATTTTGCTTGCAAGGCAAGAAATCACCCACATTTTTCCTTCCCAAGCCATTCTGAACCACGGTCTTTCCTCTCTCACGTATCCTGGGGGCGAACTGGGGTTTTTCCTTCACATTTTCACCATTTCTCTGCATTCTCCCATGCCAGGGGGGAACTTGTTTTTGGTTAGCTCAGTGGCTGGGAGAAGAGAACCACGATTTTCTAGGGTTATAGAGGTCGTTTCTGCCCATGAAATACTCATGGACGTTTTTCTGAAAACGATTATGCTCCTGGGGTTGTTTTCTCATTTTCCAATTTTTGTTTTGGGCTTTCCCACGTTTTTCTGAACTGGTTGAAATCCCATCGTTGGGCATCCTACTGCAAAAACGCCTAGCACTTGCATTTCTGGCTGTTATGTCCCTCCCTGTTTAGTTTGAACCTGTGAGTAGGAGATTCAGGAGTGGAAGAGGACAGATTTGGCTTGATGAGCCCAATGAAGTATCCATAGCTCAATGGTTGAGACACTAGCCTAGTAATTCACCCCTGTCCATCTCTTAGTAGCCTGAGAAACCCAACTGTTGATTGGCTTGGCTGATTCTGGTGTATCTTTGGCTATGCGAGAGCCTTCTTTCCCCTTTTCTGTGTGGAGATCATGCCCAGCTCGGGGGTGGCAGTGGTGCTAAGAGATTGAGGAGCACACTGGCCTACGGTTAGGTGGAACGTTGCAGAAACGTAGCTGGTTGCTCAGGGACTACTTGGTTTAAGATAAGTATTGTCATTTGCTAATTTGATATTGCTTAATTGATGAATGACATGAAAATCTGGAATTTATGATGGATGTGTAATGGAATTAAATTATGCTGTGTTTTCAAATGTTTATGCATTTGCATATCTCCATCTACAATTTATATGAATGCTTATTTGATTAAGTATGGGACTAGATGTCCAGTATTATTGTTAGCGTTCTCTCCATAGCCTTGTAGGATAGGAGGGACATTACATTTTGGTATCAGAGCTGCTGGTTGCAGCATTGGGCCTTTATGGGATACCTATCATAGTTGCAGAGGTAAGTATGCTTCCTGCCCAGCATAGACTGTTAAGAAAAATCTCAAATTTTCAAAATTTATCAAAAAAAATTTCTATGTATCTATGAGTTTTCTGCCAAAAAAACTCAGCCGGCGGAAAAACTTGGTGAGTTCGTCCACAACGGCGGAAGGACTCGGCAAGTTGTTCCGCAACGCAGCAGGAAATCAATAAGTTCACCGAAACTGCGGAAGAACATAGCGAGCTGTTCCGCAATGATAGAAGAACTTGGCAAGTTGGCCCGAAGTTGCGGAAGTGCCCAGGGAAAGGAAGAAAAATTTCAAAAAAATTTCTAAGTGTTTTTGGTGGCCGGACTTGGCGAGTTGGCCCAAAACTGCGGAAGGACTCAGCAAGTCATTCTGCAACGTGGAAAAACAAATCAATAAGTTCGGCGGAAAGATGGAAAAATTTCGGAAGGAAAAGCTGAGTTCGATCGGAAGAACTCGACAAGTCGCCCCGCAACGGCGAAAGGACTCGGCGAGTTGGTCCGAAAAACTTTCTAAGTGTTTTCGGCGTCAAAAAATTTCGGAAGAACTTGGCGAGTTTCTCCGAAACAGCGGGAGAACTCGACGAGTTGCTCCGAAACAGCGGGAGAACTCAGCAAGATGGTCCGAAATGGTGGAAGGTTTTTCTAAGTATTTTTCAGCGTCCAAGAGAAAATTTCGGAAGAACTCGGCAAGTCACCCCACAACGGTGGAAGGAATCGGCAAGTTGGTTCGCAACGGATCGGAAGGAAAAACTGAGTCTTCGACCAGAAGAACTCGGCGAGTTGGTCTGAAACAAGGAATTTCAGCCATTTTTCAGAGAGATTTTTCAGGCGCCGGAGATGGTCATTGAAAGTGTGAAATGCACTCTTGGGATGAGGAGCACGGATTGAATAAAGGGTGGTGGAATTCTCAGCAAGAGAAATTGGTTGTGATATCCATTATGGAAGATGAAAGGGGAAATTCCTCACCTTAAAACTAATTCTGTTTATAGCATAAGAATTGCATATTGGAAAATAGCAAGAATGAATGATTGCACATATGTATATGTTGAATTGCTAATTCATGATAATATCATAGCTAATGATTGCTTGTATGCTTGATAGGGAAGCCAAGGAAAGGATTAGCTATGATGTGGATGAGGAACTCCATGACAGAATGAGGAATTGGGAAAAATTCCTTAACTCCTTTCTCGCTATCGTATTTATATACTGGAAAATTATGGCATAAGGATGCTGGAAATGCAAGAGAGTAATAGATTAAAAATAAATATTGCACGGTGCATGTATATGATATTACATCTTGGTAAAATAGTGAGGTTTTACATATGCAATGAGCCACTTAAGATAGTCATTGTGGCTGCTAATAAGTAGTTATGTTCGCATTGGTCATAGGATCAAATACAACCGAAGCATGGCTGAAGATGTGGATGATGATTGTTGCATACAACCAAAAACCGTATGAGGAAGGGATGGTGCAACAAATCTATGATCATGAGGTTGGCAAAAGGACTGTGTAGCCTTGGTAAGAGGCCAACTGATCAGGTAACATCAAGTGATGTAAATGACAGCCATGCAGGTAATGGTTATTGGTGCATAAATTGCATGAATGTTGAAAGAGGATTTGGTAAGATCCCTTCAACTATGTTTGAATTATGTTGAACGCATAGTACTCATAACTTAATGCAAGGTAGCATTGAGGAAATGTGCATTAAGATATTATGAACAATCTTGTGGTTATGCATTGAGTGAATGCACATTAAAAGATTATGTGAGTGATGTAAATGTGCATGCATAGGTATAAGTGCACATGATGAGATGCATTGTGAGAATGCATGATTGTGATGTATGTTTCATTGCAATTAGATAATAGATGGAATGGTGAACTATTATCAATCTTAAGAGAAAGAGGATAATTGCATAAAATGATGAAATCGAACCATGCAACTCTAGTATGGTAATAATTCACAGGAAGTAGATGGTTTTGGTGATATTAAAATGCTTCAGTGACTGTGGCAGTAATGAAATATTATATGCATAGAAACTTACAAAGCATTTGGATGATTGAAGTTTCAGATTTCAGGTAGATTGTTTGGGCATGGAAAATATGGATAAGTGCATGATGAAGATTGGAATCTACTGTGAACAAGATCCAAACGATATAAGAACAGGCTCATGGCTAAGCGAATCAATTTCTGAAGACACATTGCAGGAAGACCAGGAGTGATGGTCTGCCAAAGCCAAACCAGATGGGAAAGACCCCATGCTTTGGAAATGGGTTTCGAGTGAAACGCCATTGATAATGTCTCAGCCAAACCGCATGTCGGTAAACCATGAAAGTGAGATGGTAAAGCTATGCCCAGAAGGCATGTGAGACACATCTGCAAAATGAATGAGTATTCTGTGACCCTAGACAAGAACATGCATGTCTAAATTATTAGGGTTAATATGTAGAGCATGCTTTATCTTATTTATATCATTGTAGACTGCTTGAGTATGATTAGGGCCTACATGACACACATCGGAAAGGGGGTGCACACCTTTTCTGGTGTTGGGTCATGATAGGGTTTTCAATATTGACTACACCCTAAGGGAATGGACGCATTCTTGGTGTTTCAATACTTGGTAGTGAATGATATGGAATGTGGTTAAGAATTGAACATCAATACTGATGAGCTTGCTTATCCTTCTTGTGTTGTCAGCCTACACAGATGCAGATTGATACTGCACATTAAAGGGAAAAGGGAAGAAGGGTACGCAAAGGGATTGTATGGGAATTGGAAACCTTTCTATGCTCACGTGAAATATTACCAGAAGGGATGGACAGGCCCGAAGAGCTATGTAATACGAAAAGGTATCATCCTTGTGTGAGTAGGGGTCATGTTAACCTACAATCAAGAAAGTCACCTATAAAGTTCCTAAAAGGAACCACCGATTTGCACAAGAGAAGGAGTGGCGTCCTTGTATGAATGAAGAGTTGATGTGTGTGAAGGGTTACGGTGCAAGAAGGTGTGGAGACATTGGTAAAGGCATAAAATCTCTACTAGGATAGAAGTGGGAGGGTGGACGCCGAGGACTGACTGAAAACCCTGAGATGCCTATGGCTCCATAGTAGAGCCTTGACCTATAATGGTCAGATGGTACAAGAAGGTGTGGAGACATTGGTAAAGGCATAAAATCTCTACTGGGACAGCAGTGGGAGGGCGGGTGTCGAGGACTAACTGAAAACCCTAAGATGCCTATGGCTCCATAGTAGAGCCTTGACCTATAATGGTCGGTGGCGCAGTTTCCTTCCATTGGTCAATGACCCAGACGAATGTGCTGGCTTGGCACTGGAGAGGGCCAACCAGGTATGGGACTGGTTGGGCACCACCAAATGCTTGGTAAATCCAGCCGATGGGGAGGCGTACTGGTTAAGCATTAACTATATCCAAGTCCATAGGTGATCCCAAGGCTTGCAAAGCGAAGCAGGATCCTGTGGACCAGAGGGGAAACGCACAATACAGATAAGTATTCATTTTTATTTATGTCTTGTTTGGAATAATGAAGATTTCAGGTATAAGTCTTCTAACAGCTAAGCTGATACACTATTGTTTCTTTGTTGTAAACCTTGGTCATTGCAGGAAGGAAAGACCCTGAAATACTATAAATTGCTGGTAAATCCAGAGAGTAAATGAGTGGGTGATATAAATTGCTGGTAAATCCAAAGAGTAAATGAGTGGGCGATATAAATTATTAAGAAATCCAGGGAGTAGCTGGTTGAACGCTATAAAGTTTTTGATAAGTGCAGAGAGTGACTAGTTGGGCATTAACTACTTGATATGGTAAAGCAGCATGTACGCTGGCCCAACACCCCTTAAACAATTGATAAAACCAGTCGGAGCACTGGCCTAGCATATTGCTAAAGGAAATGATTGATAAACCCAGTCGGCGTACTAGCCTGGAATTTCCTATTCGAATGATTGTGCAGTAGCCTATGTGCTGGCCCAACATTCGTTATTGTGTTCACGGGAAATCCAAGGCTCGTAAAGAAAAGAAAGATCCCGTGGAATAAAGTGAAGACATCCAATATAGATAAGTATTCAGTTACCTTGCAGCTTCTTGCTTATGAATATACGTGTGTATATGATTTGGTTATGATTTCCTAAACTCTTGTTTAGAGATAAACCCTATGAAAATGAACTAAACATGTGAATTGATTCAATGTTTGAGTGTAGGTATTGCTGGAAGCAAGGATTATGAAGGCATCCTAGAGATACATGTGGACATGTGACCGTCCTAAAGAGCTCAGTATGAGCAGTAATGAAAGATGGTGCTAGTGGATACAAGTGGATCCTAGTAGCCAAAGGTTCTGTAGGCAATAATGGGAAGGGTGCCCTAGCTGAAAAACCATATACAGACCTTAGACACTAAGTGTCATAGCCAAGAAAGGAAAGTCAAAGCATTCACATTGAAGTGAAAGAGACTAAGGAGCATGAAACCACAGCGATGGTGTAGCTCCATAATAGAACAAGACTAAGAGGGAGAAACCCCTACTCTTCTCTTTCCTTTTGATTGATGCATTTATAAAACAAAAGATTGTTGAGTGCATATCACGACTGAAAATATATTGTGTTTAATGGCTTGAGATGAATTGTGAATGCTGACAAAGTAAATTTTCTATGAAAGGATGAACATGAATGAGTTCATATGTATGTTGGGAAAGCATGAAAAGTGTGGAAGTCCCATGAATAAAGCATGGACATTCCATTTCAATTAGGAAAATAATTGACTAATATTAATGTTTATGTTATGCTTGTCCTAACAAAGAATTCCCATGATGAATTTCACAAGTAAGAAAGTGAAACAATTGGTTGCAGCCGGCACAAGAAAGTGTTTCTAGTAAGCAAAGTGTGTTCAGTTGTGCCCATTGACCATGGCAGCAGACCGAGGGCTATTAGAGTTGGTTGAAAGTCTTCTTCAAACAATTGCCAGGACCCAAGAAAATCTTGGGGAGATGCTCAAGCTACAGAGGCAACAGAATGAGATAAACCATGAGGCTTTGTAGGACTCTATTCGTCTGCAAAAAGAGGTAAAAAGCATTCTGGGAGCAATCAACAAAGGAAAGGAAAGTGGATCAATGAAGAAGCATTCATCCAATCGTCCGATTAAGAAACGTTCCAGGTGGGAAGACTCAAAGGAAATGGACCGGGAAAAGGTAAAGCCGCCAATGAAATGTTGGGGATGTGGAGTAAATCATTGCCTCCGTGACTACCCAACAAGAGAATATCAAGAGGGTAGCAATCGTAAATTCCCCAGGTTCGTGGACCAGTTGGAAGGAAAAGAAAAGGAAGGAATTGTTTTGGAACGATGTCCTCATGGAGAGCTAGAAGGTCCCAGCTAGCAAGAGCAGTTTGTAAAGACCAAAGGACTTAGTCCTGAAAAACCCAAGTAAGGGTGAAATGCAGGACAAACCTACCACATTTTGTGAATTTTGGACATATGTAAAGTGGGTATTTATTTTCGAAGTGTTGGAACACCGAGGACGGTGTTATTCCAAGGGGAGGGGAATGTAATGTCCCCATCTTGACCCTATTGCATTAATATTGTAAATGATGTAAATATTGTTATTTAGTCATGGTGAGGAGCTCAAGGCCAAGGCCCCGCCATTGATTTATCGTTCTATGTATCAGCAATTAGAATAGATGCATATGGTTCTTGTGCTATCCGTGCACAATGTAAATTCAGACATCATGTAAATATGCAATTTTAATGAAAAACCCACAACCAGCTATGCAATGCAACAAAGAGATGGGGCATGATCTTACAAGGAATAGGGAGAAAAAATAACCAAACCCTTGAGCCAATGGAGTCAGTCCATGTGTCATTGAGAAAACCCACGAAATCCCAACTACCCATTTTGGCTTATGCCCCAGTCATTAAATTCTTCCAAGAGTTGGTTGAGGCAGTTAATACCTTGGGAATGATGAGGTATGGCAGCCAATTTCGGGTATGGGCAAGCCATCAATCTCGGAATTCAAATTTTTGCTTGCAAGGCAAGAAATCACCTACATTTTTCCTTCCCAAGCCATTTTGAACCACGGTCTTTCCTCTCTCACGCATCCTGGGGGCGAACTGAGGTTTTTCCTTCACGTTTTCACCATTTCTCTGCATTCTCCCATGCCGAGGGGAACTCGTTTTTGGTTAGCACAATGGATGGGAGAAGAGAACCACAATTTTCTGGGGTTATAGAGGCCGTTTCTGCCCATGAAATACTCATGGACGTTTTTCTAAAAACGATTATGCTCCTGGGGTTGTTTTCCCATTTTCCAATTTTTGTTTTGGGCTTTCCCACGTTTTTCTGAACTGGTTGAAATCCCATCGTTGGGCATCCTACTGCAAAAACGCCCAGCACTTGCATTTCTGGCTATTATGTCCCTCCGTGTTTAGTTTGAACCTGTGAGTAGGAGATTAAGGAGTGGAAGAGGACAGATTTGGCTTGATGAGCCCAATGAAGTATCCATATCTCAATGGTTGAGCCACTAGCCTAGTAATTCACCCTTGTCCATCTCTTAGCAGCCTGAGAAACCCAACTGTTGATTGGCTTGGCTGATTCTGGTGTATCTTTGGCTATGTGAGAGCCTGCTTTCCCCTTTTCCTTGTGGAGATCATGCCCAGCTCGGGAATGGCAGTGGTGCTGAGAGATTGAGGAGCACACTGGCTTACGGTTGAGTGGAACGTTGCAGAAGCGTAGCTAGTTGCTCAAGGACTACTTGGTTTAAGATAAGTATTCTCATTTGCTAATTTGATATTGCTTAATTGATGAATGACATAAAAATATGGAATATATGATGGATGTGTAATAGAATTAAATTCTGCTGTGTTTTCAAATGTTTATGCATTTGCATATCTCCATCTACAATTTATATGAATTCTTATATGATTAAGTATGGGACTAGATGTCCAGTATTATTGTTAGCGTTCTCTCCATAGCCTTGTAGGATAGGAGGGACATTACACCTATACTTCAATATAGGGGTAAACTATAAACAACCAAACCTGTCTAATAAAGAAGGTTGTGCACAAAAAGAGATTGTGAAAGACTGTAAGCATTAATGACTAGTAAAGTAGTGGCAAGCCTAATATGTGGTGTCATTAATAATTGGTGGCAGATGATGGTTAAATGAATTTGGACCAAATCAAGGTGACTCTGAGTAAGATGAAAGGAAATAATGACAACATAAGGGTACCAAACTTCTCATACAAGCTATTGAAAACTTATAAAGGTAGTGGAGAACGAAGAATGCATCAGTGATTTTGCAGGAAGGGAATGCACAGACTCCAGAACCGTCAATATCTCGGTAAAGTTTCCTCGCGACTACATTCTACCAAGAAAACCTACTACGACATCAGTCAAATTACCTCTCCCACGGAACAAATCAACAGAACAAGGAAGTGTAGAAATATTTCCTAACACTGCAGAGAAAACTACACAGACAAAGAAAAGGACAAGAAAGGAACAAGTGGAGGAATCATCAAGAAAGAAGAGGAAATCATGCAAACCTAATTCCACTCACGTATTGACAAAATATGATGTGGATCAAATTGGCTGGGAATTCAAGAATTTCACCGGGGAGATTATGGATAAGGTGGCCAGAAAGGAGGAAATGGAATACCTTGCAACGAAACAAGAAGAAATATTCATAAAAGTTGAAGAATAATTTGCGACAATGAACACTAATAAAGAAGAGGGACAAAACAACACATAGACACATTCAAAAACACACATGCTCAGCGTGCAGGCACATTCAACTACACAAATGAAGGACACAACAGAGCAACAACAAGGTTTCAAGATTTCGGCAGTAGCACTGTTATTTCCTACACAAAGGATGCAATAATCGGAGTTTACAATAAGTCCAGTGGAAATGGTCTTGTCGCGAGGTGCATGCATTACATACATATGTTGTGCAAGAAATTTGAGGGCGACATGATGTTATCTTAACAAAATGGTATAAAATTTTTAACGAAAAGGAAACATTATAGGAGGAATGTCGGAAAATACAAATGGAGAAGGAAGAAACTGCGTAGAAGACAAATAATTTGAAAAATGAAGTAAAGGAAATGCAGCAGAAGAATTCGAAATTGGAGAAGGAAGTTGAGGAGGTATGTGATATGCTACCATATGTACAGATAGAAAAGGATGCTCCTACAGAAGAGAATCTAAACAATATAGGTGAAGTTATTCAAGGTCTCTGTGTTCAAATTGAGGAGCTTTCATCAAAGCAACAACCACGGACACCTCCAGAAGTCAGAATAGAGCGTGAAAACAAACAGAAAAGATTAAATATTGCAATAGCAAATATTAGAACCTTGGAGTTAAAGTGTGAAAAATAACATGAAGAAAGTACTCAGCTGTGGGGAAATTTGGTCGCAGACGAACAGTTGAAAGAAGTGGATCAAAATCTGCAAATTGCGCAAGAATCAGAACAAAATATGCGCGATAGTTTGGCCATTCTACCAACTGAAGAAAATATGGCTAAAATGGGAGAATATAGGAAACAACAACAGGAAGTAAGAAAGATCCGAGATGAATGTTAGAGGATAACCAATAGGCTTGAACTATTACAAGTTTAAGTCTTTCGTATCACAGAACAATTTGTGCAAATACAAGAAGTCAAGGAAGCTACCCATGAATGTATAGAAACCTTAAAATTGTCTACCGGTGAGAAGGCGGAGGAAGCAATATTGGGAAAAGAAGCATAAATAAAGGAGAAAGTTGCAACTGCACAGGAAGATCGGCAGAGTTTCACAACAACACTACAACCAGAAAAGCAAACAGAAAATATCGTTCTTTGATATTTTCATATACAATGCGACAATGGATATTGCGCAATATAGAAGTTGGAGTAAGGCACAAATCCAGGGGGAGAAAATTGCACATGATACGTAAGTATAAGATTGCAAATTTGTCTCCAAAATCTGCATAAGATAAGAATAAAGAAGGATACCCTTGCCATTGATGTCAAAGGGGGAGAGAATTGCATAAAAGTATACGATAACAAAGAACCTTAATTTTGATAGGGGGAGTGTAATTTTGATACAAAGCTTACATTCAAGGGGAGCTCAGTTTTTGTTTGGTCTCGACATCAATGCCAAAGGGGGAGATTGTTGGAAAGTTGTCATTGATGTCAAAGCATTAAAAGACAAGTGGGACTACAACCATCACAAGTGGGACTACAACCATCACATTAAGTCAACTCTTCCATAAAATAAGGAGGAGTACAATCAACATAATGAGCTAGCCTTACCGTACAATATTTTGTCGGCCTAAGAAGTGACCCAACACGTGTATACATAGAGGAAGTGATCTATCTATAAGATTATCCATCCAAGCAAGTATGGAGCTCTGATCGAGTGTGCAGATTCCAAGTAGAAGATGAATATTTGGGGCTTAGAGGATGAGGATGGTTCATGCTAAGTGCGCAAATCTGAGTGCACAGTAAATGCATAGAAGATGACCAAATATGAATATGTAGTTGAAGAAGAGCACATAGAAAGTCCACGCAACATGAACCAGAGCAGTGTACAAAATTGAAGAAGTGCGTAGGATCAGAGTAGTGTGCTAGATTAAAGTGGTGCACAGAATTGAAGCAGAGCATACAACAAGAGAACGAGTGTGTAGAATTGAAGTAAGTAGAGCAGTGTGGAGAATAGATAGTGAAGCATAGCAGTTGTGTAGAACTGAAGTAAATGGTGCATAAGTGCGCACAAAAGAAAGTGAAGCAGTGCACATAACAAGTGTGAAATTGTGTGCAAAAATCAGAAGGCAATGCGACACAAGAACATCTACATTTATTTCAGGGAGATAGGATGGGGCAAGGACAAGAGATTTCAGTCTCCTCTCACGTTGGTTCCTAAACACAACAAGTTGGTGCTTGCGTAGAGGATTGGTGTCCTCACAGTTTGGTGCATGTACACAGCAAGTTGGTGCTTGTGCAGAGGATTGGTGTCCTCACAGGTTGTACATAGCAAGTTGGTGTGTGCATAAAGGATTGGTTTCCTCACATGTTGGTTCCTGTAATCAACAAGTTGGTGCTTGCATGTGGGATTGGTGTCTGAGAGTGAGTTGGTGCTCACATCTTTGGAGATTGGTGTCTCCCATCTATTTACGTAATCAAAGAATTCATATGTATATATATATATAAAGTTACTTTTCATATACTCTCCACTCATTCTTATTTTGTTATTGAAATTTAAATAGGAATTGGTGCATAATTTGTAAAGTGAAAATTTGTTTAATTTGTGCATGATAATGATTCACCCCCTCTCAGTATCATTAAGAATTCCAACACGATTGATATTTCCAAGGTCATTTAATATAATGAGCTTAGGGTAATATAATGTTTATGGAATTATGCCAACAGATGGTTATTGTTCTAACTTAACTCTCAATCTTCACTTAACGTACCAATTATCTTGGCCAATATCGTCGATTTCTTGAATCCCTACAGCATATGGGTAGCATTCCCAGATACATACAGGTATACTTGCCACCATCTGCTTCGATTCCTCGTTACAGGATGGATGTTCTACGCTCAAATATCTCATATTAAGTAGTTCGGGTTTCCATGGAGGCTACAACATGACACTCCATATTAATGCCTATGATGTGCACGGTGGATTATCTCAATTGCAGTTAATGGCGTATCGGGGATGGGATGAATTCATCCAAAATTTAATTATTTTTTGTGGTTTTAACCTAACGATATTAGTTAACAAACAAACTGACAGGTTTCAATTTCGATTAAAATATATATTAATCGAACCACTATTGATTGTAATTATTGTAACGAAGGATGAATTCCTAAGAACGAAATACAGAGGTCATATGTCCTGTACCCGTCGCTTACTTACGTCAACAAGGGAAAGCACTATCTGAAAACTAAACTATAGGTGTAAGAGTGGATCATTGGATAGGTGCTTGTCTCCTTTCATCCTTCACGCTACAGATTAAATTCATTCGTATTGATAATACATTCCGTGCTCTGGTTTTAAATTCATTCGTATTGATAATTATTAGCTAACTACCTTTGGATACCTATAAATGTTATTATGGTATACTACAAGACTTTTTTCTCCTATAGGTTTATAGGACTGCAACTAGGTATAGTTTCTCTGCACTAAATCCACATTCATAATGCGTTCACAACTCACTGCATTTCGATACAAGGATGTCTGATTATAGCGTTATCTACTTGAACAGGTGAAACTCAAAATAGCATTATTGACTTAATAAATGGGAATGGTTATGGAATTTTGTCTATATAACATTTTACACCTTTGATCGATTCATAGAACATATACAACCTCATTAGGTTGAGTAACGTTTCACTACATACACTAATATGAATAAGCAAGCAACAATTTAGCCAGTCAAATGAACAGTTACGACATATATTAATTCGGTGAGCAGTTTACAACTTCGTTTTCTATATATAAGAGTTTACAACATTTTAATCCAAAATAAATGCATCTATACGGCAATTATTCTGTGACTGGAATCAGACACAACTTTATCAATCTAGATGTATAGTTACAACATTGCTACTATGTTCTAAATACAGTTTGCTGATTCAAATACAGTTTGCAATAGAAATAAACTGGGATAAAACGTTTTGTACGAAACCTGAGATTAATTGAAAGAACAGATATGACTTTACTCTAATAAATAAACAATTTCAACATTCAGAATGAATAATCCATTTTACATCAGTTATCGGTTCAATAGACAACTTGTCGCAATTCTATTAGTGGGAATAAACAGTAAACAACATATTCATTCTAAATCAAATACAATTAGCAACATGAATAAACTGGAATTAAACGTTTTGTATAAAAACCTAAGAATCCTTCTTGTCGCGGAGTGTAGAGAGTTGTGGAGTAGCGAAGGATGTAGGTGTCTTGTCCCACTTGAATTTCTTCTTTCGTCGAATTCTAATCATTGTATGTCCACGGGATACCACCCATCAACTCCCAAAGGGTACTCTTCTTCCCTACAATGGGGCTAAATGGGAGGAATACTATTAGCAGAATTAAAGTGCTTAGATACACTAAGGAGTTCCCATATCCATTTGCACACTAATGAACCAAACTTTTAATAGTTACCAAAACAATTCAACATAAAGGAAAAGAAGTGTGTGAGCTCCATGCTCTCTTCCTCTCTTTATAGACTTGAGAGCCTTCTCAAGTGTTTCATACATGCAAAATTAGGATTTATTTAATTATCTTTTGTTTTAATGTTCTCCCACCCATGTGTCACTTTTCATACCACATACATAACTAATTCCTCTTTTTGATTTATTAAGGATTAATCCTCGCCTACTTTCCTATATTCTCCCTTAAATGTTTCTTTGATATCTCATTTTCTCCTATCTATATGTGTGTGTGCGCTTTGAGTTCAGTAATTCTTTATTTAATAACTCAATTATTTTTCTTTTTGCACGAGTTATTTCAAATTTATCTATTTCATATTTCATAAAAATGATTTGAAACCCTTTTCATTTTCTTTTAAATGAATTACCCCATAGTGCTTATTTTATTAAGATGTTACTTTATGGTGGGCATATCAAGGGTGCCATGAATTCTTTCATGCCTTTCAAATATCTCTTTTTTTGGTGGTATGGATTGCTACAATGGTTGAGACCATGTTAAATCAGTCTTATCATCCCTGTTGGAAGACTCGTGGTTCCTAAGGAATAAGGCCATGTCCTTATTGCACACCCCCCAATGAATCCTTGCAAGTGACCATGTTTGGGGCCTACCCTCATGACAACATGCATTTCATGGGTAAAATCTTCTCTCACTTTTCAACCTATCTCATGGAATAAATTGCTAATCATGCCTGCACATGAAACACCACGCACATCAAACCATTCTAAGAATAAATATAATAAATCAATGGCACCATATTAACATCACCTGACATACCCAAATCAATCCAAAGTATACATGGTATCGAGGCAACCTGTCCTGGTACTTGTCTTTCCTTGTCACACTTGACAACCCATCAAAGCACATAATATATGATGCATAAAGCACGATTGCATTTATACAATTCACCATTATTTCATCAATTTCATGGAAACATAAACATCTATTTATTGTCATCCATCTTATTGATAAGCAATAAGTTTAAACATTCAATTTATGCATAAATGTGCTAGTTCTCAAGTTCCAATGCCAAGGTGTTTCCACACATAATCAGGCCATTCACAATCGAATGCCCTCAAACAATAACATAGTATAATAGTCATGGTTGAAAGTAATAACGGGGCACTACATACACCTAACTTTGCCTCGAATTTTTAGACATGTAAGGAACCATTGACACATTTCTAATGTGTCCTTCCATGCTCACAAATAGAGAAAACCTCTAGATTATAGTCATTTCCATTGATCTTTTATTTATTTATCAATTTAAACCCAATGCATCAATTTTCAATTTTTACAGTGAAATAAATGAAGTGCATGTACTATTCTATAAAAATCCAACTAAATGAACCTAAACTAATCATGCAGGGGTGCAACAAAGAACAAAATAAACAAAATGTAATAGTGTAAGGAGGATGGAGAATGGTTCATCAACCACAATCAATTCCAAATATCAAGGACATGCTTAAGAATGGAGGATAGCCTATGATTTCCAAGAGGACATGAACTTATTAGAAAAACATGTAGTAATTAATAAAGACAATGACCACAGGAGTGTATTGTACTCAACCATAAAGTACTACCTCTCATACCATATGTAATGTGCTCCCCACAAGTGTTATCTCTTGTAGTGCACTGTGATATACACTAATAATGCAATTTAATCTTAAAATGATGTTACTTAACTTATTATTACCACATGTAAAATACATCGTTATATATAGAGAAAGAACGCTACATTTCATCATAATTATCAAATAGTATATTTGATTTAAGCATTGCTTAAATAAAATGAAATTTAAAATTTTAGAGCATATTTGAACATATTACCAACTTGTAAACATAATCAAAATGATAGTTCATTCGTTAAAAGAAAACAATATAATTTAATATTCTATTATATTTCTCTTAAAAAATGCAATTAAATGATAATTTTCTTCTTTTCTAAATAAACATAATTTAAAATGATATTTCTTTCTCTTCATAAACCACATATTTAAACGTTAATTTCTTGCTTTTAAAAGAAACACAATCTAAAATAATATTTTATTTCCTTAAAGATAGTGCAAGTAAATGATAATCCATTTCCTTTTAAAAGCAACATAATATAAAATAATATATTATCTTTTTAAAAACTAAATGATGAGTTATTTATTTTTAAAAGCTATGTAATATAAAAATATATCATTCTAACATTAAGGAGGTTTTGATCTCACTATATTTCATTCTTACTACTACAACAATGGGAACCAATGAATGTAATCACATTTTCCTTGTTCTTTGGGATAACACAACGAGACAAAACTAAATAAGAGATTAAAAAAACGCCTAAACAAAACATGGGATATGACCTTTTTACTGATTTTGCATAACTTGAAAATTAGTATCAAAATATAATATGCAAGGCATTATCATCACAGCATGCATACTCGGATATCGGCATAGTATGAATGTTTATGCCACTTATTTCAAACATAAAAGAAGAATTTACATGTCACAATGTAAAATGTTTAACGTGTTAGATTAATTTTTGTAATTAATCTATAATTTGGGTCACACATGTAAATAATTAAAATGTGTATGCTATCATTTAATTAAGCCTAAATATAGTGATCTAATTAATAATTGATTAATTGGCTTAAGGGTATAATTGTCATGAGATTATTGTGTAGATACCATTAGATAATTATTATTTCTATGAGGGGCGGAAATATAATTATGATAAATTTAAAACTGCCCTAGCGGTTATTGTGATAAAACTGCCCTAGCGGTTTATAAATAGGGTTATGGTCCCCATTCTACCACGACGCATTCCAATTTCTGAAAATCCTCTCAGAGAGAAGTTGACACAGAATCTAGTGGCTTGAATTGGAAGACCATCTCAAAGGGTTCTCTTCCTATAAGTTTTCTCCTTCAATGGATTCAGGTTTGCTTCCGCTATTAATTTTCTACTCATTGTTTTAATCAGGAGATTTCAGTATATATAAATTAGGGTTTTCATTTTGTTTGATTTTAACAAGTGGTATCAGAGCCTACTTCTTGATTAATTCTTTGAGTTATTAAATTAATATATATATATTTTTCAATGGATTCAGTGGATCGTTTTGATAAAGTCAATAGAAATCGATTGTATTAATATAAGAATATACATAAATACATTTGGAAATTTTCCTACTTTCTGTGCTTTTAGCTATTTTTTCTATAAGAGTATACATAGATACATTCATTGGTTAAGAAGAGAGGTGCAGAAAAATTTGTATTTGAAGTCAAAAGTATTACCTTTCCAATGATTTATCTTAGAAATTTCTTTGGGAATAGTAGGTGATGATTCTGTTAAAATTTCAAATATATATATATGTATATGAGTATAAAACGCCTTTATCCCTTGCTGCTGCAATATTTATCATATTCTTATAATAATATATTAAGTTTTAATTTAATTTTTGTATTAAATAATTTTATTTTTTATTTTTTTGGTTTGGCACAGTTATTGTATTTAGTATATAATTATTGATCAAAACTGTGAATTTGAATTTGAATTTGATTTTTTTTTAATAGCATTTTATGATATTAATATTTAAGTTATTGATCTAGCATTTTAAATAGGCTAATTAAAGTGGAAAATCACCAAAGTGACATCTTTCGTGTAGATTAGTCTGTTCGGGGTGTTAGATATTTGTGTGTATGTGATTCATGCGGGTATTGACTGGCCCAAAGGAAAGTTAATATTTGATCAAATTGCATACATACCTGTGGTGATAAATATGTGATGATTATAAAGGTAACTTAATGTGAATAATAAATCAATCCAAAGATAGATTTATTATTTGACATAACTTATCATCAATGTTTGATCACTACAACAAGAGTACCACTTACAGTTAATATTACTGTCCAAAGACTTGATATTAATGTTGTGCTAGGTATTTAATATTACTGTCCAAAGACTTGATATTAATGTTGTGCTAGGTATCTTGAAATGTCATAATTTGTTTTTTTTTTAATTTAAAGATTATGCGTTTAATTGCTTATTTTATGTGAGCATGATGGTTTATTTGATTCATTTTATTTTGTTCTCTATTCAGCTTTTATATCAACTACTTCTATATCTGCCAACATCAATAATGTCCCTATGTTAAATGGGACTAATTTTAAGGACTGGAAAGAGAATATGATGATTCTCTTAGGCTGCATGGATATAGACTTAGCCTTGAGAATGCCCAAACCCGAAGAACTCAATGAGGATAGTACTCAAGAGGATGAGGTTTATTGGGGTAAGTGGGAACGTTCAAATAGGCTAAGTCTTATGATCATGAAGCGCGGCATTCCAGAATCTTTCAGGGGTGCGGTAACCGATGAGGCTACTAATGCCAGTGACTTCCTTGCAGAAATTCAGAAATGTTTTGCCAAAAACGATAAGGCTGAAACGAGCACGCTTTTAGCAAGCTTGATTTCAATGAAGTACAAAAGCAAGGGTAATGTTCGGGAGTACATCATAGAGATGTCTCATCTTGCTTCAAAACTTAAGGCTTTGAAACTCGAGTTATCTGATGATTTACTTGTGCATTTGGTTCTCATCTCTCTTCCTGCACAATTTAATCAATTCAAGGTCAGTTATAACTGTCAAAAGGATAAATGGACTCTTAATGAGCTCATTTCATTTTGTGTGCAAGAGGAAGAGAGATTGAAGCAAGACAAGACCGAAAGTGCTCATCTGGCTAGCACTTCCAAGGATAAGGGCAAACGAAAGAATAAGGATAATAAGGTTGCTGCTTCTAAGGGTCCAGAACAAAAGAAACAGAAAGTTGAGGTAACATGTTTCTTCTGTAATAAGCCTGGACATACTAAGAAGGAATGTACCAAGTATGCTGCTTGGCGTGTTAAGAAAGGGTTGCTTGAGTTACCGAAAACCAAGTGATGCTGAAAGATGCATCTATGTCGGAGATGGTCAGTCGGTACAAGTAGAGGCAATAGGGCACTTTAGATTATTATTGAAATCTGGTTATTTTTTGGATTTAATAGATACTTTTGTTGTACCGTCTTTCAGACGGAATTTAATTTCAGTTTCTGTTTTGGACAAATCAGGTTATTGTTGTTCATTTGGAAACAATAAATTTACATTATCTATTAATTCAAATGCTGTTGGAACCGGTTTACTTAATGTTTATGATAATCTATATTTGTTGGAAACTGTTCCGTCCTATAATGAAACCTTGCATGTGGAATCACGAGGTACAAAGCGTAAATTGAATAAAGATAATTCGGTTTCATTGTGGCACAAACGCCTAGGTCATATCTCTAAATCTAGAGTTGAGCGACTTGTGTCCAATGGGATTTTGGAATCACTTGACTTTTCAGATTTTGATATTTGTGTTGAGTGTATTAAGGGAAAACAGACCAAAACAAAGAAATTAGGTGCCAATAGAGCTACAGACATCTTAGAATTAATTCATACAGATATCTGTGGACCATACCCTACGGCATCTTGGAATGGTCAACAGTACTTTATAACATTCATAGACGACTATTCAAGATATGGCTACCTATTTCTTATACATGAGAAATCACAATCATTGGACGTGTTCAAAACATTTAAAGCAGAAGTTGAGTTACAACTCAACAAAAGAATAAAGAGCGTCAGATCTGACCGTGGTGGTGAATACTATGGTAGATATGACGGATCAGGTGAACAACGTCCAGGACCGTATGCTAAATACCTAGAGGAATGTGGGATCGTCCCTCAATACACCATGCCAGGATCACCTAGCATGAATGGTGTAGCAGAAAGACGAAACCGAACTCTTAAGGACATGGTAAGGAGTATGATTAGTCATTCTACTTTACCCGAAAAACTCTGGGGTGAAGCACTCAAAACGGCAGCTTATATCCTAAATCGGGTGCCAACTAAAGCAGCTGCTAAAACGCCTTATGAGCTTTGGATGGGTCGAAAGCCCAGTTTAAAGCATTTTCATATTTGGGGATGTCCAGCTGAAGCGAGACCTTATAAGCCTCATGAAAAGAAACTGGACTCTAAAACAGTTAGCAGCTACTTTATTGGCTATGTAGAGCGATCAAGGGGTTTTAAATTTTATGATCCTGCTATTAGGTCAATTTTTGAGACGGGAACTGCAAAATTTTTTGAGGATGTTGAGTTTGGGGGGAGAAATTAGGCTAGGAATATTGTCCTTGAGGAGGAAGAGGGATCTACTATTGCTTTTGATAATGTACAGGTTTCACTACCTATCATTGATCAAGAAGTAAATTTGGATCCTCAACCAACAGACAATATTGTTCAACCCTTAATTGCAAATGAGGACATTGCTCCTGAAGAACAAACTCAACAACCTCAAGAAAATATGCCATTAAGGAGATCCACTAGAGAGAGGAGAAATGCAATTTCGGACGATTATATCGTATATCTCCAGGAACGTGAGGTAGAAAGTGGAATGATGGAAGATGATCCAATCAACTTCCAGCAAGCCATGAAAAGTTCCAACTCTCAGAAATGGATTGAAGCCATGAATGAAGAGTACAAATCTATGCAAGACAATAAAGTTTGGGAACTTGTCCCATTACCAGTTGGTACGAAGCCCATTGGTTGTAAATGGATATTTAAAACCAAGCGGGATTCAAATGGTAATGTAGAAAGATATAAAGCACGTCTTGTAGCTAAAGGCTTTACTCAAAAAGAAGGAATTGACTTCAAAGAGACCTTCTCTCCATTTTCTACAAAGGACTCTTTCAGGATAATCATGGCACTAGTTGCACATTATGATCTTGAGTTACATCAAATGGATGTTAAAACAACGTTTCTCAATGGTGACATTGATGAAACAATTTATATGGTACAACCAGAAAATTTTGTGTCCGAAGACTCAAAGAATATGGTTTGTAAATTAACTAAATCCATTTATGGGCTCAAGCAAGCTTCTCGTCAGTGGTACTTCAAGTTTCATCAAATTATTGTCTCATGTGGTTTTGAGGCAAATCTTATGGATGAATGTGTGTATCACAAATTTAGTGGGAGTAAGTATATTTTCCTGGTTTTATATGTCGATGACATATTGCTAGCCACAAATGATATTAGCATATTGCACGACACCAAGAGTTTTTTATCAAAACATTTTGAGATGAAAGATCTTGGTGATGCCTCCTTTGTCTTAGGAATCCAGATACACCAAGATCGTTCTAGGGGTATTTTAGGATTGTCACAAAGGACCTATATTGATAAAGTCCTCCAAAGGTATGGCATGCAAAATAGCAAACCAGGTGATACCCCTGTCGCTAAAGGAGACAAATTCAGTCTTAATCAATGCCCTAAAAATAGTTTAGAAAGTCAAGAAATGCAGAAGATTCCTTACGCTTCGGCTGTGGGGAGTCTAATGTATGCTCAGGTATGTACACATCTGGATATTGCGTACATTGTTGGCATGTTAGGCAGATATCTAAGTAACCCTGGAATGGATCATTGGAGAGCAGCCAAGAGGGTTATGAGATATTTATAGAGAACAAAAGAGTACATGCTTACATATAGGAGATCGGATCAGTTAGAGATCATTGGGTATTCCGACTCCGACTTTGCTGGATGCCAAGACAGCAGAAGATCCACATCAGGCTATATTTATCTGTTGGCTGGTGGAGCAATTTCATGGAGGTCTGCCAAACAGACACTCATAACTTCATCCACCATGGAAGCAGAGTTTGTAGCATGTTATGAGGCATCCAATCAAGGAATATGGCTACGAAATTTTGTCACTGGGCTGCGTGTTCTGGATGGTATTGAAAGACCACTGAAGATATTTTGTGACAATAAATCAGCAGTTTTATATTCCAATAACAACAGGAGTTCTACAAAATCAAAATACATTGATATCAAGTTCCTAGTTGTAAAAGAAAAAATACAGAGTGGACAGATATCCATAGAGCATATTGGAACAAACTCCATGATAGCGGATCCGCTTACAAAAGGATTACCACCCAAGGTCTTTCATGAGCACACTGCTCATATGGGTGTTGTCTCATTTGAGGATATCCAAATTTAGTGGGAGTTTATATTATTCATTGTATATTGCTCTATGTTATGTTTAGACTTTATCTATACATTTGGATTGTGTTCTGCAGAAATAAAGTATTCATTTTATTGCACTCTGTTAAATTATGCTAAAGATTTGATCTTAATAAAGTTAAGTAGGACCAGTTGGAAATAGGCATGAATAGATCACATTGCATGTAATTTCCATGCTATGCACTCATGATTGATCTATGTCATTTAGCTGTGCAGATATATGTGACCATTGATTGGTCTAGTAACGATTGATGTAACAAAGGCCACCTTGATCCTATGTCAGTATAGTTAATGGACCAGATTGTTCGGATATACCCTAAGGACATGATAGCAAATTTTGAGCTCATAAGGTTAAGCACATTTATTTGATTACATATGCATGTGGCCCAGTGGGAGATTGTTAGATTAATTTTTGTAATTAATCTATAATTTGGGCCACACATGTAAATAATTAAAATGTGTGTGCTATCATTTAATTAAGCCTAAATATAGTGATCTAATTAATAATTGATTAATTGGCTTAAGGGTATAATTGTCATGAGATTATTGTGTAGATACCATTAGATAATTATTATTTCTATGAGGGGCGGAAATATAATTATGATAAATTTAAAACTGCCCTAGCGGTTATTGTGATAAAACTGCCCTAGCGGTTTATAAATAGGGTTATGGTCCCCATTCTACCACGACACATTCCAATTTCTGAAAATCCTCTCAGAGAGAAGTTGACATAGAATCTAGTGGCTAGAATTGGAAGACCATCTCAAAGGGTTCTCTTCCTATAAGTTTTCTCCTTCAATGGATTCAGGTATGCTTCCGCTATTAATTTTCTACTCATTGTTTTAATCAGGAGATTTCAGTATATATAAATTAGGGTTTTCATTTTGTTTGATTTTAACATAACGTGGTAGCCACCAATCCAAGTTTTACTTAAGGAGTCCAAGTATGATAGGAAGAGGTCTTAATTACAGACATGGCTTTTTGAATTGAAATATATGTTGTTTCATCATTAATGCAAAATAGAGTTCCATGTTAAATGTGCTTGGGCTTCATTTAAATGATACTAAAAATTTACAATGTATCATTCTCAATATGATGTGTGTTAAGCTTAATATATATTTATTAATATTTTGACATTAAATTGTCAATTCAAGAATATGTAAATTTTGACATGCAAACACTGTATGTGCAGGATCAGAATCTCTAATCTAATTTAATATAATAAACTAATGTCTAATGTCACCAAACAAACAAATCAAACTACAATATTCTCCATCCTAAGTATGAGAAGTTATTATAGAAAATACTATACTAAAAGATTTTATAAATGACGTGCAATGTTACTAATTCTTGATTTCTACAAATTATCTACTACTCTAGATAATAATAAAATGCAGATGCCAATAGTCATAATCCACAATTGAAGTATCATTCTATCTATGGAGTCAAAATTATCTCAGACTTCGACTCCTAAAGAATTTCAAAATACTAGTACTGGGGAGTCTATTTTAAATCTAAGAGGGTGAATCTAAACTATTAAAATATAATCACAATGATATCCTACAAGTATGAAAGCATCAATATAAGATATTCTAAAAGTGAGTTTGACAAGACAAAAGATCTAAATTTGAACACTTCAAAATTATGGTACGGTATAAAAATTTTACAGTTAATAATTGTATTCACAAATGAGTAACTGTAACTACAAGCATATAATAAATGTAAATCTAATTCTAGAGGACATTAGCAACCTACAAAAATTAAATCTATGCCAAATTGATTGAGTAACCGAATGACTATGATTATGTAAGATGTATAAATGCAATCTACAATACAATAGAAAACTATAGAAAATCATATGCAATTATAACCTGCAAATATGAACAGTATCAAAATCAATTTAAACTATAAACAATAATAAGAGGAACTTAATCTATTATGAAACAATTTAGTCAAAGGATCGATGATTGTGCATCTACAGAGAATCCTTAGCAACTTAAAACACATATAAGCACATGGACATTTAAACAAAATAAAACAAGAGCAGATCTGCAACACACAACAAACTAATTAGTATGATTTTGACAAGAATTTATACAATGAAAAAATAGCAGGAACATAAACTAGATGAAAAGACTTCACTCTCCAGCATGCTGGGCCCTTTCCTCCTGGTGAGTGAGCCTTGAGCTACTCTATCTCATATGATGAAAAGAAGCATGATTTCTTGAATTCAAAATTCCATTAACAAAATAAAAAAGTTATGTTACAGCATCAACAACACAGTCTCAAGAAAACAGATACAAAAGAAATTTTGGCTGAATAACAGTGAATTAACAAGCTTATCCCTCCTCTTTTTTTGTTTTGAAATCCCTCCTATTTATAATCATTACATTGAGAAGGGGTGAAACATTAACAAATCAAATGGAAATTCCAAGTAACTAAGGCGTTTTTTCAGAAAATGACCACATTTAATTTCTGAGTTTTATCGTTTTACAAAACCAAAAATATATCCCAAATGGTTGATAATCTTCGAATTTCACTTGAAATTTAGGTACATGAGCATATTCGGGAAGTGGTTTTTCAACCATTTCTCTTAATTCCTCACTGCTTGCTCAAAACACGTGGCTGAAGTTAGCTCCCTCTAAACTCACGTGAATTTGGACTATTAATGATGCTCATTTGTGATGGCCTGGAAATGAACCATGTTGAAGACAATATCCTCAAAATACATATATTTATTTTGCACTTGGAGAAGCAGACACTTGTTACCTTTGGATATTGGAAACCAAAAAACCAAAACCTTGATACAAGACTGGTATCCAAAGTCCGCTGGTCACTAACCAAAAGCAAAATTTGTCCCAAAATCCATTTAATTTACCAAATACATAAGAAATAATCTAAAATAGAAACAAATGACCTCTTTATACTTGGAATGAGAGGATTAGGATAAGAACGGTAAAAATACCAAATTGTATAGGCAATAAGTGGTATAGAGATAGAGTAAAGGGAAAAAATGGATATCTAGATGGTCGTTTTGTAGTGGAAAAATGAGTAAACTGAGAGGCCATCAATGTGTGACATAAAATAAATTTCCATTAAGTATGCATGATATCCATAGTAGGTTGTGTGCCTTCGTTCCAAGTGGTACAAAATTTTTACCACTCACCAACTGGTTCTTAAGATGTACAATCAATGTAGGAATCATGCTTTCCGTTTTTCTAGTTTATGTAACAGTTAACGGTTCCTGAATTTTGTGGATAGAGCTTGTGAAATTATATTTACTCTTGGGGTAAGATAAAAATAAGATAATTTTATCAAGTGTTTTCCAATAAATAACCAAAAGATACATGAATGGGACTAAAAGCAAATACGTTATCTAATATGTAGAGTTCCCTGAGCAGCCCCAACCCCAAAATATAAGATAAATACAAGAAGACGAAAGAAGAAAACAAGCACTAAATATTTCATCAACCAATAAGAAATATGAGAATCCAAGAGACTAACTAGAAGTCCACAAGAAAAAATAAATAGGTACAGAGAAAGGAGGAAGAAGTATCCATTGCAGGGTCGAGCATGGATAAGGATACAATGCATTTGTTACATCGCAAAATGTCACACTCATGTGTCCTCCTTGAGTTTTGTGTTTCAACACCATGAAAATGTGGTTATTATGCTTCCTAGATGTGTTTTTAGAGGGAAACCTAAAGCCTATTATGGTCCCTATACATGTTTGGGAGATAAATCCATCATTAGGAGGTTGAAATATCATCATTTAGAACTTGATTTTTACCCATTTTTGAAGAATTCCTCCCCCCTTACCTTGTCCATGGAAGGATAAAATCCAAACTCCAGTGTTAGGGGAGCGATAATTTCATATTTTATCACCTCGTGGTCTTCATTGGGGGAGCAATAATTTTGGTCCAACTACTTTGGCATGGATCTAGGATCATGATTTTGGATAATGTTTTGGATAGGAGGTTCCATGCTTTGAATCCTACCTCCCTTTCCATTTAAAGTAGGCTAATCCTTCTTGATCCATCATATCCTCCCTTGATCCATCCTTTTATCCATAGTAGTTAAGCCTCCAAACCCTATATAATTAGGGTCATCTTTGGGTGAAGGAGGGGAAGAAGAGAGTATCCTTACTCTACTCAATTGTAGACTGATACATGGAAAGAGAGATTAAAGATTCCATTCTTATGCTAGCCTTATTCTCAAAAGGCTGGGAAGGAGAGATTGGAGGAGATGTTTCCACTAAGTCAGCTATAACCTTGTATGTATTTATTTATTACTTTCCATTCAACATAAATTTGGCCTATTTCTCCCTATTTCATGTCTTTCAGGATGAATATGTGAATGTGTCTATCACTTCATATTTATATCTTTGTTTATATATTTGTTTCTTTGGAGAAGGTATTGTATTTTTCTTGTGAGCAGGTCCATAAGCCCATATCTCATTGCTAGGAGCTGGATCAAACCTAGGAGAAACAAGGACAACCATCGAAAGTGAGGTATGTCATCTATCTCTCTTATCTCTTCCATAAGTTGTTTGATTTTGTATAAACTAGATCTAGGAGGACATTAGTGTCCACTTATTGATCTCTATCTTGGACTCAGGAATAGGGAAGCATTTTATGTCCAAGAGAAGTTCTACCTATCTATATGGATAATTTTCTACCACAAAAATTGGTGACCATACAGGGGAATTTCCCTAGATTTACTAGCCCTTGAGTGCTTATTTGGATGATCAAATATCTTCAAGTGTGTGTTTTGTTTTCAATTATTTCCTTTCCTAATCGTCATTGGGAAGTCCTTTGAGTCAAGAACTCAAGCCACCCTCTGATATGAGCAAGAAGTGTCATTCATTTGACTTTTTAGGACTTTATCACTCCCCCAAAGAATCCTACAGAGTGATAATTCCACTTTATCACTCCTTGGAAGTTGTATAGGGAGAAATAAAATCAATTTTATATCTCCATGCTAGTCTACTAGGGGGCGATAATTCCCTTTTATCACTTTTCCTGTGAGGCCATAGGGGTGATAATCCTTTGTTTGGGGCATTCTTGAGCCTTTATTTCTTGTCTTTGCTTGGTTTTTTGTCTCAAAACTCTTTGTGTGAGCCTTTTCTACTTGATATAAGCTCTGTATTCCTTTGGAGTGAGTGTTTGGTTGCTTTTTTATTCCTATTTGGCTTATTTCTTTCCTTGCCAACCATTAGATGTGTGACATCGACCTAGGCTAACTTGATCCTTTGTTGAAGTTCACAATATTCCTAATTTGATTCCTCCGATCCACTGGCATTTACACCTCTCTAGCCTTGGTTCTTAACCTCTCAAACTCATTTACTTGTGTTTGGGACCTACTTGATTGGTTTAGGATCCAGTGTGTGTTGTTTGGGCCACTTGCATTTTGGTTCTTGTTCATCTTTGTTTGGATGAAACATTGAGTCCAATTTCCTATTGAGTCCAGGAACCTTGTATCCCTATCATAACCCTTCATCGCCATCATATTTTGCTTGGATTGAATATTAAAAGTTTCAAAAAGCTCCTCTCTACATTCTTTGGTTTGTTTTGTTTGAAAATTGGAAAGTTTGGGTTTATTTGCAAATAACAATATTTGAAGGTCTTTGTGTGATCCAAATCCTTTAAGCCTTGCTATTTTGGGTGAATTGTTCCTCTTCTTTGGATTCTTTGGTATTGGTTCATTTGAAAAAGTTATCGAAATCCTTTTATTTCAAGATTGAAGCAAAATATTTCCTTTTGATGTCCCTTATGCAATTTGAAAGCTCTCGAGAATAGAAAATTTTCTATCTTCAATGCTCTTAGATCCATTGCTAAATTGACATTGAATATTGTTAATAGAAACAAAGAAGATTACATTTCAAGATTTTTAATCGAGTTTGGAAGTCTTTTGAAAAGTGGAAAGTTTTCTTCATCTTATTTGATTTTAGGGTCTTTACAATTGAAATTAAATCTTGTTAATTAAAACAAATAAGTTATATTTCGAGTATTTTAATGCAACTTAAGAGTCTTTGAAAGAAATAAATTGTATTCATTCCTTTAGTTCTTTTGCAAATACCATTGAATCCTTTAGATTGAAAATAAGAAGTGCATACTTCGATTCTTTGTAGAATTTTTTGAAAAAGAAGAAAACAAGAAAAAGTCTTTCATTTTTTTTGTTTATTGAAAAGGATTGTCTCTTATTTGATTTTGGATTTCAAGATTGTTTGTTTGGCTTGGAATTGCTTTCCTCATTTGATAAAAAAGAAGTGAAAATTTGTGAAATGTATGAAAAGCAAAAAAGTTTGCATTTCATTGGTTGTTTGATGCATTGGGAAGAAAAGGAACTCCTCTCCCTTGCTTAGATAGAGTTCATCGAAAGAAAATCTTTTCATTTTCATTTAGTTGCATGGTTTGGAGTCGAGTCATCATACCATAAGTTTCATCTCCATATACCTTTTGAGTAAAAAAAATCCCTAACATTAACCAACGCGCTAGTAAATTCAATTAGAATTTTCTTTTATGGCACACCAACGGTAGTATAGGGATTATATCTTTTAGCTTAGGAAAAGTGATTAAATTGTCCAAGATTTACTAAAACGAGACTATGAACACTAATGAGTGAAAATCCATTAGTAGTATGAAGTGCTTGTTGGGAAATTTCCTCTAACACAGGAGTCAAGTGGTAGGAGAAATCAAGAAAAGTGCTTGGACCGGTCCCCAACACTCTCTCTTGGTGGGGTTATATGAGTTAGGGAGTAATATTAGTAGTGGAAATTCCTCAGGGTTACACCACTATGTGATTTGATTCAGGTCTAATATATCTTTCTTACGTTTCTTTCCCATTAACAAAATCCCTCTCCCACGACCGTTCTTCCCAACCACCAAGAAAAAAGTGGTATCCCTAGTTACTTTTCCCAGGTTACCTTCCCAAGTGACTAAAGTGGTGATGTTTTCGGTGCCTAAGGAAGAAGTACCATACACAATTTTGGATCCTTAGGAGGGTACTTGGTTGCACCTAGTACTTGCACATATGGAAGTTCGTTACGTAGTAGTTGTGGGTAATTGTCTCTTGTTTCTTTGTTGATGACTTGATATCCCATCTCTGGAAAATCCTTAGGAGGGTACTTGGTTGCGCCTGGTACTTGCACATATGGAAGTCTGTTACATGGTAGTTGTGGGTAATTGTCTCTTGATTCTTGGTTGATTACCTTTAGTTCTTTTTAGGGGTTTGTTCTTCCCACATTCATAGTTGTCCCTAGGAATTGTTGTTTTCTCACACTGGCTGACCGAGGTCTACGAAGATCTTGTAAAATGAAAGGGTTGGACCCTAAGGAGAAAGGGCCTCCAACTTCACAGCATTCACATCATTCTTCCAATGAGGGAACTATTAATGAAGGAACCCCCTCTGAAGTTTGAAGTATTGTCCATTCAACGATCGGATTGAAGGAGAGGTTGAAACTATTATGAAAGGCCCCCCTCTTACTCGAGCTACTGATCTAGCTCATATAATTTCTTTCTACTAGATATTTTGACGCTTCTTCTTCTTATCGATTGCCACCCATAACATATAATAGGAATCCTTCGTATATGATTTTGACACCATCTCACTCTTATGATCAGTTGACCACATCACCCTTATTACCGAATGCCACTATGGACAATCCCACAAGAACCACTTTGGCTCATACTGCCATCAGTTCTCATTTATGGGGAACTTCATTGGACCAAAATATCCCCCAGGTTGGCTAGATGAATCCATCCTTACCATTTATGTGCATGAATCCTCTCGTATTTGACTCAGGTCATACCTATGCTTCTATACAATTACCTAGGCTCACACCAAGTGATTTACTACGTGTTTATTTACCACATTACTCTAATCGAGCAACTCATCAAGGTTTAACCTTGGGTCCTATTACAAATAGATTAACCCAAACCTCCCTCCCTCACATAGGTAACATTATGGCAGCCACATAGATTATTCCATCAATTCCGACAATGACTCTAATGGTCTATCCATCTATCTCTTACCCAGGGGAGAAATATATGACTGGGGGGAAGTTATACCCATGGGTCAACCCTTAGCTTTTGGGAAACAATCGATTTGGGCCAACAACCAGTTTTAAAGAATACTTTTACCAGCAACCAACCATTTACGAGAGGACCAATTTCCCAACCCGCACCTCCATGGATACCACTATACCCCTTTACATTGGGTTACCATACCCAGGAGCTACAAATGTTCCATGGGGTAAACCTAAACTGATGGGTATCGATATACAAGGAATCCTACCTATTCAACCTATGAACCCCATGTTTCATATCTCCCAATCCCCCCAAAACCCATATATGGGAGGACGAACAGGTTTTAATATCCCATCTCAGTCGACCTTAGGTTCTATTGGTATTTCGATGCCCCATCAATATTATCAGTATCCTCAAATCAACAAGTAGTTACCTTTTGGCTATGTTAGATCTTCCTGACCCGTCGCGTTTGACAAATGATCCCATACAACGTGCCCATTTTTGGAAACCAATCCTCGTCAAAATACCATCTGATATTTCAAAATTCTATGGGAAGCTAGGAGAGGATCCCAACAACCATGTCATGACCTACCATCTATGGTGTTCTTCCAATTCCTTAATGGATGGCTCTATTCGTTTTAGACTTTTTCAAAGGACTCCCACTGGCACAGCTACAAAGTGGTACATTTAGTTGCCACAACACTTCTTTAGTGATTTCAATTCCCTTTCCATGGAATTTTTGACACATTTTCAGCTACCAATTTGATATGAAACCAGTGTTGAGCTTTCAACTTCACTTATATAATCCACTTCCACTCATATATATGATCATATTCATGAGTGGAGATGGCGGTGTTGATTAATTAAATCCAATAATCCGGATCATATTTTAGCTCATTGGTTTACTAAGTCAATGTTTCCACCCATCGCCAAGGATGTTTCTATGGGAGGTGTTGTTACTGAAGAGAAAGAGATCATTCGTGTTCAATACCTAGATTCAGTATACTCCTAATATGGCACATTGTATGATTTGATCCCTGATGCTCCCCATCCCACCAACGATCCCTTGAGACCATCCACAGAGGCTCATTATGATTTTATTGTAGGTTCTATAAAAACACAATCTATTATTCAATCAACTAGGTAACAAAGCCAATCAACTTCTACCCCATCCTTAACACAGACTGGTTCAAACACCAACACTACCCCACCTCCTGCCCAAACCTCTAAGGTGAATTCGGTTCAATCCAACTCATCTCAACCACCTAGAGATAAAAATAAGAACAAAGGGAAATCCAAAAAATCATCAAACCAACGGGAGAATAAAAAAACCAAAGATCCCACTGTTGAAAACCAAACCAAAGAGAAAGGAAAATTTTACCTGTCTAATCTGTGGAGACAACCACTACACAAAGGATTTCCATCGCTGTGATGAGGCCACTAAGTTCTTGAAAGGAAACTCCCAACTGACAGTATTAACTGGTCCACTTTCCCACCTACTGTAGCAAATGATTGCTCATAATCTTGTGCAAGGGAGCAATGGGAGTCATCCTCATCATGGAGAGACTTCCTCAATCGTTCATCCTCATGTGCAACGAGACGGTTGTCTTAACCGCCAAGTAATAGACATATGAACGTATTCCATACAAGAACACCAATGGAATTCCTACTCTTCCACCCCCTGGCCCTCTCCAAATAGAGAATCTTATTCTTGATGTAGTGTTGTGCCCACCAAATAACACAATTTGAAAAGTGGCATTTAATCCAAGTGCCTGTGTTTCCCAAAATTACAATATTGTTGAGGATTGATCCCAAGCACCTTGTGCTATGTTGACTCTTGATGTTCTACAAAACTATCCCAGATAGCGTAGAACCCTGTTCTTAGCTCTTGGAGTTGTGGACCCTGACACTTCCAATACTATTGTGTTCAACCCAGAATGCTTTAAGCCAAGCATTTCCCATCAGCTTTTGTTCCAAATACATATGAACATTTGTGGGAAGAATATACATTGGACCATTTTGGACGAGGATGCCTCAAATTCTATCATGTCTTTATCCTGTTGGAGGGCTATCAGCTCTCCTAGAGTTAATCAGTCTACCACTACTATGCTTAAGGCCTTCAAAGATCAGTAGTTTTCAACCCTATGGAATTTTACTATCTTTAGCCGTGGAATTGGGGGGAAAGACTGTTTACATTCATGTGGAAGTAGTCGATGCCCCTTTGGATTATAATTTGCTGCTTGTAACGCCTCATATTTAACATTTAGTAATTAAACCCTAATGAGAATTAACTTAGCACTTTTTTAATTGTTATTAACTGTTGGACTTAGATAAATTGAATAATGATGTTTTTATACCTTCTTATGTATGAACAATAAGTGGAAATTATTGTTTTATTTTAGTAATGGGGATGATTGTGTATGTCATTTGATTATGCATATTGGATGTGAAAGGTGGTACCTTCATATTAGTTTAAACTATACATTGAATATAGAAAAAATGTAATGTGACGCAAAAGAACATACTTGGTTATTCCAATATTAATTCGTGAAATATATTCTTACTTGAAATAGTTGGATATATTTATACATGAGACACATAGGTGGTTATTGAGCTAACATACAAATGGATCAACTATGATATAATGGTGTATTATATGTTGTAATTACTATTGAAGTTATGATTGAAACACTGATATGACTTGTGATATCGAATTTCATGTTATTTAATAGTGAATTCAAATATTTCTATGACTTGTGGGTGGGTGTGAGTTCTGACAGGAATCGTGACTTTCCCAAAGTGGTTTTTCAATGACTAGACCCCTTAGAACAGTGATGGAACAATATGGTTGATGTAGGGTGTTGACCCTAGTACTATCAGGGGGTGGAAGAATTTACCACCATTTATCCCCTAAAATCCAGAGTAGTGAGAGGGTTGTACAGAGCACGCTCCCCTAGATGTGTGATGACGACTAATGGGTGCATGTTGGGGAAGGTTGGTCGATGCATTCAACACTTCCGCTTGCAGTTTTTATATATTGTTAGGTCGGTATAGCCGACGCCATAGTATATTCCAAGAAAGGACGGGATGGTGAGGTGAGGTGATGGAAGTAGTGGTGAATATGTTGTTTTGAGTACTTATGAAGATGGATGGGGCCAATGCTAGATTGGATGGTGTTCTACATTGTTATAAACCATTATCATTATATGCTTGATTGCTTCATTAGTTTTATCTAGTTTAGTTTTATCACTCTTGTATAAATGAGTATGAATGATGAATGATGCATTGATTAAGTTGTTTTGTTGTATGTTGTTTGCAAGTATATAATAATGATGCATTAAGGGCAATAAATGTTGATTAATAGTGTCCACACATCTTATGTGTGGGCTGGCCACCTACACGCCAATTCCTTAGTACATTATTATGATTGGTTATTCGATGAATATAAATTAGTATAAAAATCTAGTTGATGATTGTTGAATTATAATCCATGTGTTGAAATTTATATGATTGTTGCAATATTATATATGTCTCTAATGGATTAAGGAAGTGCTACCTAGTAGGTATATGTGATAAATATATATTAATACATTATTAATACCATGTTGACTGATTGAACATATTTAATCTAGTTAAATATATTTCATGGGTTATTGAAATGGTATTTCTATACATGTGTATGTATGATGCTTACACTTACAACAACTCTTGAAAGCTATCAAAAGGCTTCTGAGTCTCTTTTCAGACTTTCACATCTCTCACATTTACAGAGTACTAAATATAGAAGCAGATAACTTGTCTAAAAGCGCTTTACTTCTAGCTATGGGTCAGAAGGAGATAGAAGATCTGCATGAAGCCTAACCTTTGTTTGAAGAATTCTTTTTGAGTTTTTGTAACACTTCAGAAACAGTTAAGAAGGAAAATCTTTTTGCTTCTAAAGATAGAGGATCGATTCACTATGTTAATATGAGCTTCTTTTGTAATGTAACCTCAATGCTCGGATTGTAATATTCAGGGTTTTATGAAAAAATGATGTAAGGTCGTATAGGACAATTCATGATCACTCTTTATTTAGAGTAATTGGATATTTTCCAATCGGAAGATGTGTATGTATGATCCGGTATTAAAATATTTATGAGAATATTATTATATATGTTTTATTGAAATATTATGTGTGTACACAAGTAATATTTAATATCTATATTTATATATGTGAACAAATAATGTATTACTTATCTTGAGTATGGGATAAGATACCAATAAATGGATGGATAAATCTACATGAATTCAAGGATTAGATTATTTTTATTTTTTTTAGCTCAAACTGAATTTCATGGATAGGACTATCATAAATTATTTTAATGATATCACAAGAAGTAAGAGATATTATAATTCAACTTAAATTGAACTTGCTATGTATGAAGAAAATGAATTAATTATTGTTTTATATTATTTTTTTTTATTGAAGAGGCCGTGGAGGAAGGTCGAGGGAGATAAATAGTGAAGGAAGTAGGAGAAGAGGAGGTTTTGTTTGGGGGGATTTGGTTTTTTTATGGAAGATGGTGGGAAGTGTTGGGGTCTTGGGCATGGAGGTTGGGAAAGCCATTTGGATGGCTCCCTAGGGAAAGGAGCCAATTAAGCTCATGTTGGCTGGGAGGTGAAATTGTGTTTCCACTTTGAGAAAGTGACTCAATCAATTCCATAATCATTGCATAACATCAAAGGAGCATAACTTCAAAGGATTCACTTGGTTAAATTTACAGTTTTAAGATGTTCTTCCCTTGAATTATGTTATGTTGTTAACTATATTATAAAAATTACTGGTTTATGCTATAAAATTTACTAGTTTATGGTTTAAGAGTTGTTGTGGAAAGTGGCTCAATCAATTCCATGATGGTTGCATAACCTCGAAGGAATCACCTGGAATCACCTCAGGCGCACGCACCCTAGAGGTATTCTTCTGGTTCACTTTTAAGAGTTGTTCTTCACTTTAATTATGTTGTTAACTATGTTGTAAAAATTATTGGTTTATGCTATAAAAATTACTAGTTTTTACTACTGTTATTTCAATTTTGGAGAAAATTAAACTACAGAAGTTTAGCATGGAAATTGTCAATTGAAATTAGCAAATTGTTGCTATAGATGGTATTAGAGTCCTTGTTCAAACTCTGAAACCAAAGGGCTTACAACAGAAAATAAATCCTAAAAGCATAACCATAATTGTTTTAAAAAAAACCAAACAAAGCAAAACCAGTAGACTTGCAAAACCCTAAACATCATGTAGACTTGCAAAATCCTAAACATATCACAACAAAACTAATGCAATATTTCAACACAGTAAATCGATGGTCCAAGCAAACGGACACCGACTAAAATAGTTGTACAGCCCAAGCGAGTTGGGTAATCGTTGTAGTGTTTTGGAATTTCGTGGCGAAAGCCTGAGCTCGACAGTGATGCATTATCATTAAGTAATTTAATTACAGGACTTGATGGCGACAACTCAAATAACTGATGCCAGATAAATAAAACAACAGTAAGGCCAATATGTGGATTCAAACCATATCTCAAACCAATAGACAATCAAAATGGAGTAAACCCACAAAAAAAAAGTACAAAGTAAGTTCACCAAGTTTAAGATGGATCTATGTTGGTATTACTTCAATCAGGTTCACCAAAAGTAAGTTAGCTATCTTACAAATCCAGATTTACAATGAGTTATACTTATAAGTTTGTCCTGAAATCCTTGGACATATCACATCATTGCCATTTTACTAGCATAGATTTGAGATTAAGATTTAGATTTGGAATTTTACGATTTATTATCATCGATTCTTTTAATCTTATTTTAAAAAAATGTGTAAACGTTTCTGGTTAAAATGGATAGATATTCATTTAAAAATAATAAAACAACCTATAAAAAATTAATTGATTATATTCTTTTTAATATTATTGCTATATAAAACAAATATATATATGTTTATATAAAAGCTTCTGATCCGATGCTTTTATTGTATAAACATAGTTTAATAGCATCGTATCCGAAATGGAAAAAAAAACTGGAGTGTAGTTTAAGAACATTTTATAAAATCTGAACGTTGACAATTTTCGAAATATGAATTTCAACCATCAATACTAACAAGTGCCATAAGCACTGCATTGTTATGTTATTTACAAAATCATGGATGTAAAATCCAATTGTTGAAGGGAAACAAGTATAGATTCATCTTAAACTCGTATCTATCAAGCACTGAGAGAGATCCATTTTATAAACGAACATCTATTTTTTAATTAATTTTCATAATATTTTATTTTATGAACCAACATGGATTTTTTTTTTTAAATACTTTCCATAAATTTTTATTTTATGAGCCGACGTGAATTTTTTTAATTATTTTGTTACATCACACACGTTACAACATCTCCCCCATATTGGGTTGTACAGCACCTCGTTTCACTGGAGAAAAAGATCAGATCACATTAAAAATAAGAATATAAAATTCATATTATAATTTTTGTTTTGAATAAAAAATACTATTAAAAATTAAATAATAAAAGCACTTAGATTATATGTTTCTAGATAAGTAAAGCCCGTATATTAACATAATGTTTTATTTGTGGCAAGTTGATATACTTGTTTGATCAAGCTTATAATTTGGTTGAATATGTAATAGAAGGAAGTAATAATAGTCTTATTAATAAGATAATGTTTTATCATTCACATTGGTTGTCAATATTAGCTTATAACATATGGGTTGGTGCAAGGTAATAATACCCACTTATGATACGTTAGTTGCAATGGCATGCTGGAAAAACAGAAATCTTATCATTAAAATGAATTATTAGAGGTACCTACAAATTTTTTTAGAATTAGGTGTAAAAAGATGAAACGTAGAAAAACGGATCACCTTCCGGAATATATAACTTTTATTTATGTAAAATTGGTATAACCACCCCAAAATGTCATTATTTTAAGATTGGTACATTATTTTTTCTCTAAAACATAATGCATATGTTTGTGTTGGTCCATTGGTTTGTTATGTAAATTGTCAATTTATGAGGAAAGAAATATGTGGAGGAGTAGGCAACAGACGAATCTTGTGCAGGGCTATTTTTCCAAAATTTTAAAAGTTCATTTTATATATTTTTTAAATTACGAAAGACGGTGAATCCTTAAAACGACATGGTCGAGTGTTGGTCAACCATATCATGGTCTGAACATAATAATAATTAAAAATTGTTTAGCTTGTACGTATTCTTGTACTCTTGTGCATGTTCTTTTCCATTCTCAAAATAGGTAATCCAATCAAAAGTTATATGCCAAATAAACGACCTATGTTTTTTACAAATTTGACATGAGTGCAGTTAAAAATGAATTAAAAATAGAAAACAATAACAGATCTATTAAAAATATATATATGGTTAGAATCTGCACACATAGCTCGACAAGTGTGTGCAATGTCATCAGTAGTGCACAAGTGGAGCATATGTGGAACTAAGCGTGAAAAAAATGAAGTTACAGAAATTGGTGTATTTTGCCATAAATTAGACTGAGCCTCAAGGTTTGGCAATCCGAAGCTAATACCAAACTTGTAATGGCGCCAAAAACAATTTGAATCTAGACATGCATGCGGGAAAATGCACACATGTGCAGAAGAGCGCACGCATAGAGGTGTGCACGCGTTGTGTTTTACACCTTAACTTTTGTCTATCTCTCCCTAACCCCCCCCCCCCCCTTCTCTTCCTATCCACCCAATCCCCCCCCCCCCTCTATTCCACTCGACCCAATCCCTCCTCCCTCCCTCACCCCTCTCTTCTCTCCTTCATCACAAGGGTTAGGAGATATATTATTACACAAACTCACTAACTCGCATTATCCTCATGTACATATAAATATTCATTCTTGTAACCATAAATCCATGACCCCCATATCTCAATCCCCAAACCCTTAACCATTATTCCCTAGCCAATGCAATCCCTAGTCCCCAGTACAACTAACCATCATAACTATTGACCCACTATAATCCTAAACTAGTATATCCCCTAGAACTCCTAAATACTAACACATAATGATATATATCCCTTAACCCCTATAACCCTAACCATGTAATCCTAACCTCTAAAGTGTCTAGTCAAATAAAAATTAACCCCTAACCCATATAACCTCTAATGCTCATCAACCCTAAACTCTAACATCAAACACCCAACCCTT